>SSNR01000029.1:3080066-3125584 GCA_006937965.1 Callopanchax toddi | reverse complement strand
ATATATATATATATATATATATATATATATATATATATATATATATATGCGCCCAGGCGTTCCCAGGCCAAACTGAAGATGTATTTCCTCCAGCTTGTCCTGGGTTGACCTGTGGGCCTCCTGCCAGCAGGACATGCCCAGAACACCTCCCAAGGGAGGCGTCCAGGAGGCATCCTTGCCAGATGCCCGAACCACCTCAACTGGCTCCTTTCGATATGGAGGAGCAGCGGCTCTACTCTGAGTCCCTCCTGGATGTCCGAGCTTCTTACCCTATCCCTAAGGCTAAGCCCGGCCACCCTGCGGAGGAAACTCATTTCGGCCGCTTGTATCCGCGATCTCGTTCTTTCGGTCACTACCCAAAGCTCATGACCATAGGTGAGGATTGAGATGTAGATCGACCGGTAAATCGAGAGCCTTGCTTTCTGGCTCAGCTCCTTCTTCACTACAACTGATCGGTTCAGCATCCGCATCACTGCAGACTCTGCCCCAATCCGCCTGTCAATCTCCCGCTCCCTCCTTCCCTCACTCGTGAACAAGAATCCGAGATACTTGAACTCCTCCACTTGAGGCAGGACCTCTCTCCTGACCCAGAGTTGGCAATCCACCCTTTTCCAGCTGAGAACCATGGCCTCAGACTTGGAGGTGCTGATCCTCATCCCAGCCGCTTCACACTCGGCTGCGAACCTTCCCAGCAAGAGCTGAAGGTCAGAGCTCGATGAAGCTAGGAGGACCACATCATCCGCAAAAAGCAGAGATGAGATTCTCCTGTCACCAAACTCAACACCCTCCACACCACGGCTGCGCCTAGAAATCCTGTCCATAAAGGTTATGAACAGGACCGGTGACAAAGGGCAGCCCTGGTGGAGTCCAGCCCTCACTGGGAACAAGTCCAACTTACTGCCGGCTATGCGGACAATCGGAAAACAAGCCCAACATTGTTGCTGTTTCAGGTGAGACGTTACAGCCACTGCTATAATGCTCAACCTGAATTTAGTGAGACTTCTGCCACCAGAACTCAACTAGAATTGTGTTTTTTTCTGAACTTCACAGGTTCTATCGACACTTTTTGGGTAGTTTTCTTCATTTTAGTGCAACAGAAAACTGGAGACAAATCAAAAGAGAATAAATTTAAATTCTGCTGTTCTTCTGTTCTCTCAGGGTGAACAGAAACCCTTCCAGAGGGTGATTGATGTCAGCTCAGGTGATCCCCACAGGGCAGGGATGCCTCCACTCTCATTTGTTCGCCAGGTTGGTGTTTTGTCCTCCTTTATTTGCAGCATCCATGAGGTCAGTCTGACAGTCACCACTGGTTTGTTTCTCAGGTCTTAGCGGTGTGTTTACACCCTGAGCTGCTGAAGGAAAGCAGCCTTCCTCTAGATGTCCGACAGAGGGCCCAGAAGCTTCTGAATGTCTGTAATGGAGGCAGCGTAGGTAAGAAAAAATGAGCTGGAAAAAAAAAGAGATTTTTAGCCTTTTTTGCTCAGACTGTTCTGCCACGACAGGTTCGTACTCTGTCTCCTCCTCCGGGAATCCACATATCCATGAAACTGTTGCTGAGTTCATCACAAGGAGAGATGGCGTGAGTTCAAGTCCAGAGGACATCTTCTTATCCAGCGGCTCACAGAGAGCGATGATGGTATGAAAAGTAGCAGTGGGAACTACAGTGATCCAACTTGATTCACTGTGTTAATAGCTGGTTGTTTTCTGTGTTTAGATGGTCCTACACCTGCTGTTCAGTGGGGAGGGGCCAATTCAGACAGGTGTACTGACCCCCCTGCCTTGCCCTCACACTTTGCCCATGCTGCTGGAGGAGATGGGGGTAAAACAGGTGTCTTACAGGCTGCTGGAGGAGCGAGACTGGATCTTAGACCTGGACGAGCTGCATCAAGCCCTGAAGACCAGCAGGGGACGCTGTCAGCCCAAAGCCATTTACATCAGCAACCCAGGAAACCCTACAGGTACACAATGCTCACCATCAGTATGGGAAAATCCACAACAATACACTCAGGCTCATGTGTTGTAGCTGAGGGATGATGATATGCTTGTTTAAAAATATTCCACTTAGAATTAACTATAATTAATGGCATCATAAAGGCATGAATCTGATGGCATTTTAAATGAACCAGCTTTCCACCAGTCCTTAAATGCAGCATGCTTGTGACTCTGAAGAGGGAATGAAGAAAGTCTCAAAATCCCACATGCAGAAAAGCTCACGTGTCAGACCACATGTGCTTTACGTTGTTCTCAGAACAACTTTTCTGAGTAAAAACTTGTAAATTTGAGTGTAAAAAAGGCTTAAAGGCACACTATGCAGTTTGGGCTTGTTTTCAGCACCCCCTAGTGTCCGTTTTAAGTCACTGTTGTAAAAACTTTAGTAATGACTTTGCTCAAAAACAGCAAAATCTAACTGTTAAAATGTCTCCTCAGCCTTCATTGCTTTCTACTGGAGCGGTTCATCACTCATTCAAAGAAATCAGCTGTGTTCAAGCAGGGAGAAATGGAAAAAAGCAGGAATTATGAGCTAAAAACACTCCGGTGCTAGCATAACAGCTAGCTACATTGTGTTAGTCCAAAGCCTAGTTTAAAGTTCTCTGACAACACGTTTGTGCTCTCACACACACGTATTGACGGAGACGTTTTTGATTTCTCCGTCAGTGTTGTGAAACAATTCAGAGGGCATATAACTTTTCTGCAGTAATGTCTCTGGTCGACCAAATTTTGTTTACTTCAGCTTAGTAATGGCCGACAGAGAGCAAATTTTGATTGAGTTGTAACGGATTGATATCGAGGAACAAACAATGTTGTTAAAAATAATCTCAATAATCTATAATAATACTTCTTCTGCCTGTTAATTTGTTTTCTTTTAGTCAAACTAAAATCCTGTAGGTTTTTATTGTTCCAAGCTAACACTGTGTCACCCCTCAGGGCAACTCCAGGACAGGAAAACAATAGAAGAAGTGATTCGATTTGCCTCTTCAGAGAGGCTCATTCTGCTAGTTGAAGAGGTAATGACACGCTGCTTAACGCTCTCCTCCTATCAGCTGATCAGGCAAAGGATTAACCTCCTTCATGTCTTCTTGCATAGGTGTACCAGGACAGTGTCTTCAGACAGGACAAAAAGTTCCTCTCCTATAAGAAGGTTCTGTTTGAGATGGGTAACCTGTACTCAGAGAGGGTGGAGCTGGTGTCATTTCACTCGTTATCTACAGCCAGAATGGGAGAGTGAGTTTTCTATTCAGAGCTTCAGTTTATTCTGCTTCAAGTCCAGAAAAATAACCCTAAACTGTGGCCTTTAAATGATTAAGATGTTTTTCTTTTCTTTTTAGAAAACAAAGCATGCAACATTTGAACAATAATAAACCCTAAAATTTATCCACGTAATTGAATTCATTCAGCAAAATTCTACAACAAAGAAAAAACTGCTTTGAGTGGCTTTTAAAATAATTTATGTGCAGGCATAAATTAGTTTAATAAAAATGATAAATCTTTACTATATTCTCCTGAGACCTGAGCTTTTACATAATTTGCCTATAAAGAATAAAAAAACTGTAACTCCAGCTTTTCCACCCTCTGGTGTTAAGGTGTGGTCTGAGAGGAGGTTACATGGAGGTAATCAACATGGATCCAGCTGTCAAGAAGTTTCTATTCAGTGTGCAGGGCTCCTACAGAGCTCCTGCTTTATCACAGCTGGCTCTGGATATCATGACCAACCCACCTGCTCCTGGAGATGCTTCATATGAGACGTACGAACAGGTATAACACAAAGTCACAGATTCCTCAACAGAATCTGTCATTTTAATGGGATAATACTTAATTTCTGGCATTTTTATTCAATGGTCTTTACGGAGCTCACACTTCTCTCATATTTTGAAAAATTGAAATCAACATCATCATTGCATGATTGTTAAAAACGTCTAAAACTTAAACTTGCATTGAATCTGCTCTAATTACATGAGAGAAACCATTTGCCCTGAAAGTCCCCAAAAGTTTTTAAAAGTCATGTTTCCCTTCACATGTTTTACTATTTTCTTTGTATCCTAAAGGAGGTTCTTCATATAGAGAAAACTCTTTCCCAGAATGCTCAGTGGGCATGTGAGTTTCTGAACAGTCTACCTGGAATGAGCGTTCAGCCAGCGGAGGCTGGAATCTTTCTTTATCCTCGTCTGGATTTACCAGCTCAAATAATGAGGGAGGCTGAGGTCAGTGGGATTAAAAATAAAATCAGAAAGTTATTTTACACCCCAATATGATATTTAGTTTTTCTGGATAAATAAATGATGTGATTGATTTCAGATGTTAGGAGTGGAGCCAGATGTCCTGTTCTGTCAGAGGTTTCTGGAGGAGGAAGGTGTTTGTTTGGGACCAGGCTGTGAGAACGGACAGGATGAGAACAACTTCCATATCAGGTTATGATTTTATCAATTATACCCTTAAATATCTTTTTTTTTTTTTTTATTAGCTTTTTGGGTTTTAGAAAAAATGTATCAAATAAAAATGAAAACAAAATCATTTAAATTACTATGTTAAAAATAATAGCTCTGAACTCAAGATATTTTTTGCCTGCCTTTAAATTTTTTTGTTTTTGCTGTCAGACTTTGTGTTTTGGCGCCCCCTGCTGCTCTGGAGGAGGTTCTGACACGTCTTCGTTCTTTTCACCTGCGTCTCCTGGACAGAGTTCACTAAAGGACAAAAACTTTAAAAACATCTTAAAGTCACAAAGACAGCAATTAAACCTCATCAGCACTAAATCCAGGAAACACACTAATGAAAAATAAAATCATTATGCAAAATTATTTTCTTGAAAACAGATCTGTGGATCTATTACATTCCAACCCTCACTTAAGTAACAGAATCTGGGTTGTGATTGAGATTGATAGAACAAAATTCTAGATATAAGGAGCTGAAATAAGCTTCCTGTTTCAGATGGCAGGGCTCAGTCTTTGACAAAACGCATCTACATTGGCTTGGAGTAGAGTCTGCTGTTCCTCAATGAAACGAGTCAGAAAAGATGGTTCAGACAGCTGATTATGCTCTTAGTCACATCCCTCTGGAGGTTTTTCTGGTACTGGGAGGAGACCCAGAACTCACTGGAGGGAATATATATCCTCTCTGGCTGGGGAATGTCTTATGATCCTCCAGGAGGAGCAGGAGAATGTCTCTGGGCAGAGTCAGAGTTCCTATGGGCCTGCTACCTCCTCGATCTGACCATGCATGGATGGATGGATGGATGCATTATGGTTCTGAGATTCAAAAAGACAATATAATTCTAAAAACAGAATATTATACAAATCTATATGATAGTGGTGGTTATGTTAAATAGGTTTTCTGTCAAAATATTATAAAAACAAGCACTTGTCATTTACACCTTTAAGTTCTACTACATTTAGTAATAACAGGAGTTTGTATTGAAATATACAATTAAAATAATCCTGGAGCAGAAAAAAAATGTTAAACTGAAAATGGTGTAATGTCTAGAGTTCACCACCAGGTGTCACTGTAACAAAACAATTTCTCAGAATTATTTATCTTAGGTGGGGCATTGTTCTGCTGAAGGAAGGTGGGATAATAAAGAATTAATAATACAAATAAAATAATACAAAATGGGTTTAAACATAAAATGTAGTAATTAATTGATCAGATGAGTCCAGTGTGATTCAGCAAGCAATTCTGTTTTAATACTAAACTAAATATATAATCAGCTGGGACACGCCTTCTGTTTAAAACTGATTCATGTATCAAATCAAGGTATTGGTGATACTCATGTTTATCTTCACAGAGATTGATATGATGCATGAAACTGCAAAAGAATATGAGTAAAAATTTCTACAATCATTTGTCTTTGCTTCAGTCTGGAGGGACTGGACTTCTGCAGAAAGCCCAGAGAGTTTCAGATCACAGGCCAGTGGCTCCTTGCTCATTAAAAGACCAAGCATTAAATCTTCAACTGTAAATAATGTGCTAACTGCTGTGCAGGTCTCCAAGCTATCCAGAGAAATCAGAGTCTTTCTCTTTCTTTTTTCTATTTGTCATTCACTCCATCTTCTCACAATGAATGGAGCTCAGATTTACACATGCTACATAATTATTCCACTCCAGGTGCTCTGGGAAAAAGAGTGAGTGGGGAAAGCATTCCTAAAAAGAAAATACCCACAAATCCTTCCTGCCTCAGCTCAGGGAACCATTGAGGAGGCTGGAGGAAACCACAATGTCTCCTCCGAGGCTCTGCTGCAACGCAACGTCAGCAGTGTCACAGGATGGAAAAACAAGGCAGGAAATAAACACAACTTATCTTTTATCCAGCTATTAGTGAGCTTTTAATCTGATGAAAATATAAAAAATTTGATCACTTCCTTTGAGGATTTTATGAGATCTGATAAAAGTATTTTCACATGACTATTTTAAAAGGCACAAGCTTCTGTCTGTAAACTTGTTTCTGATTACTTTTAAGATCAAACCAAATAACTGATCAACCAAAAGACCAGCCAACAGATTGACCGACAAAACTAACCAACAAATCGACCGACCGACCAACCACCCAACCAACAGATCGACGAAACCAACCAATCAATCAACAGACTGACCAACCAAACCAACCAACACACCAACCAACCAACCAACCATCCAACCACTCAACCAACAGATCGACCAAACCAACCAATCAACAGACTGACCAACCAAACCAACCAACACATCAACTGACCGACCGACCGACCGACCGACCAACCAACCAACAGACCAACCAACCAACCAACCAACCAACCAACCAACCAACCAACCAACCAACCAACCAACCAACCAACCAACCAACCAACCAACAGATCGACGAAACCAACCAATCAATCAACAGACTGACCAACCAACACATCAACTGACCGACCGACCGACCGACCGACCAACCAACCAACCAACCAACCAACCAACCAACAAATCAACAAAACAACCAACCAACCAACAGACCAATCATCCAACCAACCAACCAACCAACAGATCGACGAAACCAACCAATCAATCAACAGACTGACCAACCAAGCCAACCAACACATCAACTGACCGACCGACCGACCGACCGACCAACCAACCAACCAACCAACAGACCAATCATCCAACCAACCAACCAACCAACAGATCGACGAAACCAACCAATCAATCAACAGACTGACCAACCAAGCCAACCAACACACCAACCGTTCAACCAACAGATCGACCAAACCAACCAATCAACAGACTGACCAACCAAACCAACCAACACATCGACTGACCGACCGACCGACCGACCAACCAACCAACCAACCTACCAACCAACCAACCAACCAACCAACCAACCAACCAACCAACCAACCAACCAACCAACCAACCAACCAACCAACCAACCAACCAACAGAACGACCAAACCAACCAATCAATCAACAGACCAACCAACCAACCCACCAACTGACCGACCGACCGACCGACCGACCGACCGACCAACCAACCAACCAACCAACAGACCAATCATCCAACCAACCAACCAACCAACCAACAGACCGACCAACCAACCAACCAACAGATCGACGAAACCAACCAATCAATCAACAGACTGACCAACCAACACATCAACTGACCGACCGACCGACCGACCGACCAACCAACCAACCAACCAACCAACCAACCAACAGATCGACGAAACCAACCAATCAACAGACTGACCAACCAAACCAACCAACACATCGACTGACCGACCGACCGACCGACCAACCAACCAACCAACAGACCAATCATCCAACCAACAGACCAACCACTCAACCAACAGATCGACCAAACCAACCAATCAACAGACTGACCGACCAAGCCAACCAACACATCAACTGACCGACCAACCGACCGACCGACCGACCGACCAACCAACCAACCAACCAACCAACAGATTGACCAAACCAACCAACCACCCAACAGACCAATCATCCAACCAACCAACCAACCACCCAACCAACAGATCGGTCAAACCAATCAATCAACATACTGACTGACCAACCCAACCAACACATTGACCGACCGATAAACCAACCACCCAACAGACCAATCATCCAACCAACAGACCAATCACCCAACCAACAGACCAATCATCCAACCAACAGACCAATCACCCAACCAACAGACCAATCACCCAACCAACAGACCAATCACCCAACCAACAGACCAATCACCCAACCAACAGACCAATCATCCAACCAACAGACCAATCACCCAACCAACAGACCAATCATCCAACCAACAGACCAATCACCCAACCAACAGACCAATCATCCAACCAACAGACCAATCATCCAACCAACAGACAAATCATCCAACAAACAGACCAATCACCCAACCAACAGATCAACCGACTGACCGACCAACCAACAACGCACGACGCACAGCCCCAAAGACACCTACTTCCGTAAACACGTATTCACACGTTGTTTGCAAACCGTGCGTCATATCCTTGCGCTGTTCACCGGAGCTGTGCCGTTCAGCGGAGGGTTACAGCTGCTCTTTGTCATAAAAGTAGTCCTGAGTTAAAAATAGTACATGTAATTCCTTTGTGTTACTTTTTATTTTCCCTTGCAGTCGATATGTTTACTGAGGTCACTAGGCTGAATTATTATCACTAAGGACGTTTTTTCTGGCAATGCTATCTGGTACCATTCACTTATAGTGTTTGACGCTAAGCTAAAGCAAAAAGAGTACTGCCGGATCTGTAAAACGGCTGGGCTGTTTACAAATAGTTTTTGCCCACTTATCTAACTCTGAGGCATATGGCAATAGATAAAAAAATAACTTGGCGGTGGAGTATCCCTTTAACTCCCAGAACCAGTTTGCCAAGGATGTACTGGTCCTGACAACATATTTCTGGGACCATTCATACACCTTAAATCTGATTCACAGAGGAGCATCAGTCACAAATAGGCAGCTGTAGCTCAGGAGAAGCTGCTAACCAACTGGGAAGATGTCAATTCATTTCCAGCTTCCCAAAACCACCTGTCTGTGGGCAGGGCACTAAACTCTGCATTGCTCCACCTGTATGAATCAGTTTGTGTGTGTAAATGCTAAATGTGACTAGTAAAGTGCTTTGTGTGGCCAGAGGAAAAAGCACAAAAAGATTTGTGTATCTATTGTCGGCAATGAATCTTATATCCTTGGAAAGCCTGATAAGTCCCTCTAATTGAGTCAAACTGGAGAAAACATCAAACATAAATGACCCAGTCAGTCAGATCACAGAACGCACACCCTTTCAACTCTTTTCTCCCTCTTCTTTCATAAGGATGTAGACAAATCCCCAGCCCTCATTCTAAATATTAACTTAAGACTACACCCTCATTAAATAAAGAGAATAATTTAATTGCTATTAAAAGCAAAACACTTATTGTTGTGACAAGATTACACATTGTTTGCACATGTCAGTTGTTTTTACTATGAACACAAGCTGATTTTGCAGTGAGAGCCTTGTTTAACACTGCAGCACATCTTCCACTGGACAAAACAGCACCTTCCTGGCAGACTTAAAAAAAAAAACACTGTTCTAAATAAGGAAACAAAGCCTCCAAGTGCTCATATGGTCATCTGTGTTTAAAAATAAAGTAAGGTGCTGTAAAAAAATGCACTAATTAGCAGATTATATACAAGGTAAAAATCTGTTAATTAAAACACAAAAAAGCAGCCTCTAAAATAAATCTAAAATGCAAATAAAAAGGAAAACCTTTTGCACAATGATTATTTTTGCTGAACAACCCGGAAGCCTCATCAGGAAGTAAATGGTGTAAAAAAGAATCTGCATGTGCAGATTTCTACAGTTTTTAATTACATACAAGCTTTTAGATCAACTGTCTTCAGGCGCATAAAGAGAATCAGGCTGAGGTAACAATTAGCTGCTAATTAGACTCAATACAGGAACATCTGTGCATCCTCAAGGAACACAACAGATCCTCAGCAGGAAACAGAACAATAGACACGACTCAGTAAACAGGAGTCTGATTATATGTTTTACACTAAAATCCATCTGTAAAATGACAAAGCAGGGGATTGTTTTAGGTCTGTTCTCTAATATTTTCAACTTTTTATTGCAGATTTCAGTCTATTTTGGCGAATTCTTTGCCAAAAAAACTGAAAATATTTTAAAGTTAGATGAAGAAAAAGTAATTTTGAGTCTTAAATCTAAAAGAAGGTTGTACATTTCTCTTGTTGCACCACTGTTGCTATGAAACCATTTAATTATTCCTTATGTGCCTTCTCTGGTTTCATAAATGTAATTAGACCCTCGTGTTAATCCAGTTCTCATCACGACTGACTGTCTCCCTGTCTGACCATCTGCCTGCCTGCCTTCATGTCCACAACACAAAACACAGCACCAGTGATGCACCTGACTGTAAACATGATGTACAATCTGGAGAGGACAAGAATACATTGAAGATCGAGTAGGAGACTAAATCTGTTGATGAAGAGGAGGAAGGAGGCACAGCAGGACCCCCAAGCTGTCGTGATGCTCGCCATGGAGACCCTACACCATGGACTCCTTGATTTTATTCCTCCTCTCCTGCATCTTCAGAAGTCCTCCTGTTGTTCATTTGATGATTTACAAGCGTTTGCTGGAATTTCTAGATTTACATCAAATCTGAAAAAAGATTCTCAGATGAGGAGTTGTCTTTACTTTAAGTTCAATTCAGAAAAACTCAACTATATCCTGCATGTTTATTCTCATGAGAATATGAGAAGAGTTGTTTCAGGTGAATGGGATTTACCAAAACCTGATTGAAAATGGTCCAGATCAATGATGTAATTAGTTATTCAATGCATAAAAAGACATCATGACTGTGTGGCAGCTCCTGTTAAATGGGATATCATGGCTTCATTTAACATCAAAAACAAAAGTCTATTCTTCCAGTTTTCTCTTGTTTTGTTCTTGTACCAAACCCTGTTGATTTAGGATTTCAGCTAAAACTCCATTCTTGTGTGTGATCAGTGTCTGATGATGTGTAAACACAAGCCTCCTTACCTCATTCCAACTCTTTCAATCTTCCATCAAACTCATTAGAAACCGTTTCTGATTCTTCTACAGAAATTGCTGCACTGATTATTGTTATTGCATAATCTGATTTAGCAGACGGATGTTAGGCAGGAAACATCAGCCTTGAAGGTCCATCAGCAGCAGTATGAGTCACTCTGCGCCGTTTGTCCTGTTTCTTTTAGATATGCAACAGAAGAGAACCTCCCTGAGAGATAATTGGCTCTTTATGGGTTCAGGCGAGTGACAGATGATTTGTAGGGTCATGAGAAGCTTTGAAATGCTACAGAAATACAGAGCTGTCACTCTAGCTGTGCAGAGTGTTGTGCACAGCTTTTGAGAAGTGATGCTCAACCGTAAGTGTTGCCATGGATACCTCGTCTGCAGGCTCTGTCTCTTTTTGCTCTACCACAAGTTATTGCTATGAGAGACTGTGTATGAGGATCACTGCGTACATGTGTTGTTCCTGTGCGTCAGCCTGAGCTCCGAATGTCTTGGCTGAAGCTGCTGAGGGCCGGCAGGAGGTGGAAGGTGCTGCTGGAGGGTGAGAGGTGCCCTCTGGAGAGCAGCAGGGGGAGTGGCGGGGCTTTGGCAGGTACAGCTGCTTCTGTGGGCCCCGTGGGGATGAGTGACAAAGATAAAAGAACACCTAGTGGACTGGGGTCAGAGGTCAGACAGTTAGCATGTTGTCCACAAAGCCTGCAGGGTTACATAATCTCATTACTGTCAGAGAGGAAAGAAACACAAACGCAGATGGCTGCAAGGTCGAGTGTAGAAATCTGTTCCAGGTCCAGGAGGTGTTTAGAAATGTAAATGTTTCCATGATTACTGTGGTTAAATAAGATACTAATAAAAAACACAGTTTACTGCATGTCAATAAAGACAGAAGAAGCTTATTCATTGTTTAAACTGACAGTAATAAAATCACCTGTATCATCTGCTGATTTATTAGAAAACAGAAAAAGGAACAGTAGATTACACTTTACAAGTTCACATTGGAAAAAGATCATAAATAAATAAGCAAACAGGTCTATTTTCAGTCACAAACAGCATGAAAATAACATTTAATGATGCTTAAAACATTTTTTTTGTCTTTGTGCAAAAATAAGTAAAAAAAAAACAAAACAACAAAACAAAACATTTAAATTGAATCCATTATTAACATAAAGAAATAATTCTTTCCCAAAATAAACGTGAGATTAAAAAACTGAGCTGAGATTTGTCAGTAGACTGATGCTGATCGATCTTAGGGTTTTTATAAAACAGGTGTTAATGTTTTGCCTGTCAGTTTGTTAAGCAAAATATCATCTAAAATTAACAGACTGTAATGAAGCTCTCAGGATCTTTATTTAATCCTTGTTTATTCAGGTAGAATCGAGATTAGGAATCCATTTTCCTGAAAGGCAGGTGGCGGTTCAGTGTCCTTCAACGCATGACTTGAGCTGGGAATTAAATTCATGGCTCACCTGGACGGCTATGTTCCCCTCATTCAACATACATTCATTGGACATACGTCTCGTCTACAACTAGAATTACTTTGAAGTTAACCCAATTAAGAGGTGTCCACGACTGCTAACTGACCTTAGAAAAGACAAACAAATGGCTACGACTAGATTAATTTAACTAAAATGTGCAAAAACTGATGTGACACTAGCTTAGACTCACCCCATCACATAATTTGAGATTTTTTATTATTTTTAATGAACCTCAAAATGAATAAAATAAGTTTGGCCTCCATCCTGTCATTTGTCTCAGCCCTGTGTGTCCTCTGTCCTCAGTGTGTCTCTGTCACATGATGGGGATGATTTAGGCTTCAGACGTTTCACCTCGTTACTTTTAGCTGCCTGGAGGCTGCAGACTGGCTGCTACTGAAAACAATCCTCCTCTGGGTTCTGCTGTTGTGCCTAAATGTGTTGCAGTGACATCGTGTGGGATTAGGAAACCACACCTGAGTTAAACAGAATCACAAAAAAACGAGACTTCACACAAACAGGAGGCTTCTCTGAATCTGGCTCAGATTTACCTGCTCAGCCTTTAAATAAAACCGAGTCTTCAGCTGGACAGCAGCCACTTCACAGCCATCGTTTCCACAGTGTTTATTTTCAGTGGCTGTTAAAAACAATGCAAAAGCAATTACCTTATTCTCTATAGCAGTTTACCCTGTTATCTATAAAACGAAGAAAAATCCATTCAAACAGAATTTAAACTCTTGTCTAATTTTAACCATCACTTAGCACTTTTTGTTAGCAGAACCACATGAAACATGTATGAACAGATTTGCATGAATTTCTAATGAGATGATCTAAGTTACACAATCAACTTTGATGTCAGTCCAGATTCAGCTGCAGACACATTTTCTTCTTTTTTACCGGAGAGCTGCAACACTTGCTTCAACCTCATGAATCCTTTTCATTTTTTTAACAATGTCTGACTTAAAAAAATGGAAAAATCAGCTTCCTTTCAGTTTAACATAGAGATGTTCCTACAATAAAAATCAGAAACTTTTAGGCTTTGTGCAAAATATGACCATCGTGAACACAGTGATTCTCCCTGAAGCAGTCAGAACAACAGCACTCCTGTTCACAGGTCACAGTTAAACCAGGCCTGTCAGCCGTTATCTTCACTGTAATAAATAAAAACTCTCATTATTCATTCTTTATCCATCCAATCTGAACTGTAAACCAACTCCTACAGGCGAAACAGAAAGGATAGGTTCCTCCAAATGATCAAAAAACAACAAATAAAAAAAACAAGGAATAGTTTTGCTTCAATAATTTGACCTGGACTTGATGTACAACAACAAATAACATAGAAAAACATCTCCCAATGAGTTTTATGTTTGTTAAATGTTAATTTTAAAAAGCCTTTAGAAAAATGAATAAAGCCTCTACAAGAGTGTTTTAACAATTGAAATCATGGTTCATGTTGATATATTTGTTAAATCAAAAGGAGCCCAACATAGTTTTACACAGGTCACTGATTTTTCATAGATGAACTAGAAGACGTGTTTCAGTTTTGGGAATCAAATTAAGAAATGCACTTTGTGATCATTTAGGGAATCAGTTTTAAATCCCAGCTTACTTTGTTGTTGTAGTTCTTGTGGTTGATTAGTGTGTGTTAGGTTTGGTTTTGTGTTGTGGATTTTCTGATGACTTCCTGAGTTTGTAGGATGAATTTAAGCTTGTGTTATTCTGAAGCAGACATTCATGCCGTTTGATGTAGAGAGCATTCGCCACCTGATGGCTTCTATCATGGTTACAGTCAAAATGGGAGTGTGACCAACACTGAATTAAATAAACCTTTATTACCCCATAAAGGAGACATTTAGCTGTCAAAACAACAAGGAATGCTGGATTTTTATTCTGGTTCTTATTATTTTATCACTTTGTGCTTTTAACCCTTCTGCTGAACGAGCTGCTTAGAGCTCCTCATGCAGGGGGTAGGAGGTGTTGATGAATGTCAGCTTGGACAACATCCTCTCCCCCTCAACCTGCTCGATGGACCTTAGCAGACAGTCCAGGACAGAACTGTCCCTCTTGACCAGTCTGTTTAGTTTCACCCTGTCCCTCACCAGCAGACCACAGCACTGCTACAGGGTGGTAGAAGAGTGTCCTGTTCACTCCAAAGGTTCTCAACCAGCGATGCTATTTGAATCATGTGTCAAACAACCATCACAGAATACATCTATAGTTTTTCTCCTCGATGTGTTTCCAAACGTAGATAAAACAGAATTAATGTTCTGAATTCACACACTTGCTCCTGAGTATTTGACAGGAATCAATAACCGAACCTCCAGCGGATGCTTGAAGACAGACTCCCTCTTTTTAAAGACGCGTCTCCTTTATCGACTATGTCTCTAATTGTTTCCAACAGACTCACTGGTGAGCAGCTTCTTTAATAGAAGCTATCAAAAGCAGCCGTGCGCGTCACTGAGCTTTGTTTTGTCAATCTTCCTGCTGGTTGGCATTGATTGCCTCCGTGAATAGCAACACTTTATGGGTGACAAACACACTGCAGAACACACACATCAGGAAAGGAGCTCCGCGCCAACTGCTGGGAAACACTTCTGATGCTACAGACACAAAGTGATGCTCTATTGTTATTCTACATGATGAGAGGCTGAGCAGGATGTTTGGTTGCCATAGTGATTTGTGAACTATAGGTGCTGCAGAGGAAACGTGCACTAACAATGGCCAATTTTTAATATTTCTGTAGCTGTTTTAATGAAGCATTTAATACAAGCTCCTGATGTTTATCAAGATTTTACACCAACATATTTACATTTTTAAAAGTTTAAGAATCTATTAAGCAAGTCTCAGTTTATTCATCTACACATAGAAGATCCTATAATTTAAGTTTTGATGCCTATTTTCCTAAATTAGGCCAGGTTATCAGACAAGAAAAGAAATAAAAAATCATCTGGGAAAGACTCCAACAAGGAGGATTTTTAGCCTTTTGGGTAACAATGTGCTAGACTGTATTCTAGTCACCTAATGAAAGCACACAAATTAACTGAGATATATATATATCAATATAAAGTAAACATCTAAAAAAAAACACATGGTGGTGTTTGAATATTTACAACTTCGATGACTTTGCACATCTCCTCTTGAGGTATTTACGTCTGGTAAATGATATTTTTCTGCTGTTTGTTTTTGTGTGTCTGTAAATCAGTGAGCTCTTCCTGTTTGGATTAAATAAAGCTGAATCTTATTCAGTTTATAGAAGGTTCAACATAACCTTATAATTATTATACAGCCTCTTTTATTAAGACTGACAGGCAGTATATTCTACTACTATACTACTACTACTAAGGTTGGTGTCAGATTTTGGTGAAATCATAACTGAATGTTTATCCTGTAAAATAATTAACTGGAAACATTATATGGTGTTTTGACATAGAATCCTACATCCAGGCTCTTCCTCATCACTCTCCATGATTCTGAGTCT
Source organism: Callopanchax toddi (assembly GCA_006937965.1). Lineage (NCBI taxonomy): Eukaryota > Metazoa > Chordata > Actinopteri > Cyprinodontiformes > Nothobranchiidae > Callopanchax > Callopanchax toddi. Next base: position 3,109,617 of record SSNR01000029.1, on the reverse strand, counting down.
TCTTCTTCCCCACTCTCCCCCGTTTGGCTCCTAATCGCCCCCAGCCTCCCATCCTTTCCCTCCCTGGTGAGCAGCTTCCAGGAGTGTGTGTGATCTGAATATTAACATCTGTTCTGTCACCCAACAAGACTCCTGCGATGTTGCTGCTCAGATTTCGTTTCGTTCTCCTCAGACTCCCATCCTGTGGATTTCTTCTCCTTGTTTTTGCAATCTCACAGTGCAATCACATCAGAGTTGGAACATTACGCTCAGCTGATCTTAAGTTTGACCACATTTAGCTTTAAACACTGGGAAGTGATTGTTGTTAAAGCACCACAGACTTGATGATGTAGTTATGTAATGCTCTGTGTGGCACATTTAGCCCATATCAGCCTCATCAGAGGAATTTCACTGCAGATTGAACCCTCCTCCTCCTCCTCCTGCTGCTGTCATGGGAACAAAAGCAAAGTCTGAACCACTTTGGGACTGTGAGCTTTTAAAATCCTGAAAGGTTGGCCGGCAGTTTTCCTCTGCTCCAACTTCATTCAGTGATAAAAGTCATTTTAATTTACGAGGGTTGACATTTAAGTGATTTCTGTTGCTACTGAAGAAGAATCAGATCTGTTTAAGACTCTGATCCTGGTGGATTTACAAACTTTATGGTATTTTTGTTGTACTTCATCTGATTTTTAGCTCACTGCCTCAATTTGAGACATTTTGGGATATGATGCCATATTTCCAAGATGAGAACTGGCTTTCATTTGTAGTTTATTTCCTGTTTTATGCAGAACCCAAACTTTAACATTTATCACTGTTTTGCAGCCTGGTTGATCCTGTTAAACACATGTAGATGAACATCCTGCCTCCAGGAAATGGCTTTTTGTATATTTTATTGTTCTTTTAAATTCCATTCAGAAGATGAAGATGATCTTCCTGGTAGCCCAGGTGCTGACAATCAGGTGCCTCATTGGTGTCTAAGCCCCTCATTTGGTCTCTAAGCTAATAATGTCACGTTTGACTGGTCTGGAAAGGATCCATTTAAAATTGTTGTGAAGCATAGTTACAACTACAATAAATCAACCAAACACACATTTTTGTGACATGTTATGAACTATTTAGATCTATTTGGCTGTAATGAATTATTTCATGGTTAGGAACACCATGATTGTGCTCAGGTGAACTGGTGGGACTTTCACACCCACATCCTGAGTGTTCAAGTTCTGAAAATCCAACATGGCTGCTCTGTAAACAGGATGTTGTAGCTTCACTTTTCAACAACAGAAACATTCGTTCTAATCTGGACACAGCGTGGACGGAAACAAATCAAGGTTCTTTTGAAGCAGTAAGTGAGAAATTGACCTGCTTTGACATGTCATTAAATAAAGCACAAACAAACAGAAGAATATTAATTATTTCATAAAACCACAAAGGGTTTTTTTCTGTTTTGCAGCTTTCTAAGCCTTTAAATCACCTTTGATGGAAGTACAAGGAAACCTGTGGTGATTCAGCTGGTCTCATTAAACACTTTTTAATTTGATCATTTTACAAAAGTTTACATTGCCTGGACAGAGTAACTATGAGATGTGATGTAAAAACTGAAAGTGATTTTAACTACCGGTATTTCATGTAGTTTTAAGTAATTTTATACCTCCGTTTCTTTTCCTGTGTTTTTCTGTTTTTAAATATTTCCATTTATGTTCACACCTCCAGACCATTGTTAGATTCTTATCCTGCTTTTATGACATCCTATAGTTTAAAACCACCACAATAAGATGTTTATATGCTTATTTTTATTTTAACAATTGAGTTATTCATCATCTCATGTCCTTTACAAACATTAAATCACGAGGAAGTCTGGCGTGATTATAACTCAGTCTGAACCTATGCATGCAGATGACAGTCAGTTTCTGTTTTAGACTCAAAACAATTAAACAGTCTATTAATGTTCAGCCTTAGTGGATAAACAAGCTCCCTGGAGCTGCTTGACATCACGCCTTGTCAGATTACTGAAGCTCAGCAGACGAGGAGGAGTGAATGATGGACAGATGGATCATCTCCCAGGAGCTCCGACACGACAAAAACCGAAAAGATTTGATACAGCACAGAAACTAAAGAGGCCCAATTAATAAAACGAGTTTGGTGAATTCTTCATGGAGAGAGTTAAGCTTCAACTTCATCAAAACATGAGAAAATGTCAAGGGAGTTATTAAGGAACGATGTCAAAAACGTGGACAAAAACAAAAAATCTTTACAAATTTAGGCCTTGACTACAGAAACATGTCAGTTTGGCACTATTTTCTTTATATATCTGCCCACGCATGAAAAAAAATCATTTGTAATCAACATTTTATCATTATAGTAAATTTGACTTGAAAACTCATCAATAAAAGTAAAAACAAACTGTGTAGTTCACTTTTCTATTTTGTGCTGTTCTATTTGACATGTTATATTCCCATTCGTTATTTATTATTTTACCGTAATCTGAACTTGTGTCTCATTCCCACTGAGGGATGAATAAAGAATTACCTGTTCTATTCTACAGGACTCCAGTTTGATTAGCATTTTAAAACAACTTGATTAGAAAATACTCTTTGCTCTCAAATGTCTTGTTTAGGTTTAAATAAAAACACGTCCGTCAGAATTTTTAAAATGTCTTTGGTGAGCCGAGTCATTTCAGTGTTTTAGAGCTTTTCTCTCTTATGTTAAATGTTTTATCAGGCAGCGTTGGAGGAAGACGAGCACTGAGCAGAATTCTAACATGTACATTTATAGCTCACATGGTTCAAACCTGAAGAACAGCCATGCAGCTCAGTGGAGAGTGTGATTTTGCTGCTGTTCCCCTACAGCTTAAACAAGAAGAGGAAGAAGAAATTCTGCAGCCCAAAGGCAGGAAAAAAGCTGCATGCTGAACTGAATTATGGTGTGAAATAATAAAGGGAATATTTGAGCATTTTACACCTTCCCTGCTCCTGCTTTGAGTCAAATGTGTGCAATTTGTTCTCATAATTTAAATAAATCATTTACAGTCTTTACTTTCTTTATTTAGGCAATTTAGAAAATCTTGATGTAATCTGAGATGGTTGCAGACGTTATCTTAAGACTTTGAATCACATAATAAATATGAGTGTTGAGGCTGCAAGTAGTCAGAGACAATAAACAGGAAAAAAATGACGTTTCAGTTAAAATCAGACTGAATTAGTGTGTATGACAGTTTGAAAGAAGTCTCATACATGGGTCATATGATGCAACTATGAGCAAGTTGAGACTTTTGTAATAATGGTGTCACAAAATAATCAACACGTTTCTTTTGAAACTCGTTTTATTTGCGATTTGGTTGCCAACTCCTCCCACATTAGTCTCACATTTCTCATTGAGTTCTTGAAATACTAACTTACTATTATGAGAGGAAGTTTGTTGAGTAAATCTTTTGATCATGATCAGAATTCCAGCAACACTGAAGTAAGAACGCAAGTCGGGTGAGAAACTTAAGAATGTTTTGAGACATTTTGGGCTCAGTCTTTTAATGATACCAGTTGTACGGTGTCCTGATGGGATCATTTGTATTTTAAATCCTTAAACTTCCATATCCACAAAAAAAGGCAATGAAAAAAACATTTTTTACTTAAAGGAACTAGAGGCAGAATTAAAAAACAAAACTCACGAGTGACACGCCCAGCGCTGCGAGTAACTGCAGCCTTGCACGGGAGCGCGCAGAAACTTCACTCGTTCGTCTCATTTGGGTTCAACCAAAGGCAAGCTGAGACGTGGTTCCAAAGATAAAAATACATTTTATTAAAAAGGAAATATGCCGGGGGCAGTTCCTGTTGAGTGGCAGACCGGGGTGGTGGTTCCCATTTTTAAGAAGGGGGACCAGAGGGTGTGTTCCAACTATAGGGGGATCACACTCCTCAGCCTCCCTGGAAAGGTCTACAGGGTACTGGAGAGGAGGGTCCGGTCGATGGTTGAATCTCAGATTGAAGAGGAGCAATGTGGTTTTTGTCCTGGTCGTGGAACTGTGGACCAGCTCTTTACCCTCGCTAGGGTGATGGAGGGGTCATGGGAGTTTGCCCAACCAATCCACATGTGTTTTGTGGATTTGGAGAAGGCTTATGACCGTGTCCCCAGGGGCACCCTGTGGGGGGCGCTCCAGGAGTATGGGGTTGATGGTCTTTTGTTAAGGGCCATTCAGTCCCTGTACCAGAGGAGTGTGAGTCTGGTCCGCATAGCCGGCAGTAAGTCGGACCTGTTCCCAGTGAGGGTTGGACTCCGCCAGGGCTGCCCTTTGTCACCGGTCCTGTTCATAACCTTTATGGACAGGATTTCTAGGCGCAGCCGTGGTGTGGAGGGGGTGGAGTTTGGTGACAGGAGAATCGCATCTCTGCTTTTTGCGGATGATGTGGTCCTCCTAGCTTCATCGAGCTCTGACCTTCAGCTCTTGCTGGGGAGGTTCGCAGCCGAGTGTGAAGCGGCTGGGATGAGGATCAGCACCTCCAAATCTGAGGCCATGGTTCTCGACCGGAAAAAGGTGGATTGCCAACTCCGGGTCGGGAGAGAGGTCCTGCCTCAAGTGGAGGAGTTCAAGTATCTCGGGGTCTTGTTCACGAGCGAGGGAAGGAGGGAGCGGGAGATCGACAGGCGGATTGGGGCAGCGTTTGCAGTGATGCGGACGCTGAACCGGTCTGTTGTGGTAAAGAGAGAGCTGAGCCAGAAAGCAAGGCTCTCGATTTACCGGTCGGTCTACGTCCCAATCCTCACCTATGGTCATGAGCTTTGGGTAGTGACCGAAAGAACGAGATCGCGGATACAAGCGGCTGAAATGAGTTTTCTCCGCAGGGTGGCCGGGCTCAGCCTTAGGGATAGGGTAAGAAGCTCGGACATCCTGGAGAGACTCGGAGTAGAGTCGCTGCTCCTCCATATCGAAAGGAGCCAGTTGAGGTGGTTCGGGCATCTGGTAAGGATGCCTCCTGGACGCCTCCCTCGGGAGGTGTTCTGGGCATGTCCTGCCGGCAGGAGGCCCACAGGTCGACCCAGGACAAGCTGGAGGAAATACATCTTCAGTTTGGCCTGGGAACGCCTGGGCGTCCCAGCTGAGGAGCTGGTGGACTTGGCCGGGGAGAAGGTGGCCTGGGCTGCCCGACTTGGAATGCTGCCCCCGCGACCCGGACCCGGATAAGCGGAAGAAGGCGAGGCGAGGCGAGGCCCCCCCAAGAATATACCTTTGTGATTTATTAAGGATTGTTGAGAATAATAAACCAGGACAAGATTTAAAACATTTAACTGTGAAGGAGTGAATTTAACCTTGAGTGTTAACATGGTGAAGAGATATCCTGTAAACAGAATGATTATACAGTTTGAATATCAGTATGTGGAGTTAAGAAGGAGACATCTGTAAGATGGTTTTTATTAAGTAATGTCCAGTGGAAGATCAGCTGACCCTTCAGCTGATAGACGGGCGTCAGCATCCTTTATCTGTGCAACTGTTAGAGTGTTTTGAGTTATGTGAGGAGGAGAGTTAATGACAAGGATGAATCAGTGTCAGTATGACCCAGTATGACCCAATATGACCCAGTCAGGAAAATAGAGGTAGTATGTGTAGATGAAAAGGGATTAAATGTCAGTGAACTTTGATGATCTGTCACGCTACACTGCTGATCAGCTTTACAATCCTACAAGACATAAAATAAACGTTTTTTAAAAAGATGAAATTCCTTCATATAAGGCTTAAAATAGATCAGTGTGACCCAGATAATAAGAGCTGTTGCTCAGACAGATGATCTGACAGAATCAGCTCATTAGCAGCTGATGGTTTCAACTAGCAAAACTTAATGTTCTCAGTTAGCTCGACTCAGACCGATCTACCAGTAGGCTATAGGTGTAATTCTATGATTTTCATTTTATTAAAGTAAAATTTTTTATTTTCTCTCTCATTAGTAGTTGTCTTTTTCAGTTTTTTTTATTCAAAACATCTCAGTATTCTTTTAAAGAACAGCTTGTGTTTCAGACAGATTCATGGCATTTCAATGTTTTTCCTCCATCTTCAGAACTTTATCATTTTTAAATACATAATTTTTAACAGATGCTACATTTATAGGACAAGGAGACTGAGGGGGCAGGTTTGGGTTCAACAGAGCTGATTGCACTAAAATAGATTCTACTACCTGATCAGACAAGAATCTTCCTCTGCTCTGATGTTAAATTATAATTAAACTCATTGTGCTTCTGAGGCCTCCAATTATACAATTATTATTAGTCTGTGCTGCAAGTTCTCTCATCTGGAAATTACACCCAGTGTTCCAACGTATCGTCTCTCATCATCAGATTAATTGTGCGTTATCGTCAGAGGGTTTCTCTTCCTGCGTCACTGTTTGTGGTTATGATTTCTTTACTAAGGAAGATCCCCGTTTTGAGGACATGGAACTCCAGTCCTCTTTAGACCAGTTTGTTTATTAAAGTTGACCTTTCCACCGGTTTGAGACGGTGTCTGCTTTCATGTGAAGAGTCCTCTGTTAGCGCCAGGAGAATAAAGGTTTACAGGAGGATTTACAGGCTGAAAGTTCATCCTCCACCTGCGTCCAGCTCCACAATCCCATCATGTCTGTGTCACAGATCCATTTCCAGCCCGTTATTAAAGACTTTAACAAACGTCGCTCAGTGCTGTCCTGAGTTTGTTCCTCTGTGTTCAGTTTTTGCACGTTTTAATCCCACTGATAGTGATTTGTAACAGTATGAAATCTTTGCTAACCAAGTTACAGGGAAGATTGATTGAATCAGCCTCGGGTTAAGAAAAGACTGAAGACATTCTTCTCAGTACATTATTCCAACGAGATTACAGCAGAGACAAAGTCAATTTAAACCAGCCTCTGCAGCCATAACAGAGAGATTTATAATCTGCTGCTTGTTGTTTAGAGGAAAAGCACAAAGAGGTTAAAATTACTTAGCATCATAACCAGATATAATGGATTTAGACAAATATTTTGACTTGTTGGGGAAAGAGAACAAGTGCACCCTAGTGGCTGTCTACAATGACATTCTGATCAATGTAAACAATGAGACAATTTACTGATTTAAAAAAGAAAACGTCCTTGGCAATGAAGTAGATTTGCTCTTGACATTGGTGAAGACAAGAACGAGACACACGGGCATGGGGGTGGGGGTGGGGGGGTTGAGCGTGCGCCAAAACCGGAAGTGCAGATTACAGCAATCCGCCCTGTAATGCTGGTCCCGGTTATCATCATCATCAGGAAAATGCCCGATGGCCAGTCCAGCAGCGGGCTGTGAGGGGCTCACTCCGGTCAATCCAGACTCATAGGCTACAGTGGGGGTTCTAGACCAACACTGAGGGGTGGGGGGATGGGGGGTTATGCTGGACTAAAAGGCCAGCTGCTTTTTTAGAGGAGCATATTAAAAAACACTCAGCACTTGGCAGGGGTCCAAAAGGGGGCCAATCTTGTTGCTACCCCCCACCCCCCCACCCACCGGGCCCCCCAGAACCGCCCCCGTTTGTGTCTCTAATAGTTGCAGCTCAGTGAGATTCTGGATTTAGTTTGTGTGTGAACATGTAGAAGAGTTATGACTTTCATCAAACTGGAGATACATTCATCCTACCGAATGAATGTGAATGAAGAAGAGACCTCAACCCAGCATTATTAATTCCATTAGCACTGGTTTGATGAACATGTGATTAATCGAGTGGACCAACCACGGCTCACTTTATACTTTTTAGACACACACAGCTGGAAAAGGGTGGAATTTCTTTGAAAGCAATTAAATCTACAAACATTCAGCACCTGAGCCTCCACCCACAAAAACACACGGCTGAATCTCAGGTGTGCTATCAGTATGCAGAGTGTTTGGTGCAGGGAGATCCCTTTAGCCCATCACAGTGGAAAATGAGACACAGCCCTCACCTACATCCCTGTAATTGGTTAAACGCCAGCTACATATATTGCTCTGCACCTGCTGGCAATTTCATAATGAGAGCATCTGGAACAGAATAATAAAAAGAAAACTTTCTGCAAAAAGCAGCATGTTTTAATATGTTCAGGCTGACAGAACTGTAGGTTCTCTAAAGTACAGTTTGTGCTGCTGATGCTGAAACCTCTGGGATATGGTGTCACGTGGAAATGTAAATAAGTGATCAAAGTTATTCAAAAATGTTACTTTGGTTCAATTTAAATAAATGAAGATAATAAAGGATTGTATTCATTTGGTGCTTTTTAAGCACACACCTCTCACCCTCTGGTGGTGGTAAACTACATCTGTAACCACAGCTGCCCTAGGGCAGTCTGCCATCAGACCCACTGACCACCACCAACATTCACACACAGGAAAGGCAAGTGACGAGTCTTCCTCAAGGACAACGTGACAGAGCTGGGATCAAACCACTGACCCTCTGATTGGTGGACAACCAGCTCTACCACCTGAGCCACAGATGACCCAGATAACTCAAAGATGAAGTGGAAGATTTAAAAGAGACTAAATTTAAAACCACACAAGAAGTTTGTCCTGTCTCTTATTTCGTCTTCTTCCGCTTATCTGGGTCCGGGTCATGGGGGCAGCATCACAATTAGGGAGTCCCAGATGCAGTGGCGGCTGGTGAAATTTTTTTTGGGTGGGGCGCACTTTTGCTAGTCAGCTTTCAGATGCGCAAAAAAAAAAAAATCACATATCACCACTAGGGCAGGAAATGATGCAAAATATTTTCATCTGACTGAATATTTTGCTGGTAAAAATCCCTAGTACCAGTTCTCTAGAAATGTGGAGCTGTTAGGTCTAATTCTACACATCAAACAGTAAAGAAATCATAAAGTCTTCATAAGGAGACCTTAGAATAATATCAATATAATCAGATACAAATAAAAATAAAAAACAACCACAATGTGGTCACAACAGAAGTTGTAAGAGTTTCAAGGAAAAAACAACCTGGCAAAGTCAAAAACATTACTTAATATTCACAATTAGATTTCTACTGACACCACAAACACATAAATCCATCTCTAACTAATACAGTCAGATAATTAATGTTACAATTCAGACAACAACCACTAACCAAGCAAGTCATGACAATCAGCTCAACTAATGAAGTGAATTAACAACAAAATAAAGTCACATCCACTGATAAGTCCCATCAAACCCAGTCAGACCAAACTTCCTTAAAACGCCATAATAATTTAATTAAAAGTAGAGAAAACTAATCAAAAACGGGCTAAACTACATAAACCAACGTATTCAATCAGCAGTATCTGTATTTCTCTAACATTCCGCAGACACCTCAGAAAACACATGTCGCTATTTAAGGTATAAATTCACTCATCAGGACTTAGCACTGCTAGCCGCGGCTAGCTCCGCCTATGGGGTTTTTGAATGGGAAAATCCGTGACAGACACATTAAGAAAAAGAAACAAACAAACGAAGTCACTCACCATTGAGTTGATGAAATCAGGACAAATGGAATCATTCGGCTTGTTTTCTCAAGCGGGCAAGAAGGATTCTTTGAATAAATATCCATTTTCTACCCCCCATTAAAAAGAGAGCAAGAACTTCCGGTTTCGGTCTGAGCAACACTCCAGTCTCCTGCCGTTGTGCGCATGTCACACAGGGACGCTGAAGACCTGCGTCCCGAGCGATCTCCTATTTTTTGCACTCAGTGCGCATGCGTCAGGAAAAAATTGCCAGTGCGCATGCGTCAGGGGCAAAAAACAATGCGCTATGTTGGGACGGCGTCCCGTCCAGACATGCGCAGTAGAACCCAAAGAAACACGGTCCAGTAAAAAATAGTAAGAAAACCTTTCTAAACTACACCTAAATGCAGATTATACACAGCACTTATTGTATATATAATGGATGGCTCGTTTAGTTTTATTTTTATGTTAGTTTTTTATATTTTGTGATCCTATTTCTCTTCTTCTTCCTCTTGGGACTGGTGGGGCGGCGCCCGAGCGCCCCCTATGGACGGGCCGCCACTGCCCAGATGGTCCTTATCATCAGAGGGAAGTTTGTTTAGGTAAGTTAGTAAGTAACTTACTAGTAAGTTAGTAAGTTTAGGAAGTTTGTCCCTTTGGTCAAAATGAGCTTTCAAGAGTTGTTTCTTGGGTAAAATCTTCAGACTACTATCCAGAGTCATCACCTCAAAAATATGCAGGAATGGAGTCAGTTTTTGCCTCAGGGGGAGGAATTTAAACATGTTGGTGTCTTGCTTACAGGTGATGGCAGGATGGAGTGAAAGATGGTAATGAGGGCCTCCTTCAGTTTGTGTCACATGCTTCATGGATGTGGAGGGCTGCACAGCTAACATCTCATCAAAGTTGAATTTGGTTGAACTTTGACCTTGGTGCACTTTAATGGCACAGCCAGTACTCATCAACACATTAAACTCCCCACTAAGCTAAAAGTAGCTGACTAGTTCATCACCAGTCTGAATTCTCCAAATCTCCACACACGTCTATTAAGATCTTATGATGATCTCATGTACACACACACACACACACATGCATGCACGCACGCACGCACATACACACACACACACACACACACTTATTGCTGCTTTTCTTTTCCTTCCAAGCTGGAATGGAGGACCGTTATATTGATATATGAATAGTGATATTATAGCTGACAGCAGCACAAAAACACACACCAGGAGTTTGACTTCCCAAATCTTGCTCAGAATTTTGTAAACTCTTCCTATTCTATTTCACATCCCTGGTAAATTCTGGTTAGTGGAAAGCTCCGCTGCTTCTGGAATGCAAACAGCGTTACTCTGGTCTGTTGTGGGAAAGGAGGAGCTGAACTGAAAGACAAAGCTTGACTTGATTTGAGTTCCAACTCTCATCTATGATAAGATGTCAGAACCAAAAGAAGGAGAACAAAAGACTGAAATTACCCTCTTTTGTGGGGGGTGGGTGGGGGTGGGGCATGGGGGGTAGGGCTCAGTCTAAGAGAGAAGGAGTAGCTGCTCCTCCTCATCAAAAAGCTGAGGTTCATCTGTCTGGGATGCCTCCTGGTCACCTTCCTTTAGTTTTCTCACAATGGGAGGAGATCCAGATTACCATTGGGGTTTTAACCTTATTGAGATCCACTGGACAGGGTTGCTGGGGACTCCTAGGCTCTTGAACTTGTTCCCTTAGCATCCCAACCTTGAATAGTCATGGAAAATAAATGAATAGCTGACATCACTTCAGGAATCCCTCAGAGTTCCTCTGAATTTCATGTTCAAAAACTGAAAACAAGTGATTTTGTAGCTCCTCGACCTGACGGCTGCGTTTGACACGGTGGATCATGGGATCCTGCTCTCACGCTCGGAGCATTGTGTTGGCCTCACAGGCACAGCTCTTTTATGGCTGAAGTCCTACCTGACTGATCGGAGCTTCTCAGTCCAGTTAGGTGAATTCTCCTCATCTACAGTGCCCCTGTCCTCTGGTGTCCCCCAGGGTTCCATCTTGGGCCCCTTGTTGTTTTTATTGTATCTGTTACCTCTAGGATCCATCTTTAAAAAGCATAATGATGCGTTTCATTATTATGCTGATGATGTTCAGATTTACCTGCCTCTGAGCCCAAGTGGCAAGACTTCCATCCAACCTTTGCTCAGCTGTTTCAGTGAGGTTAAATCCTGGATGACTAGTAATTTCTTAAATCTCAATGACAGTAAGACAGAGGTTATTCTGTTTGGACGAAACTGCTGTGAGGGTCTGTCTGACTGCCTCGGCCCTCTCTCTGTTTCTCTCCACCCATTTGTAAAAAACCTTGGTGTTATTTTGGATGGTGCTTTTAAGTTTGAAAAGCAAGTAAACTCTGTCATAAAATCCAGTTTTTACCAGCTCAGACTCATAGCTAAGGTCAAGGGTTATCTCCCTCCAAATGATCTGGAGAAAGTCATCTCATCTCCTCACGCCTGGACTATTGCAATTCCATCTATTATGGCATTGATAAGTCCCTCGTTCACCGTCTGCAGCTGGTACAGAACGCTGCAGCTCGTCTTCTAACTGGCAAACAGAAACACGACCACTTCACATCGACACTGGCTTTTCTTCACTGGCTCCCGGTTCGTTTCAGGATTGATTTTAAAATGTTGTTGTTTGTTTTTAAATCACTGAACAGACTGGCACCTCAGTATATTGTGGACTTGCTGAACATTTATACACCAGCAAGATCTCTCAGGTCAGCAAATCAGCTGTTGTTGGAAGTCCCCAAGACCAGGCTGAAGTCCCGTGGTGACAGAGCCTTTGGGGCGGCCTTGACTCCTTTACCAACTTTTAATGCTCTTATTATTTTTAATGTTGAATGATTTTATATTTTTATGTTTTTAATGTCTAGTTATGTTATATATGTTCAGCACTTTGGCTGACACCTTGTTGTTTTTAAAGTGCTCTACAAATAAAGTTTGAGTTGAGTTGAGTTGATTATTTGCTTGTAAAATCTGTTCCAAATCAACCAGGGCTTTATGTGACGACACACACTGAAGTCTCACTCATTTATTCCAGATCAACTGATCACTCTAAAGTTACATAAGTCTCTAAAAATAACTATTTCTGAGACTTTTGTTTTGTCTTCTCATGGTTCTTCAGACAATCCAAGAGAAAAGTTTAGTTTGCAGTTTGATTCGACCCCCTAATTTACATTAAATCCAACTAATAAACCTGAAAATGAGCACTAGGTGAAGACTAGTTCACTAGTAAATATTTCCACCTTCAAGTCTGCATTTTGAGCTGCAGCTCTCATCTTCTAAAAAGGGAGCTTTGTAGGTTACTTGCCTGAAGTGGTTGTTCATTGACCCAGTTCCTTGAGATGAACAACGCAGCACTTTAACACAAACAGATCATAACTGATTATCAATTTGTGTTAACCCTTTACTTCAGTTTCTAAAAGTCTGCTTTCATGAGGTCATGAGAAAAAAACAACTGCGTCCTTTAAAACTCATTTATCTTTGATCAGGATGTCACCCTCATTAACGACCTCCCACGCGTTAGACCCTAAATGACATTGGTGCCTCCACCAGCTTTTGCAGCAGAAACCACAGAAACAACATGACCTAAATGTTTTAACAGCAGAAGTTCAAGTAAGCAGGCTGAACCTTCACCCACGTCGAAAAACCAGCCTGAGATTCCACAACTTTCTGATAAGCTGTCTGTTGAAGCAAGTAAAGCTCAGCGTTAATGCGTTAATCAAACCAAACCAGCAGTCCAGAGCAAACACACTCCTCCTTCCACTTGTAGAGCCTCTTCTCGCTCATTGTGAAAGGAGAAGAAGAATCTGAAGGGTTGTCACCCCTCCGCTGCCCTGGATTGATTTTATGTAGCGTTCCAAGAGGAGAGCAGGATAATGAGATCACAGCATGCATTTTTCATGGACAGGATGAAAGCACAACCGACACGGCTCAGAATCTACATTTCAAATCAACTGCAGCCCACGTCCGCCCCGAAAGAACCTTTGGCTCTGAAAATGAACTCATCACTCAGTGCTCTGCTGTGAAAATGAGCACAATAACCTGCAGGAACAATAAAAAGGACCAGGAAGATCCGTCTAGCTGTTAAGACTCTGGATGTGGGAAGAAATGACAAATATGAACTTGGCCTGGGAAATGTCGATCTAAACATTTCAGTTCACAGTAACTTTGAAATATGAACCTAAGACTTCAGGAAAACAGCATAAGTTTCAGTTATCAGCATCTAAGTGTAGTTTTAGTGACTGTCCGTGTTTCTGACAGCTCCTGGATGTATAGCTATTGAAACAGGAAGGACTAACTGCTAGCTGCCATCTGCAGGCATCCTGAAAATAGACTCAGCCATTTCCTCTGGCTGGGTGACAGTTTAAAGGCAGACGGCACAATAACAGTGATTACCCTCTGATAAACACAGTCTTTTGATTGGGGTAGGCAGGAGCTGATGTGTTTTTCAGGGACAAACTCGAATGCTTCTCGAGCTCCAGCTGCCTTAATATGGCAAGCCAAAACTACCACAAAACATCACCTGTCCAACTCATCAAATTAAGAAATGGTCATCTTGACAGATCGCAATTCACACCCATGACCACTTGGTGGCGAGTGAGCATGTTATTGATCAGTTGACCAACACCCTTGATGTCCTTTTGGGTCACTGTACTTAACATTTTGATTGCTGTAGTAACCTGTCACACTACACAACGGGCAAAAGCAAATACATGACCTGATACATGGCTTCACTCGAAAAAAATAATGTCACCTCAGCTGAGTGTCCGAAGGTTATGTAAAAAATCCCAAAATGACGATGATGTTGATGCGGTTTCATCAATGGAGAAAAAGACTGAATAGTATTCAAATGACAACTAAATGCTGCTGAATATGTCTTGATAATCCTTTTAAAAATTAAGAAGTGATGGTAAAAATAGATTATGGTGGAATGTTTTGAACCTTTCAGTCAAAATGACAGACAACAAAAAGTCTATAGCGCACCCCCTGGGCTTGGATAAAATTCAGCGATCAGGGAACGCTTTCGCCGTCTTTAACAGCCTCCTGAAAGTGACGTTTAGTGGCAGTTTTGGCTTGCCAAATCTTAATGTGAGGGCATGTCTCAACTCAGTGAGACAAGCTAGGATCAGTGATTGAGTTCTCAACAGCATCTAGTCTCAGGGTCAAACTACAGCCTGTCAAAGGGATTCAGGTCACTTCCATGTCTAAGGTTATTTAGTTGGATTCATTAAAAGTACAAAAGGTAACTCGGTTTGATAGACATAAAATTATTTGAAATAAACAGATTTTGAATTAAGGCCAACTTGTAAAAACAAAAAAAATCCTTCAATCATGACACTTTTTTTGCAGTTTGTCCATTTTTAATCCTTGATTAAACTCAAACAGCACATATTGTGGTCACTCAGTTAAAAATAATGGGAATGATTTAAAAAACAGCCAAAGGCCAGAGAAAAACTCTGAAAGACCTGAAGAAAGTTTGAAGAACTATTGAACAAAATCACTTTAAGTTAACAAGTCTTTTTGGCAACTCTTACAGAGTTTACTGTTATGATGCAGCTGGTAAGTTGGGGACCAAATTCAAATACAGAGGAAGAAATTCCCACGAGGTCAAGGCATCATTAGTTCAACAAGTTCCTGGATCCAGTCTGGTGGAATAAACTCTGTCCTCTCAGAATCTGAAACCCTCTGGTCTCCTACCAGACACCACAGGGCACCAAAGGTCCTCCCAGTGGAACAGGGACACATTCTCTAGAATATGTTTCTGTTTTTTTAGATTTCTGATAAAAGATTGTGTCCATTTTTAGTTATTATAATTTCCCTACATGCATTTCACTTCATTCTGAGAGAATCCCTTCCGAGTTAAAATAATTTGTTTTTTGAAGCTCGATGGGGCAGGCTTATATTCTTAGTTTGTGTGCTGTCTGGGTATTTTGTGCTGCATGTCCTGACTGAGCGACAGTTGACACATTTGTCATGCTGTGCATTAACTCATAGTGACGAGGGAAAACAGATTTTAGAAGCATGAGGCTTGTGACAGTCATCCAAAACCATTTAAACCCAAATCCTCTGACAATAAACAAATTACTGCAGCCAGACTCAGAGAAATTAATTAATTAATTTATTTTACTTATGTTTTAGGAGGAAATGCACTCTATGGTCCAAATCTTCAGCTCAGCTTTAATGAAAACGCTGGATGTTTCATTCATCTAAGAAGAGAGTTGTTTTGTTGTTTGCTCATATTTAAGCTGGTCTCTGGATATTTCTGTGTTCTTTCTCAGTTCTTTCAGATTTTCTCAGGTGAGATTGTGTCTCAGCTGTGTTTTGAGCAGATGTGCTGATGATGCATAATGCAGATGTTTCTGGTGTATATAGCTCTGCTTTGTTTGAATGAATGACAGAGCTCCCATAACACACAGCTCTGTGTTTAGGATTGTTTAGCCTCAAAATGGATGATTTCCTCATTTAAAAAACATGTTATGATTAATAAAAAAAAAGTGCTTTTGATACAGAGAAACTGATTTTGTTTAGTTAAAATGAGGAACAGAAAAATATATCATGAATCAAAGAAATTAATGACATTCTCAAAAAGTAGTCATTGGATGTGCAACTACAAATGATTAACATTTAGAGGCAACCCAATTCAAGATGGACACCACAGCTAAACGTTAGTAAACAAAAAATGGCTACAAATCTGTCAATTTTACAAATGTTGAGCTATGATTTGATGTGCAAGTACCTGAGAATCACTCACAACAACTCACTCTGAGCCAACAGATCCTGCAGTATTATACGAGACTGCACTCAAAGTTGTTTACAAGATTTGACCAGAATGATAAACTGCATTTCAAAATAAAAGATTTCAAGTTTAAAGCTCTGTCACGAAAGGCTGCAGGTGACCAGTATTCTTAAGGGAACAGGTAAAGTTTAGTTTATATATAAAAGTTATTACATTACATTATTGCCCTTGTTACCCCCAAAAGAAAAATAAAAGCAAAAACGATACATTTTTTTCTTTTTTGTTAACTTTGTGTGGAAGTTGAAAGATTAATGTTGAGCGATACTGAAAAATAAGGATCCATTCTAAGAATGTTTTCTACTAGATTATTTGTAATTATGTTTCCACCAGTTTTTGCGCCTCTATAAAATTTTAATCTTGCAGAAAAGTTAACACTTGAGTGAGGAGTTACCTGTTACAAAAATAGAAGCAAGTCTGATAAGGACAGATGGAAACACTTATTATAAATTAGTTCTGAGTTTCACAACTTACACGTCTGTTTTGCCTTTAAGGAATAAATCTGCCCCAAACCTCCTGGACATAAAAAAATATTTACAACAGTTAGAAAAAATTCCTGAAGTCTTCTATATTTCCAAGGTGGATACAGGTTTTTGACTTGAAACCTTTGGTTTCTTTAATCCCAACAAACACAACAACAAAAATGTTGTTACTGCAGCCCACAGCCTCACAAAGGTGAGTTAGAATACCTGGCTGAGACTGCAGGATGAAGCAGAGATTTAAATATGGAGTTTATGGACATGTGATTCATAGGATGTCAGTAAAGATAAATCAACATATTATTTAAATAGATAAATCAGACCTCCAGAAGTGTAACCCCCACAAACAACTTTCCATGATCTTCTCCCATTTTAAATCCTATATACACTCTTTTTTTCTCACTTTGTTTCAACACTTTATTCTCCATGGTCACATTCTTTTTGCATTAAGTAAAGCCTTTCTGTAGGTTGTTTTTTAGTCGAATGAAAAAAAGAAAAGAAAATCTGATTTATTTTCAATGACCAGAATGAAACAGATAATTGAAAAAACCAACAACAGTGTATTCACTTATAAATGCCATGATTGAATATTTAAAATATTAACTCACTGATGTAGAGCGGGGCGGCATTAGCTCTGTTGGGAGAGTTCAATCCCCAGCTCTGGCTGGGTTAGATTGTCGTTGTGTCCTTGGGCAAGACACTTCACCCAACTTGCCTGTGTGAATGTGAGTGTGACTGTGTGTGAATGTTGCTGGTGGTCAGAAGGGCCGATGGAGCAGAATGGCAGCCTCGCCTCTGTCAGACTGCCCCAGGGCAGCTGTGGCTACAGACGTCTGTCGTAGTTTACCACCACCGGTGAGAATGACTGTGTGAATGAATAATGCAACTCTGTAAAGCGTCTTTGAGTGACCTAGAAAAGCGCTATATAAAACTGATGCATTATTATTATTATTATTATAGAGACATACAGTTTGATGAGGTACATCTCAGCTACAATCCTTCATCAGTAAATCAGAATAAATGGGACATTTTTAGAGAATCAACTGTTGCGTCCTTCTAGCTTCACTGGCTGTGCTGCAGCACTTGATTGCACCAACTGGCTGCACCTGTGAATGCAGACTAAAGTCCTACCTGAGGCTTCAGGACCACTAGGGCTGCTGCCTGTTTGTGCAGGTTTGAGGCTTTTTGCTGTCTCCGTATTACAAACAAAAATCTGCAAATACGTCTCAATGTATTTCTAAGCATAATCTGCCTCAAAACTTTAATTATCTGGCTGTGTGAATTCCCACGATGCAAATTTTAGCAGGCAGAGGAAAACAAAGCAAACAGTAGAATCTTAACAAGAGACATCGGGGAGTATATACACTGGGAGGGGTGACTGCTGAGTAAGAACAGGAGAGGAAAGGATGGGGAACAGGTGAGAGATGGAACACTTCTGGACCTGAGAGGAAAACAATGATAAAAGAGCTCAAAGAAAAAAAAACTAAACACAAGAAAATGTCCAAAATGAAACAAGGCTTGACTGATTTAAGTAGAATAAACTAGAGCTACACAAAAAGTCATTAACTCTGTCTACACAAACTGGCTCTCATATATGTCTAAATGTGGACGTCTCAACAATGAGCTGGTTTATTTTAAAGCAGCCTGAGTCACATGACTTAGACAGGAAACAGACACCACTGAATATCTGGTCAAATGTTAACAACCTGCAGATTCACACATAACACTTCCTATTACTATAAATAAAACTGGAGGGAACAAACCAGACAACCCTCAGGTTTTGTACCAGTTTGATCCTGTTCAGGGTAGCAAAGGAGCTGAAAACCAGAATACAGTCAGTTAATAAACTGTGACAAGTAAATCTGCTGATATTTGTTACATCGAGCTTAAGTTTGATGTCTTTTACACTTTAAAAATCTTTCCAAGGGTTTTTTGCACAACGTAACATCAACTGTCCCACACTGACAGCTGAGTTACTTGTTTTGGTTGTTTTACAACACACACACACACACACACACACACACACACACACACACACACACACACACACACACACACACACACACACACACACACACACACACACACACACACACACACACACACACATACACACACACACACACACACACACACACACACACACACAAAATGAAATACATAAAATGCTTTTAAAAATGTATTAAATCGACAATCAAGTTAAAATCTAAAATAATCAATAAATAGTCAATATTTACGTGTCATTTATGTGGTCCACTGTGTCAAACGCCTTTGACAGATGAATAAAAAGAGCTGCACAGTGTTGTCTGCTGTCTAATGATTCAATAAAATCATTTAAAACCTTGAGAGCAGCAGGAGTTGTGCTGTGCAGTTTTCTAAAACCAGATTGAAATTCCGATAAAACATCATTACAATTAAAAAGTCTTTAAGCTAGTCACTAACAAGGGACTCCAGGACCTTTGCAAGATAGGGAGCTTGGAGATTGGCTTATAATTTTGTTCCAATCCCAACTGAAATGTTGTATGGTCTTAATGTATCCTATATTTCCAGAAGTATTGGGACGCATGCCTTCATACACACATGAACTTCATTGTCCTCCTATTTCTAATTGATAGGGGTTCGTTGCCCACACTTTGCAGCTTTTCTGAAAGAGCTTTTACAATGTTTAGGAGGAGTCTGTTTTGGTGAAACTTCCTGAAGTGAATTTGTCAGGTCAGAAAGTCTCTGCTAAATCATCCCAAAGTCAATTTCGGTTGAAGTCAGACTCACTCATCCATGTCTTTACTGGAACAAAAGTCAGCTTCATCAGGCTTGCTTTGCACCTGTGCAGCATTGTGCATCTTTGTTCAGAATACACTTTCCTCAGTGTAGAAAATAAGTTTTTTCACATAGTTATGGAGGCCCCAAATGTCAAAACAAGTTTTAATGCAGTACAAACCACAGGCTGGTATTAGAACACCAGTATAGGTAGAGAGAAGCTGACAACATGATTTTCAGAACCATGGACAGCACACCTATGTCTTAAAAACCGACGAGCAACTCGAACTCTTTCTCTGTTTTTGTTAAATCAAGTAATGGTTTCACCTTATCACAGTCCAAAAATTTACAAAAACATACAGGACATGGATGCACCTTACTGTGCATGCACACCAGATATCATGCAAACATATGATCCATCTGCCTGAATGCGCCTTTGCGGACCAGTGCTTTCACAGTCCCAATCACAGTTCAGATGGCGGTCTTGATCACCCAGCCCGTGATCAGACACTGACGAACTTCACGTCCTGTGGTGGTGCACTGCGAAGTACCGATCACGTGGCCAAGGATGCTTGTTGACACATACGCTGCACTGCGAACACATGCAAACCCCCCTCCCCCTGGAGACAAACTCACAGAGAGGTGGTGCTCAGACATCGATGCCAGGTTCTTCCTTGAGTACCTCAATGAAACAATCATGTTCACCCCGTCTATAAATCCAGAAGTTGTAGCTGATGCAAAACAAGTGCCCCTAGTGGCTAGTTTTAGTAAAATCTGTAAGTCCACTATCTAAATAAATGGGACATAGCGTATGTTAAAAATAAAAATACACCTTAGATAATTTTTCCAGGTTTTATCCCCTTTTGATTTAAGTAGCTCTCACCTTGCTGATGTATGTCTTTTATTTAGGTTTCTAACATGTTGAGCTGTAATCAGTTGGTTGATGCTTAAAGAGACACATTGACAAAGAACGTTTGTTTATTTTAAGGTGTTTCTGCAGCAGCGTAGTCATTCAGACGTAGTTCAGTAAAAACACAACAAACTGCCTCATGTTAAACTGTAGAGGTTTACGAAGAGGTAATATAGACTAGAGACTCCATAATGCTAATTAACTTTTTATTGTTAGGAATTATTCATTGACTTTTGGTATTAAAATCAAACTGAAATAATGAGGCCAAATGATGGTTTGGTTGCTCATGTTTCCCATCTAAAAACCTCAGTCCAGTTATGGTCGAATTCTTTTAAAGTATCTAAATAAATAAATAAATAAATAAATAAATAAATAAATAAATAAATAAATAAATAAATAAATAAATAAATAAATAAATAAATAAATAAATAAATGTATGTTTGTGTCTAAGACCATCCTAGAGGTATAATAAAGTTCAATCAAAGTGGAAGTGTTGTCAGCAGGATGTAGGACGTGTTTTGTAAATTTACGCTACAAATTAAATAAATGTCTTTTTGGGAGAAATTACCCAGAGGCAGAGGCCATCAGCCCCTCTGACCACTAACATTCACACAGACTAGGGGGGTGAGGTGTTTTGCCAAAAACACAATGACTGTGACTAGGATGGAGTTGGAATTGAGCCGCTGACCTTCTGATTTCTGGATAACCAGTTCTACTGCCTGAGCCACCCTGAATAAGAGTACAAGGTGAAGGCACAGAGACCGGTGAGTTTCCAGATCAGAAAGTTAATGAACTCCAGTAGGAGTGATGTTGAGGTTTTATTATTTGTAAAGAAAATGTTATAATGAGACTAAAATGGATGCATGGAGAGGGCAGGATGTTGTGATATTATAAATGTTTTTCCTGGATGTCAGTCTGATCTTTTCAGTCTTTGGAGCAAATGTGTTGGAGATGTTTTTTTCTTTATAAATCAAAGTTGATTATGTCCGACTCCAACCATTATCTCGCTATCTTCTCCACAACCCTGCTTTCAGGTAGAAACTGTTGCCATGGTGTTTTTAATCCTCGTCATTATCACAGCATGATAAGGATCTGCCGGCAGAGAAAAATAGACATCATTTTTAAATTCACGAACATTCCCAGGAGACATGTGGGCCAGTATTCATTACTGCATGCTGACAGAAAGCCACTCAGCTGGTACCTCAGCAGAGCAGGTAAAGGATTTACTCATCAGTCACATGATACTAAGACTCAGAGGTCTCATCTACGTCTCTTCCTGTATGGCATTGTAAATGATAAAGTAGATAAAATCATTTTTATTTGAACATGACTTGTTCTAGTGCACTGATGTGATTCATTTGATCAGGAATTGTTTTAAATACCCCAATTTATCCATTAATTTGTCACTGATCTGCAGCAGTGCCTCTCCTGATTTGGGTATTCCTCCAACCAGAGGACCGCTTCCTGTTTCTAGAGACTCTGCTCACTTTGAGTGATGACACCAGTGTGGTTCTGACTGTAGATAAATAACTGATAACGCCACTTCAGAAAGACCCAAATGTCCCTTAAATAAACAGATGAATGACTGTAACTCAGTCACAGATATTTAGCAGAAGGTCCGTGTGTTATTAGCTGATACTAGTACAAGTACTAACAAATTATGCATGCAATTTTCAAAATTTAAACAAAACAGCTGTAACACCATCATTTCTCAACATAAGGTGATCACAAGAAATACTTGGCCTTTAATTCTATTACTATTTATATTTTCTGTAATTCTCTTTGACAGGAAACCTTTACAGTGGCTCCTGTGGGGCAGATAATACAATAAAGTAAGATGTGCCTGAAACGGCTCTCTGGCAGAGACTAATGGGTTCCTGCTGTTCTCCTTCAGGTTAGCGGTAATCTTAGAAATTCAGCTTATCATATTCTAAAGATAAATGCCCCAGAAAACTTTTAGTTACCATAGTTAAATATGTAAAAATGTTCTTATTGGAAAGCCTAGTCTCCATCTCTATGTGTTATTTTGATTATTTGTTCTGCAGTTCGGTCTTGCACAAAGCTTTTTTTTTTTTAATCAAATCTTTATGTTTTTCTGGAGCTTCAGAGTTATTGATTATAATTTTGGTTTTGATTCATTTTGTGCTGGGATTCTGTTGAACAACAACCATTGCTATTCTGTTTTCATCTACTGAATATAAACATTTTTCATGCCCAGTTATTTGACCAAACATGGAAGATGATGCTCAGAGGACAAATCTCCTAAAAAAAATGCAATAAATTCTTCCAGCTTTTTCTGTAGCTGTTAGTTTTAATGTTTCTGATCATTGAGATGAATCTGTTCTCATTTTTCTAACTCTATGCTAGATCTGTTTAGTGACCTTTTTTCCAGGTGGTTTTGTTCGAGTACTCTGATTCCGTCTTTTACATTTTGTTTCTTTTCACTCTTTCTGTTCGCCGACCTGCCAACACCCTCTCCTCTTCCTCACACACACATCATAACACCCCAGCATTCCCCAATCCCCCCCAAGCTTCCAGCAGCACTCCACATCCCCTTGCATTGAAATGGGCCAGTTGCCATGACAACCCTATACAGCAGCATATTATTCCTCTTTCAGACTTTAAAAGAGGCTCAATTAGCAATGATGTCACTGCATCAAGAGAAATGTTCAAATTCTGATTACATCAAGAGCTGCTAGTAGCGTGTTTGTGTGTGTCTACGTGTGTGTGTCTACGTGTGTGTGTCTACGTGTGTGTCTATGTGTGAGTAATAATAATGATCTGCAGGAGAAGCAAAGTTTTTTATTTTTACATGTAGATTGGTTCTTTTCTCTGCAGCTCAGAATGGAAGACGAAGCAGACCTGAGGTGCTTGAGTCACCGTTACACACTGTGTGGGAGGACCGGGTGGCAGCAGGACGGAGAACACAAGCAGAATAAAACTCACAGCTTTCAGCTCAGATGAGAGGGAAAAATTAGATGCTGCATTTTTGGTGCCAGAGAATAAAATTGGAAGTGGATAAATTGGAAGTGGTCAAATGAAATCCAGAGCTCTCTGTGGTATTTCTCTGAGAGAGAAATGTGAACATCAAACGCAGACCTCAGCCTGCTTTTTCTGTCACTCTGTCAATAGGTAAAATAACCTTGTTGGGACTCGTTCAGTCACCTCCCTCACACCTTTTAATCAAAAGAGCATCGAGGTTATGGAGGCTTCACCACACCACAGCAACAAACAGGTCCCAGTCAGTGAGGGCTGCTTTCACATGAATGGTTCAATTCTCTGATGGAATCAGGTGTTTGTGACCTGATGAACTTGCATGTTGTCTGGTTTTCACATTATCCTGCAGATCATGACCATTCTCTTTATTTATAGATTCATATGCAGTTTTGTTACCATTGTTATAATTCATCATGTATTGTGAATGTTAAAGTAAATTTATGGTTTTGTTGTGTACTTTTGTTTTGTGGTCAACTATAACCTGCTGATGTTTTGTCTTGCTGTGACTTCATCAGCATCCTGTCAGAACAAATGCAGAAATTGTTGCACTGTGTCACAGCCAATTAACAGCACAACATAGAAGGCTCCGGTTACGTCACATTACATAATAATTGTCACACCTTTTGCCATAACGACCACTATAAAATTATACACTTCCAACAGTTTATTTAGCTATTAATATGTCAGTTCTCATTCAGTTTGATTGGGGGTTTGAAATGTAAACCATCAAATTCCAGCTTTTGTGATCAGATCTTGATTTCAAATTGAGACACAAAATAGAACAATTGAAGAATTTTCTATGTGATTTCATTTGATTTTTCTGAAAAACAGTTTCTTTCCTGTCCGAGGATCGGACCGCCGAAGCTCCCGCCTCGGTTTGCCACCCAATCCACAATGCATCGACCGTACCCTTCATGCTCCAGAGAGATAGTTACACCACTATATGTCAAAATTTGATGGATGGTGACCTTTGACCTCTATTGTTTGACATCCTATTGTTCGTGACCTCCAGTCACGCCCCCTTGACCTCTATTGTTTGAAACCCTTTGATCTTCCTATCCCCTTGACCTCTATTGTTTGACATCATATTGTTTGATCTTCCTATTGTGCGAAACCAGTGACCTCATGACCCCCAAAAACTAAATGTCAAAAAATGTTGATGTGCGGAGCCCGCCCAGAATATATAGACCCGCCTATGTTCCACCCCTCCAGGGGCGTGAATCTCCCTGCAGGAACCACCCACCCCTTAAGAAACAGTGATTCATCACCCTGGCATGGTGACCCACCCCTCATGACTCAACACTCTTCCCCCGCTTTCCCACCCATATTGCGTTTCTCTCCCAATCAGAGGATAGAGGAGGAGTTTCGGTTACACTTTAAATAGACCTATTTTGTTCTAGTTTGTTGTAAAAACAACACGGTTACAAAACGGCAGACATAAAAAACAGGCTAGCATGGCTTCAACTGATTCTACAACTCATGGCAAGAATCCAACAATGGCTGATGCCTCTACATCTACAACTCTCCACAAGAATCCAACAATGGCTGATGCCTCTACATCTACAACTCTCCACAAGAATCCAACAACTGCCTCTACAACCCAAGAGAAGAAACCGATCGGTCAAACTCCGACTGATGAGCCTTTTCACGGGAAAACTAAAATGCAACTGCGTAGGAGACAAGCGCCACCCACAGAACCTTTGTACCGGCAATGGTCGTTATCGGAATACGGACTGGATGAGTCATGGTATTACTATTTCAAGTATGACCGAGGAGAACTATGGTTTAACCAGACCAAAGATGATGATCCACTAGGGCATCTTTCGTCAATAGGGGTTCTCGGTTACAACGACTGGGCAATTCTCCGAGATGTGGTTCCTCGTGACAATGAAGAAGAAGAAGAAGAAGAAGAAGAGGAAGAAGAAGACTCACCAACCGAGGCCAAACGGATGAAATATCCTTCAACATGCCCAGAGAAAATGGTGAAAATTGAGCATGACTCACTTCCGCAGAGAAAATTGAACTTTCCTTACAACACAGAACTCGTTTTCAGCGCAGTCTGGGAAGGAAAAAAAGAAACAAACGGTCAGTGGATTTTCTGAGCGTGTATACGTAAATTTGATGACAAGACACCGTTTGACTTATTCATCCTCGAAACCGTAAATATGGAATGCGGAGTGTTCATGGTCCTGCTGGCTATCCCGTACGATGCTTGGATAAACGCAATAAACGAAGTCGCCGACCAGATCGACACCCTTTTCCGTTCATGTCGCTGCTGGAATGATGTTTTGTCTGTGAGGGATATCTAAAAACCCCACCTGTGGACCCTCCCAACCATCCCTCGAGGGAACCGCCCTTCCCCCCCATTTCGCACCCCTCCCCCATGGGGGCCACCTTCCCCACGCATTTCCCCTCCCCATTCTCCATCGCCCCACCCTTTTTTCCCCATGCTAACCATCCCCCATTTGCCCCCAAAAACAGATATATTTCAACACTTTCTTCTTAAGAATCAGCATTCCAAAAGGTTTCAGCAACAGTTTTCTTACAGATCCAAAGTTTCGATTATGCAAAAACTCACTTTATCATTCTAAGTTTACACAAGCTATTTTTCTCAAAAACAAAAAATCGTGAGTTTCCACACACACACACACACACACACACACACACACACACACACACACACACACACACATTTTTTATCTAATAGTTTTTAAAAACTATAAGTTCTCTGATTAATTACAAGTAAGAATATCTAACTTTTTGCTCTGTTTGGTTAGAGCCGATCAGAGCTCGTGTTAGAACCCTGAGATCTGATGTCAGTTAAACCAGAGCCACTGAGTTCTACTTCTGAGGCCCAGTCAGTGGATGGTGACCTTTTGACACAGCTCACACCCTCCCCTTTCCCTTATCTGTGTGTCTTTCTCTCTCTCTCTCTCCGTCACACACACATAGTAAGAATGTTAAGTCTAAAAGATAATGAACAAAATATAAAACATTGGATGTTTTACAACTTATCTACAAAGTACAAGCATAAGAATGTTCTTTAAAATATTTCCAATCTAACAAAAAACTACTTTGCTGCACCATGTCTCCAGTTTCTCACAGAGACTGCAGAGTTTCCATTTTTCCAAAGTCTTTTCTAGAGTTTTAAAACTAAAGCCATGTTTTTGTTTTCACAGTCTAAGTGAGGAAAAAAATGAAATGTGTTTTCTACACAAAAGTTCTAGATAGGGGGATGGGGAGTGAAGTTTGTTTTTCCAAAATCTATTGATCAAGGATCCCCCACCAATGTTCTGTTGGGGTTACTTTAAACCATTTCTACCGTTATTCTACACACAGAAATCACTTTAAAACTTCAAATAAATAAACGTAGTGGGTTCTTTTGCTTTTCTCTTCTTCAAAGTCTCACATTTTTTTATTACATTGTCTAAGGAAGCAAAACCTGTATTCTTATGAGATACCAATATATATCCCCCTCAATGTGCAGCAGGTCATTTTTATTTTTAAAAACTGGTATGGGGTCCCTCTCTCTCTCTCTTTTGCTCTCTCTCTCACACACAAAACCTCTGTTGATCACACTTACACAAGTATCCAAAAAAATATTCTCATAGTAGTAGACTCCGACACACATTTTTGATTGCCTCACTTGTCACCAAATTAAAAAATATATATATGTTTGTTTTTTTTTTACTTTAAGGTTCACCCAGTCTAAAAGAAAAAGTTTGAATTGATCCATCCATCCAACAAAACTATTTCAGTAGAGAAATATTTCTCTCAGGGTGAAGACTTGCTCCTATAAGACAATTTTATGTAATCATTACTGTTATATGTTAAATATTTATACAGAATCACATAAGAAATAAAAACTGATCAAGTTGTTTCTTTAATAATACATAGTTTTAAAACACTAAGCATTTCAATTATTATTACACTTTTATTCCATAGCCTTTAGTCAGGAGTGAGTGGTGACACTTGTTTGTTTGATCTTGTTTTTCACTGTTTTATTGGTATGGGTATGTTTTATGTTTATTTCAGTGTTCAGCACTTTGGTCAATCTTTGTATTGTTTTAAAGTGCTTTATAAATAAAGCAGCAATGCTATTATTGATGATGAATCAAACCCTTGTTCTGACTCTTTTGGAGTGAAAATCATGGCCCATACCTTTCCAAGCCTCCATCCAACAGACGCTTGTCAATCGAGTTGACTCCACCACGGGTTGGTAGTCCGCAATAGTCTGCTTCATTCCAGGACCTCCATCTCAGACCCTGACAAAAAAAAAGTCAGAAACATTTAAAAGAAAACCTGAAATCCGTTTGTTTCACCATCTGACCTGTCTACATATTGCACACACTCAACTTTTTACCTCCAAAAAGCCTGATGTTTTTATTTCTGAACCAGATTCCTGTGAGCTTTTCCCCCCAGGGGTCTGTTCTTAACATCAACCCCATTTGACCAGCTCAAACCAGCTTTAACTTTTATAAACTAGAATCAAGTTGTTCAGTCCAGTGGATTCACTCTGCTTTATTTATCCAAAGTCACAAATTTATTATTTTGATCCGTATGTCAACTATATATTTTTTTAACTTTTAATTGAAATTTTCTTTTTTGTTTCAGAAGAAAAAAACCCAAACAGAACTCATACGTGAACACAAACCAATATATGAATGAAAAGAAACAGAGAGAATAAAATGTCTCATCGTCTCTGCCCCCTTTTTTTACAAAATAATACACAAATGCTTTATCACATTCCTGACTAGATTGTTCTGCTTGATCACAGACACCACTCCATAATTATTGTTTACCTTGATTTAATACTTTTAAAATATATTAAGTGATTGAGAATATTTTATATCCATAGGTTATTTTTCACACCATTTACAGAAATTCACAATTCCTTCAATTCAGCAGCAGCTGTTGTTCTGTTTGACAGGTGACACTGGAACGGTAAGTAAGGTTGTTTAGTCCCGCCTCAGCGTCCCTATTCTTCTAAACCTCATCCAGTCCAGAAATACAACTAAAGACAAAACAATCTTCACCCCCACCACACACACACACACACACATAGTAAGAATGTTAAAAGTCTAAAAGATAATGAACAAAATATAAAACATTGGATGTTTTACAACTTATCTACAAAGTACAAGCATAAGAATGTTCTTTAAAATATTTCCAATCTAACAAAAAACTACTTTGCTGCACCATGTCTCCAGTTTCTCACAGAGACTGCAGAGTTTCCATTTTTCCAAAGTCTTTTCTAGAGTTTTAAAACTAAAGCCATGTTTTTGTTTTCACAGTCTAAGTGAGGAAAAAAATGAAATGTGTTTTCTACACAAAAGTTCTAGATAGGGGGATGGGGAGTGAAGTTTGTTTTTCCAAAATCTATTGATCAAGGATCCCCCACCAATGTTCTGTTGGGGTTACTTTAAACCATTTCTACCGTTATTCTACACACAGAAATCACTTTAAAACTTCAAATAAATAAACGTAGTGGGTTCTTTTGCTTTTCTCTTCTTCAAAGTCTCACTTTTTTTTATTACATTGTCTAAGGAAGCAAAACCTGTATTCTTATGATATATATATCCCCCTCAATGTGCAGCAGGTCATTAAAAAAAAAAAAAAGTATGGGGTCCCTCTCTCTCTCTCTTTTGCTCTCTCTCTCACACACAAAACCTCTGATTACACTTACACAAGTGTCCAAAAAACAAACAAAACTCATGGTAGCAGACTCCGACACACATTTTTGATTGCCTCACTTGTCACCAAATTAAAAAATATGTGTATGTTTTTTTTTTAACTTTAAGGTTCACCCAGTCTAAAAGAAAAAGTTTGAATTGATCCATCCATCCAACAAAACTATTTCAGTAGAGAAATATTTCTCTCAGGGTGAAGACTTGCTCCTATAAGACAATTTTATGTAATCATTACTGTTATATGTTAAATATTTATACAGAATCACATAAGAAATAAAAACTGATCAAGTTGTTTCTTTAATAATACATAGTTTTAAAACACTAAGCATTTCAATTATTATTACACGTTTATTCCATAGCCTTTAGTCAGGAGTGAGTGGTGACACTTGTTTGTTTGATCTTGTTTTTAACTGTTTTATTGGTATGGGTATGTTTTATGTTTATTTCAGTGTTCAGCACTTTGGTCAATCTTTGTATTGTTTTAAAGTGCTTTATAAATAAAGCAGC
>SSNR01000029.1:3028742-3067045 GCA_006937965.1 Callopanchax toddi | reverse complement strand
GGGGGGGGGGGGGGGGGGGGGGTACCTGCTTAGTTTGTTTTTTTTTGCTTCAAAGTGTCTCAGACTTGTGATGACACAACTCCCAGATGAACTGTGGGAAAAAAGGAGCATAATGGGAGCGAGAAACCAGGCCAGTTTTTATATTCTCCTCCTCTGGAACCTGTCCCTCTCTGTCCCTAAAATAATGAAGACTAAGTCATGCTGATGGATATTAATTCCTCACATAATTCTTTTGGCTAAATTTAGAGACTTGAGTGACTTGCAGGGATATTTGGAGGGAATTATCCATTTCAGGGCTGGATTATCACGTTAGACGAGGAATCTTAAAGCAGGGAGTAGATCTGACTCTGTAGAAAGCAGCAATCGCTCTATAAATAACAGAAAAAAGAATTCTCTCAGAGTTCATGATGGAGGACAAACTGGTGCATGACTTTACTCTGAACATCAGGACAGCCTTTAAACCCCGACGAGACCCGAGGGACCAAACGGCTCCAACTTAAACAAAAGAAACTAAATCTTTCTCCTCTTCTTTTGTTTCTCATCACTGATTTTCTATGGATTTCTTCTGGCAGTGCTGCTGTGTTCCAGATGATTGATCCGTCTCTTTTCCTGTTTACTCCTGAGAGAAATAACTTCTCCTGAGAGGATCCATCTCAGCTAACCCAGCCACCCAGCAGCTTCAGCCTCATCCACAACAGTCCAGTGTGAACCACATGTATGTGTAATTTGAAGTGCTCGTGTGTTGTTTTAATCAAGGCTTTTAAATGGAGCATCAAATGTTACAAACACTCAGGCTGACTGCGCTGAACATGAAAGCCACTGAGACTCATTAAAGCTCTGATTACAGCTCTGGGTTGTGAGCAGCTGCTGAGCTAACAGTCATGGACACACACATTCAGATTTATTAACACGTGGGTGTGTGATTTGGTCACGAGCTGCTTCAGTTCTTTGGTTCAAACAGCTGTTTGGGACATGATGTTGATGTCGGCTCAAATAGCCTCCAGCTCTCTGGGCTGCTGGCGACTAACGGACAGCAAGAAGTTTCCAAAACGTCTTGAAACCTTCGTGAGTCAGGCTGTGTGAAACAACGAAACACACCAAAATTTATATAACTTATATTTCTTGCTGACTTTCCAAAATGATGTAAATAACAGTCATCATATGAACAAATATTTTGAATGTTACTGAACAAAATACAGTATGCAAACATTTATATCAAATATAAAACTTCAAATGCACTCTTCCAAATCATTTTATTAACATTTGATTGGTTGTAAAGAACTGAAAATGTTAATTTGCTGAATTAGGAGGTCCTATTTACTAAAATCTAAAGTTATTTTAATCAAAAATATCTTAACAGGTCATTTATATTTGAACAGAGGACCCCTTATTTGTTAGCAGCTGCACAATCCTTGCATCCATTAAACTTGTGAGTTTCTGGGGAGTATGCTTGATTTTCCTTGCAGGATGTCAGAATGAGGCTATCGGGACATGGAACATCACCTCTCTGGCGGGGAAGAAGCTGGAGCTTGTGGAAGAGGCTGAGCGATACCGGCTAGATATAGTCAGACTCACCTCGACACATAGCGTTGGCTCTGGAACCCGAGTCCTGGAGAGGGGTTGGACACTCTTCGCTGCTGGAGTTGATCCGGGTGAGAGGCGGAGGGCTGGGGTGGGCTTTCTGTTAGCCCCAAGACTCTCTGCCTGTATGTTGGGGTTTTCTCCGGGGGACGAAAGGGCAGCTTCCCTGCGCCTTCGGGTTGGGGAACGGGTCCTGACTGTTGTTTGTGCTTATGCTCCAAATAGCAGTTCAGAGTACCCACCCTTTTTGGAATCTCTGGGACGAGTGCTGGATAGCGCTCCTACTGGGGACTCCATTGTCCTGCTGGGGGACTTCAACGCTCACGTGGGCAATGACAGCGTGACCTGGAGGGCTGTGATTGGGAGGAACGGCCCGCCCAATCTGAACTCGAGTGGTGTTCTGTTATTGGACTTCTGTGCAAGTCGCAGTTTGGCCATAACGAACACCATGTTCGAACATAAGGATGCCCACCGGTACACCTGGTACCAGGGCAGCCTAGGTTACAGGTCGATGATTGACCTTATAGTCGTATCATCTGACCTGAGACCGTATGTTTTGGACACTCGAGTGAAGAGAGGAGCGGAGCTGTCAATTGATCACCACCTGGTGGTGAGTTAGATCAGATGGCAGGGGAAGATGCTACGCAGACCTGGTAGACCCGAACGCACAGTGAGGGTCTGCTGGGAACGCCTGGCAGAAGAGCTTGTCAAGATGGTCTTCAACTCCCACCTCCGGCAGAGCTTTGACTGCGTCCCGAGAGCAGTGGGGGACATTGAGTCCGAATGGGCCTTGTTCTGCTCTGCAATTGTTGAGGCGGCTGTTGCTAGCTGTGGTCGCAAGGTAGCCGGTGCCAGTCGTGGCGGTAACCCCCGTACCCGCTGGTGGACACCAGAGGTTAGGGGAGCCATCAGGCTGAAGAAGGAGGCCTACAAGGCATGGCTAGCCTGTGGGTCTCCAGAGGCAGCTGATAGGTATCGGAGGGCCAAGCAGGGTGCAGCAGTGGCAGTTTCCGAGGCAAAATCTCGGGCGTGAGAGGAGTTCGGCGAGACCATGGAGAAAGACTATCCTAAAAGGTTCTGGCAAACCATCCGGCGCCTCAGGGGAGGAAGGCAGCAACTTGCTCACACTGTTTACAGTAGGGCTGCACGATTATGACCAAAAAAAAATAATCACGATTATTTTGACCAATATTGTAATCACGATTATTAATCACAATCATTCATCCTGTCTGGTAAAATCTGTTTTATTGCACCAGTCATAAACAATGTTGCAACATTTTTCTGTGAAAAATAAAACTTTAGAATAGATTATAAATAATGCAAAAAACAACAACTAAAAACTCAAATACTTTTATATTTATAAATAATGCAACCCCCCCTCAAATACTCAAATTTCTGAAGCCTTCATTGCTCACTGTATTGATACGACACATATCTGTGGCCAAATAAAAAGATATTGCGTCTGTTATTTCTACGCGTCTTTGTGAAGAAAATGTCTACTAGCCTAGTATACTAGAGTCTGGTTTACCAGCTACCTCATCTCCAGATGCTGCAGTATTTTCCATTCCAGACTTGCTCTCGTCATCAGTCCAACTTGCTCCCGCCATAATGTGTGACTGGCTGCTACAGTGCTGAGTGGCTTGTGCACAGTTTTTATTTTGGCAGCTTAAAGCCGCATTCTGGAGGATTTCATCAAGAGAGCAGTTTTTGAATCTAGCGTCCAAAGGCTCCTCCTCAAAACATCTCGACACGCGCGCGGCGCATATACTTCGGACATGAACGGTACAGCTCAATGTGTAGGGTTTAATCACTCACAGTTCACAATCTTATTCCAACAACACTACGAGGGTCTGATGAGCCCTCTCTGTCCCTGCTGCTGCTGATATTAGCTCTGTTAGCAGAGAGCTGCTGCTGGACTCTGAAGCTGAACTTGACTTGGCCCTGGATGAACTTTCTGACCAAAATAAACGCATAATCCTGTCAAGCCTTGCCATTCTGTGAGGTGAAAGGTTTAAAAATTAAAATAAATCCATCTTTATCTGGGGAATGGGTAGGTTTTTAGTAGAAATGAGCCGTGAGGCTGAGACACAAACAGAGAAACACACGGAGTGTCCTGTACAACAGCGCCCCCTACTGGTACAGGTTTGGTCGATGCGCGTGCATGTTGAGAGAATGCAGAAATTTGAATTTCATTGGCTGAAAAATGTCGGCGGCAAGAAATAATGGAAAGGGGTCTCTAGGAGGAAGGAGGGTCTTCATCAGAATGACAGATGTTGTGGAACTCTACCCATAGATCATAGTTTAGACCTGAAATATCATTTAAAACATTTAGAAAACTTTGATACAGAGAAAAATGCTCCAGAGAGCCGCTTTAAGGAAGCTTTAGCCATGCGTTCACCCCCTGGTTGTTGGCAGACTATTGGTTGAGGCAGTGTGTGATGAAGAGGCAAGTAGAAGAGCTCGCAATTTGACTGGAAACATAGTTGACGATCAGGTTAATTTAATTGTGGCCACCAAAATCTTGATCACGATTAAAATTCGATTAATTGTGCAGCCCTAGTTTACAGTGGGGACGGGGAGCTGCTGACGTCAACTGGGACTATAGTCGGGCAGTGGAAGGAATACTTCGAGGAGCTCCTCAATCCCACCGAGGAGGTGGAGGTGTCACCGAGCATTCGAGGAGGAACCAGAGCTGGGAGAACTGGGGATGGACTGTCCAATCTCTGGGGCAGAAATCGCTGAGGTAGTCAAAAAACTACGCAGCGGCGGAGCCCCGGGGATGGATGAGATCCTACCTGAGTACCTCAAAGCTATGGATGTTGTAGGACTGTCTTGGCTGACACGTCTCTGCAACATTGCGTGGTCATCGGGGGCAGTTCCTGTTGAGTGGCAGACCGGGGTGGTGGTTCCCATTTTTAAGAAGAGGGACCAGAGGGTGTGTTCCAACTATAGGGGGATCACACTCCTCAGCCTCCCTGGGAAGGTCTACTCCAGGGTACTGGAGAGGAGGGTCCGGTCGATAGTTGAACCTCAGATAGAAGAGGAGCAATGTGGTTTTCGTCCTGGTCGTGGAACTGTGGACCAGCTCTTTACCCTCGCTAGGGTGATGGAGGGGTCATGGGAGTTTGCCCAACCAATCCACATGTGTTTTGTGGATTTGGAGAAGGCTTATGACCGTGTCCCCAGGGACACCCTGTGGGGGGCGCTCCAGGAGTATGGGGTTGATGGTCTTTTGTTAAGGGCCATTCAGTCCCTGTACCAGAGGAGTGTGAGTCTGGTCTGCATAGCCGGCAGTAAGTCGGACCTGTTCCCAGTGAGGGTTGGACTCCGCCAGGGCTGCCCTTTGTCACCGGTCCTGTTCATAACCTTTATGGACAGGATTTCTAGGCACAGCCGTGGTGTGGAGGGTGTTGAGTTTGGTGGCAGGAGAATCTCATCTCTGCTTTTTGCAGATGATGTGGTCCTCCTACCTTCATCAGGCTCTGACCTTCAGCTCTTGCTGGGGAGGTTTGCAGCCGACTGTAAAGCGGCTGGGATGAGGATCAGCACCTCCTAGTCTGAGGCCATGGT
Source organism: Callopanchax toddi (assembly GCA_006937965.1). Classification (NCBI taxonomy): domain Eukaryota; kingdom Metazoa; phylum Chordata; class Actinopteri; order Cyprinodontiformes; family Nothobranchiidae; genus Callopanchax; species Callopanchax toddi. The sequence goes on along the minus strand of SSNR01000029.1, from coordinate 3,061,894 downwards.
TCTCAACTGGAAAAGGGTGGATTGCCAACTCTGGGTCAGGAGAGAGGTCCTGCCCCAGGTGGAGGAGTTCAAGTATCTCGGAGTCTTGTTCACGAGTGAGGGAAGGAGGGAGTGGGAGATTGACAGGCGGACTGGGGCAGCGTCTGCAGTGATGCGGACGCTGAACCGGTCTGTTGTGGTGAAGAGGGAGCTGAGTCAGAAAGCAAGGCTCTCGATGTACCGGTCAGTCTACATCCCAATCCTCACCTATGGTCATGAGCTTTGGGTAATGACCGAAAGAACGAGATCGCGGATACAAGCGGCCAAAATGAGTTTCCTGCGCAGGGTGGCCGGGCTCAGCCTTAGGGATAGGGTGAGGAGCTCAGTCATTCGGGAGAGACTCGGAGTAGAGTCGCTGCTCCTCCATGTCAAAAGGAGCCAGTTGAGGTGGTTCGGGCATCTGGTAAGGATGCCTCCTGGACGCCTCCCTCGGGAGGTGTTCTGGGCATGTCCTGCCGGCAGGAGGCCCCCAGGTCAACCCAGGACAAGCTGGAGGAAATACATCTTCAGTTTGGCTTCGCCTAGGCAAGGCGAGGTGAGGATGTCAGAATGACTTCTGCTGTTTGGATGTAAACGTCCTCCCACCCTCAGAGAGCTTTTGCTTGAGGTTCCAAAGGTTCTTAAAGTGCCTGTGACTCCATATTTAAATCACTTTATATTAAACAGGTGTAATCTTTGATGCCTCTAGATTAGCGTTGCACCATTATAACTCAGAATACGGTGTAATTATTTCCTAAGGAGCATCTCAGAGATCAGAAGAATGCGCCACCTTCCGGTTCTGCTGGGTTTCTCCTTATTTGGCAGCCTGGCACTTCTGCTGCAGTAGGGGGCAGTGCCCAGTAGGGGGCAGTGCCGTTGCGTGAAAGAGAAACGAAACTGAAACTAAACACTACACGGTCTATGGGCAATGGCGGCGGCACTGCCTCGCTCCAGTTGTCGTGAACGTGCATGTGGGAGGAGAATTTACCATATAAGCAAGTCCGGATCACTATGACCTCATAGCGGGCTGGAGTGAAAAAAACTGTTTGAAACCTGGGTCTGAAATCTGGAAGAGCTTCTCACTGGCTGTACTAGGAGACAGATGGATGCCATCTTTTGCTCTTTCTGGCAGGTTTAAGGTGAGAACTCAACATTGCAACATGATAGATAAGTCAGAAAACATGGAAACCGATGTCATGGGCACTTTAACCCTTTGATGCATAACATGGGTCAAAAGTGACCTGGCTGAGTTTTTATTGTTGATATCTTTGCAATAAATTATTCTCGTTATTTAGTAGTCAAGGTATTCCTCAATTAACTTGTTTTTTACTAAAATACATGATTATTTTATTTTTCCTTTCTTTCTTTCTTGAACAAAACACGTTTTTGTATCAGTACCCCTCTAATGCACAACATGGGTCCAAAATGACCCATATCCATTTTCTATGTTATTTCTTATATAGCTCAGTGTTTCTATGATATATCTTTGAAATTCATTAATTTTATCAGTTACTCTTCCAACTATGTGACAAAAATCTTGCTTTTGTTTAGAACAAATAATCATTTTCATTTTTCCTTGCTTATGATATGAATAAGCACAGCTTTTGTATTTCTTCCCCTACTTTACACACGACCCACATGCATCTCCTAGTTTTAGCATTCGGAGGTAAAAGAAACTGTTCACAGCTCAGCACAGATCTCCTCCCTCTCTTTCTCAATACATGATGTATTGTTTTTCAATCGTTCTAACATTACCCCAAAACATATTTGATGAAAATTGTGAACAATACATAATATTTGATTAGGTTTAGCTTACTTTGAGAGTGAGTACATTATTTGTTAGAATAATGAAAAAAATTAGTATTAGCTATTATCTATTGATGTGCATCTGAAAATATTGTACTTTGGATCTTCTTTATCCAGCGTACAGCTGTTCACAGATTTACTGCAGATGAGGTTGCAGAACTGCTGCAGCCAGAGCCAGATGAAGACGAGGAGGCCATTTTTACAGATTCAGAGTCTGACCTTTCTGATGATGATGACCCAGAATAATTGACACAGGATCAAGCTGGAGTTGGGGGCTGTCTGGAAATCCAGCTCACCTGCATGAAGGAAAGTCCTCTCAAGATTCAGAAGACTCATTTGATGAATCTTCTGAAGAGGAAACAGTCCAGTAGGCTGAGTAAAAAAGGACTGTACTGGGATGAGAATCCCCCTTCATGGCAGAACACGCAGCCACAACATTCTCAGAAGCTGCCCAGGCCCTATACCCCTGGATCAACAGCTGTTTTACCAAAAGATGCCTGGGATACGTTCATAAGGACCAACATCAATGAGGGGGTTCTAAAATGCACCAACTTAGAAGGGTAAAGAACAGCCACAACAAATGGGAAAGAGTGGAGAAACATTGATTTAAAAAAATAATTGATGGCCTTTATTGGTTGGACCCTGATTGCAGGGGGAGGAGAGCTGGGATGTGGCCTTGCGAGAGCTTTTTGTGAATCCTCTGCAAAACCAAATTTACAAGACCAACATGGGGCTGAAGAGGTTTTAAGATATTTGCCGTGTCATACGGTTTGACGACAAGAGATCCAGGGCTCTGTGACTAACAGACCACATGGAAGCATTTATAATTTGTGAGACATGTAAAAATTGTGGTGGCAATTTATGTTCTTGAGTCACATTCCACCAGTTTACGGTTGTTAAAATACTGATACAGCTCAGCTCAATAACAATGCTCTTATAGCGTTGTGACAAAATGAAAATAAACATGTTGCAAGTATTAAATACATAAATCTTTGGCCCCACTCACTGCTAAAACAATTACTTAAAACAAATTATTGTTTAGTATTAAGTAATTTAATTTTAAACCACACTTGGATGACTGTGTGAATGTGCGTAAATTTGATGTAGCAAAATAAAAACTATTTTTGTTCATAAATTATGAAAGGAAAAATGGAAATAATTATCTGTGGCAATCTAAAACAAGACATTTAAAGAATACTTGGAATATTCAATCAAAAAATAAAATGATTTCAAAAGATAGAACAAAGAAAAACTCAGCCAGCATGAAAAAACATGGAAAATGAATGCGGGTCATTTTTGACCCATGTTGTGCATTAGAAGGGGTGTGGATATGTTGCGCATCAAAGGGTTAATAGGGTTGAGGTCAGGGGAGGATGGAGGTCACACCATGAGTTTATCTCTTTTTATGGCTTTAGCAGCCAATGATGCAGAGGTATTCCTCACAGCATGAGATGGTTGTCATGCATGAAGAAAGTGGTCAGTTAGAAAATCCACATACTTTTCAGAGGTGATTTTCACAAATTCAAAGGGGTCGAATAGCTTTCTCCCTATGATTCCAGCACAAATCATGACCTCCTTGCTGATGTTGCAGTTTTGCTGGGACATGGTGGCCGTCGTTCACTACTCCATCTATCTGGATTATCCAGGGTTTCAGCAGTAAACATGTCTGTTTGAAAATGAGGGGGTGTCAGGTGATGAAGAATAGAAACATGAAGTCAATGCATGAGCAGAGGAGAAGAGGTCTACTGCAGGAATTTAGCAGTTAGTTTTTTCCTGAACAATATCTAAACAATGTAAGAAGATAAACTTTAAAGTTTTTCTCAGCTGATGGTTGAGCAGAACTGCTGGAAAACCAAAGAGAGAGAGAGAGAGAGAGAGAGAGAGAGAGAGAGAGAGAGAGAGAGAGAGAGAGAGCGAGCTAACCAGTCCACATGAAGACACATCAGAAATGTTCAATGTTGTTATAGATTATCAGGATTGACTTTTATCGGGCTGAGATTTTTGTCATATCCCACAGCATGTTGCAGAATTCTGAATATCATTGTTAAAACCTCACATCTCCATTCTTCTTCACTTTTATGTTTTTAAATAAATCAGCTCTATTGGTCGTCTCTTGCATCTATCTGTAGTTTTATGAACAACTTCTCAAAGAAAGGTGTAAAAAAAATAATCTTGAGACAAGCCAGGATTTATTTGTTTTTATTTGTTTCCTGAAAATGTGCATTTTTTGAGATTTAAGATCACCTAGTTACATTTAAGAACGTCATGCGAAGGACACAAACAATTTCATGAATGCATGTGAAGAAAATGTAAGTTCTGCACAGAAAGATCCTAGCTGGGTGTCAAATCTGCAATTTTCTTCTTGCAAGACAACATGCAACCCATAATTAGTTTCAAAAATTTCCATTTGGTGATTTCAAGTTAAAAAGATTACATATTTTCTTACAATTTACCATCTAAACAGTCAGAGTGACAGATATTCACTACATTCAGACCAGGGTTGGTGGATGTTTAGGAGTTTGAACAGATTGAGGTTAGAATAGTTGCTCCAACTTTCTCCAGATTAACCTGCAGGTTATGGATGAAGGTGTAAATAAATTAAAACGCAGCCTCTAACCTCTAAAAACATCTTTTAAATTCTGTTGCAGGTTGTTAAAAGTTAAAATATAATATTTTAGAGATTCTCGCTCACCAAGTAACAGTTTTCCTGACTTTTTTCTTTGTTTTTGTGATGACATTTTTTTAACTGATTATCTGGAAAATATCCTAAATGAAGTTTTATATAAAGTTTATTGAATTTTTCCTATCATTGCTCACAGTTTGGAGTAAATCAGTACTTTTGTGGTTTAACTGATGCTTTTATATTTCCACAGAGTTGCTTTTAACATGAAAACATTTCTATGGAAAAGCACCAGCAGCTTTGTTTCCTGTTTGGTTGATTTTATACTTTGGTTTTAATGTTTGTAGGATTCAGACAAAATGTTTATTAATTCAACTCCCCCCAAAAAATGTAGTGAAATTTAAGAGAGCCTATTTACAGTGGAGCAGAAGACGGAGCAGGAGGAGGTTCCAGGTCCACGTGGTCCTCTTCAGATCCAGACTCAGCAGCTCTCTCAGCTGTTGCCCGTGACAACGCTTGCTTGCTGGCAGGGTTCTGATGGAGTAGGAAGCTGCCAAGTTGTGCCTGCGGGACGAGGCCTCAGCGCCCAGTTCTGCTACTTGGCTTTGTTCAGCCAAACCCTGCTGGCCTGAGCCATCATGCTGCGTGCACACAGGCTCATTAACTTCACATGTTTGTTCAGTCATTTCATCAGAAAATGAAATCTTTTTGCCCAAGCAAAGTTATTAATTTTCTAACAGTAAATATGTTGGTTCCATTTGGACTGAGTACAGCCTCATAGGGAACAATAAACCTACAGAAAGTTAGGTGGATTAAAGTTTCTGCTCCATCATTTCATGCTTTTTGGTTCAGATTAGAAAATTATGTTTAACAAAAGACAGAATCTCATGGGATTGTGACACAAAATTGTGAGAACATTTTCATTTGGAATCACACTGACCTGGCTCCTACGACACGTCTGTGACTAGATTTATTCGTGACCGAGTCACACGATTCATCTGAAGTCATTTCAAGTTAATTATCTCATCACTATTTGATCACTGTCAGGTACATATTTAAAAAAATGAGAATATCATGAAACAGTTCAATATTCTTTGAGAAAGACAAACTCATATTACAGATTTATTACAGAGGAAATATTTCAAACCTTTGTTCTTGTAATTTTGATGATTATGGCTTGCTGACGATGCAAACAAAAACTACAGTGTCAGTATTAGAATTTTACATATGATCAATATAAAAACTGATATTTTAAACTGTGATCTCAGGCTTCTGAAAATTCTGTTCACTTCTATTGACTCAACACCTGTTTTGACCTCCTTTTGGATGAATTCCTGCATCAATGCTCAGTGGAGGAGATCAGCCTGTGGAGCTACTGAGGTGTGATGGTTGTTCTGAAAGCAGCCTTCAGCTCATCTGCATTGTTGGGTCTGGTGTCTCATCTTCCTCTTGACAATCCACCATAGAACCTCTGTGGGGTTCAGGTCAGGTCAGTCTGCTGGCCAATCAGAGCTCAGTAACACCATGTGGTCACTAAGCAGTTGTTGGTACATTTGTCAGTCTGGACAGGAGCTAAGTCCTCCTGGTAGAGGCTTCTTGACTGTGGACTTCAGTGGACCAACACCAGCAGAGGACACAGACCCACTCCACTCTTCATCCAGATTCTGGGACCTTGATTTTCAAATGAAATGCAAATGTGACTTTCATCTGAAAGCCCAGTTGTTTTCTCATTTTTCGATATTTTTCATGATTTTTATTTCTGGGTGTAGAAGTTAAATAGTTGGTAAAAATAAATAAATAAAAGGCTGGTGAAGAAAGTCAGACCAGCAGGAAAAGATGTGAAGGAAGCTGCTTAATCTGAGAGACAACAGTCAAAAGCTCTAAGGCTGAAGAACTGTTAGGAGGGAGATTACTGAGTGAAGACAGCTGGGCTGATTAGCAGGTGAAGGACAGGTGTGTGAACAGGAAGGACGGATGAGCTGAGGGCTAGAAAACAAGGCTCAAAAATACCAGAAACAAACTAAAATTATTACACAGTAAAACAAAAAACATAATAAACAATTCCACCTTAAATGTGACAGCAGATTGAACCAGCAGGGATGATTTCTCCAGATCTTCTGAAAGTTTTTGCTTTTTTAGTCATTTGAGTATCTGGGTTTTTTTTATATAATTTTTTACCTCTATAAATATTTCAAATTTAGGATAAAAAATAAAGGATGGTGTTTAAACTCATACAGATTCACTTAGTAGCGCTACAGATAAAGTCTGACACACAAGTCGCAGCAGGATAAATCCTAAAAGACTTCATGCTTTCAGTTAATGTGTCAACGACTCACTGAACGTTTTAGAAGTGGATTTAGATATGTATTAATGTCAAATGTGCGTGTTTGTGGCCTAACATGATGCATCTGACTAATTCAGTGGTTTGGTTTATGTGATCATGTGTCCTTAAAGCTGATTGAAGCCTAACCGAGTTAAGAAATGATTTTCTACCATGTTGTTGTTGGGATCTGTTCAGACACTTGAAGGCGGCTGATGCAGCAGGAAGCAGTCTGTGTGTGTCTGAATGGATCAGATGTGATAAAAACGACCTCTTGTTGTATTTTCAGATCCCAAGGTGAGCCGGCGTCCCGCTGCGTTTGTCTATTCAGAGGAAACTAAAGAACAAAATGTCTGCGGTTAAATTCAGCCTTCTGACCCTCCTCTTCCTCCTGCCTGCGGTGAGTTCCAGCTCATTATTTAATCTATTTTTATATTTGTTTGTAAATAAATGGAGATCCCTTTTTGTTGCACAGCTGATCAGGTGTCTGAGTGAATCCTCAAAGATATCAATAAACCAACAAACTCCTCAAAGGATGGAGGCTTCTTCTGAATAAAATCAACAACAGGGATTGATTTTCACACTTAAATAGACAGTCTGCATCCATTATTCATCGATCAGTATGTGGCAGGAACAACCAATAAGGGTCATCATTTATTCATTGTTTGAGGCAAGAAAGGAGAGATTTAATTTGTAAGCATTAACACAGCAAACAAGACAACAAAAATTAAATGCAAATGAAAATCAACAAGAAAAGTTAGAGCAATAAATATTAGGTACTGAAGTTCTCCACAACCGATCAGGAAATAGATCAGTCTGAACACTTTAACATATTTCACGTTTCACAACATTCTGCACCATTTTAGTGGTAAAAGTTTTTCAAACATTAAGAAAACACTAGATTAAAGTTCAGTTCACACAGAACATTAAAAATTATTTTACATTAGAATCTCAAATACGTTCATGATCACTAAACAAACTCATCTACTTTTATTGATCAGAGTTTCAGGAAATTAAATCTTTAAAAAGTGTCATGTTTTGCAGATGACATCATGTTTTTATTCGTCATATCTGCTGGCTTCTCTCCTATCCTGTGCTCATGTGATGTAACTTCATACGAAACAGGATCTCACTGAGCTGCAGCTGTTCATCAACTCCATTCGCAAAAGAGTTTCCAAAATGTCTCAAAAGGTTCATAAGGGTTTCTCAGTTTCCACACGTAAGTCCTTGGCTTGTGTTCTGGAATTTTTATTATGTTCAAAAAGATTTGGTGAAAATTTTTTCATCCAAATATCAGAAAGTCATTGCAGGTCTCTGGATGTCTTCTGTTTATGTTCTATGAGTCAGGAAGTGCAAGAAATATGAGACGACTGTGGGAGGAGTTGGAGACCTTTTTGAGACTCAGTCTTCAATCATAATATTTTATTCTATTTAAAATATTTATTTTTTTAGGGAAGCTGCCAGGTTTAAATTTAAATCATTTTATTTTTCAAAAACAGCACCTGTTGTGATTTAATTTTTTTATGTCTGTGAAGTCCAACCAATCCAAAATAGAGAATTTCTTTTTTCAAAATCACATAAAAAACGACTTTGGTCTCAGAGGATACAACAGACCTGTGACTGACTGGAGGTACAAATCAAAAAGTTTCTGAGCAGAAAAGATCAGAATCAATTGTAAATAAACCCAGACTTTTAAATGATGTAAAGCAAGAAGATTTGGATGACATTCACACAGATGTTGCTAATTTATTTTCAGTTTGGTATGTAAAAGCTTTCTAAAAACCATTTAATTATTACAAAGGAAAATCTGATATTTTCTCATGATTTTGTTTCTCCATCTAGTCACCAACAGTTGCTGCTCAGAGAGAAACTGATTTCCAGTAAAGCCTCATCCTTCACATGTCTTTCTGTTTCTGTCTCAGAGTTTCAGGACTATGTCACTTTCAAATATGTTCTACAAGTTTGATGCTCTAAACGTCTGATTGTATTTAAACACGTTTTCATCCAATAAACTCCATTAATGACAGATGCAGATAGCTGGATCCTATTTCTGCACAAGTAGCTAAAATTCACCAATTAAAAGAACCTAATTCAACATCCTCAGAGTGAGCCGAGTTTAAAAATGAGAAATTCTGATTCTGGTTAAACAGGAGCTCACCGAGGCACAACTCTGAAACCCTGCTTCACTTGTTTACAGAAAACCAGTTCCAGTGATCACCATTGATTTTGGTGATTTATGTTTATCTTCCTGAGAAAAGGACTTCTCTGAAGGGACTGGAATAAAGGCGTTTCTGGACTTGTCCTCCGTGTCTGTAGTTGCATCTCAGTTATTTTTGTGATCTCTGGCTCTGATTGAGCTGCAGCCACAGGTTTACACTTCTCTGAGTGTGCGTGCGTGTGTGTGTGTGTGTGTGTGTGTGCGTGCGTGCGTGTGTGTGTGTGTGTGTGTGTGTGTGTGTGTCCTGCTCAGTTCAGTGTAAGCACTGCATGTCTGAAGGCCTTTGTTTCCACCAGAGTAATGTTCCTCCTCTAGCTTTTAGAAGATGCCAGCAGCTGAGCAGTGATTTATTTGATTGGTTGAGTGTTTAAACCGATCCCCGAGCTCCCGTCTCTTTCCCAGTGAGGAGTGAAGCTAATGAAGCAGCTGACTCCGTTTCACCTTCATTCTAATTCCTCCTGGTTTGTGTTTCCAGGGTTCGAGGCAGCAGGTCCCCTCTAACTGCGTAATCAAGAGGGAGCAGGAGAAGTGCTTGGAGATGATGGCCTCAGAGGAACCCAACTCTGAGTTTGGTAGGTTTGTCTGAGTCCGTGTTGCTTTAACCTTTAATCCCTCTGCTTCACGCTAACCACTCTTGTAACAGTTTTCAACAAGAAGCTAATTAAAATAAAAATAACTCAGAGGTTAATAACCAGAACGTCTTCAGGGTCGTCGTCCTAATGAGCAGCAGATAGTTCTACAAGCTGTGGTTAACTCTGACCTGCTTGTCTGCACTAACAGATCATTAAAGAGGCTTTTGCTTCTGTGTCTCTCTTCCTGATTTGCTGCATGAAAACTGAAGGGTTGATGAAGAAATTCAGCAAAAAAAATTAACTTTAAACCTTTATTATTAGAGAGAGCTGGAGGATGTTCAGGCGTTAAGGTTAGTGAGTGACAGGAAGATTATGAGGTTCAAAGTTTTTGCCACACAATTATCAAGTTGTTATTTCTTTTATCTAAAAATGCAAAAAAAAAAAAGTTGTATAGAGAGAGGAGTGGTGTAGATGCAGTTAAACCCTTTGAAGTGTGTTTCTGTGTTTTCCTCAGACTGTCCATGGTTTTGGGATAACCTGACGTGTTGGCAGCCGGCCAAAGTCGGTGATGTAATCGAGGTCAACTGTCCGGAGCTCTTCTCTCAGTTCATGAGTGAGGAAGACTATGGTCAGTTACTGGAGACTCCTCACACACTTTCATCTTTAGATTTTATTTAAGGGCCAATTATCTGTTTCACATGCAGGATGGAGACTATAAAGCTTGAGGTTTAAAAACATAAATCTATTCTAAGTTTCATTAAACCAAGAGAGGACATTTACTGACTTTGGTTTCTGTACAAAGTAAAAATAAATCAAACGTACCCAGACTGAAGGGCATTGTCTTGCACACATACTAAATATTTATATTTATATATTTAGATTTGATTCTGAATTTTAAACTTTTATTTAGTTTTTAAAAATTCACATTATTCTAAAAAATTTAATTTTATGTTAAGAAATTCAATTTTCAATATTTAGATTTAATATGATACGTCTTTATAAACGTAATTATTTGAGTTTGTTTAAACATTTAGACATTGCAATTCCTAAATAAATGTGGTGAGACTGACAGTGTAGTTATTATTTGTGTTTATTTCTTGACAATCATTACCCCTAGACCTCAGATTTAGACATTTTACCTTTTATTTTCCTGAAATCACTTGAGAAATTTCAGCTTTTCTGCATCCACAGAGGTGGGGAAGGTGAGCCGTAACTGCACGGAGCTCGGCTGGTCGGAGACCTTTCCTCACTACGTGGACGCCTGTCTGTATGAGGAGGGAAACAGCAGCCACCCGGTGAGGTTCATCCCCACAGCATCTTTACAGCTTCGTTTCACAGCCTCTGCACTCAGCTCTGTTTGTGTTTTTACTTCAGGACATGTATTATGTGTCAGTGAAGGCTCTCTACACGGTGGGCTACAGCACCTCTCTGGTGTCGCTCACCACAGCTATGGTCATCCTGTGCAGGTTCAGGTGAGAACCACATACTCCTGGAGTAAGTAAACCCTGCAGTAGCTGAGATATGGTCACTTATATGAACATTATATGAACATTTCATTTTTGAAATATGTCATAAAAACAGTCAGAAAAAGGCCTGGGGCTGTTAATGGATTACTTTACAATCAGCGCTCATAATTAGCAGCTTGTTTTTTATTTTTAATTGTAAAAATACAGCTTATAAAACTGAGATTTGATGTAAGTTTATTTTAAATTTGACAGCAGCAAAATATTTGAACCGTTTTGAGACAGATCGCTTCTATAATCCTAATTTCCTGATAAGGTTTCCATCAGGGATTTTGATTTTAATTTGTTTTCCACACAGGAAGCTTCACTGCACCAGGAACTTCATCCACATGAACCTCTTTGTGTCATTCATCCTGAGGGCCATTTCTGTCTTCATCAAAGACGGCGTGCTGTACGCCGAAGAGGACAGCGATCACTGCTTCATACACACGGTCAGTAACACACACCACTGCTTCTCCTATCAGTGGAGCTCTAACTCGCCGTAACACGCTGCTTCTCCTCGTTTCCTGAAGCTGGAGTGTCGAGCGGTGATGATCTTCTTCCATTACTGCGTCCTCTCTAACTACTTCTGGCTCTTCATCGAGGGCCTGTACCTCTTCACTCTGCTGGTGGAGACCTTCTTCCCAGAGAAGAGATACTTTTACTGGTACATCATCATCGGCTGGGGTGAGAGCACATCACACACAGTCTGGGCAAGCAGCTGAAACACACTGATTGGTTTAGTCATTCATGTGTGTGTGTGTGTGTGTGTGTGTGTGTGTGTGTGTGTGTGTGTGTGTGTGTGTGTGTGTTATGACAGGGACCCCGACGGTGTGTGTGACCATCTGGGCCGTTCTGAGGCTGCAGTTTGACGACATCGGGTCAGTGATGATCTGATTAGTTCAGGTTTTTGTGTTGATGATGAGAATGTTCTTCATCACTCTACTTCTTCAGGTGTTGGGACATGAATGACAACGCTGCCATCTGGTGGGTCATAAAGGGACCTGTCCTGGCTTCCATTATGGTGAGAAAACTGGGACAAAACCCCACCAGTTGTTTCTTTTCACAGTGAAATAGTTACATTTTTATTTGAGAGATTTTAACATTTTCATCATCTTTATACTATTTTTATTTGTAATTTAGATTGTTTAATGTAGAAACAGCTTTTTTGACTTTTTTAATCTTAGCTGCAAACTAGAGCAAGAAAACATCTCTAACTCACCATAACTTCCACAGTTTTACATCTACAGGCATCATTTTACATCAACATGTAGAAAATTAAGTCAGCAAACTTGGTTTCTTGCCTCAGATTACTCCAAACAACTCAAACATGATCAGCTGTCATAAGTAAATTCTTGAATTTTTAAAAATAAAAATGTAAGAAAAAATGCAAAAATAACAGCTGTATTTACTGAAGACAGCTAGGAGCTCCTTTTGACACTCCCAGGTGTTTCACCGCCTTATTAGGAGGGATTTTATCAGAAAATCTAATGTTACCATGGCAACCTGAATTGATAATCAATTATTCTTTTCTGTTTACTTCAATAAATTCATTTTAAACCAGTAAGTAAAACTAAGTAAGTAAAGATTTCTTTCTAAAGGATAAAAATCCACTTTACAACAAAACAAATTAAAAGAGAAGTGAAAAAATCAAAACCAAAACTGCATCAAATGTTTTATTTTATTATGTTTACCTGCTTAAAATACATCAAACCTGCAATATATGAATGAACAGAACAAAGTGTTTAGTCATTTTGTGTTTGCTTTTGAAAAGGATCTGTAAATCTTAGATATCAGATGTAAAAAGGTTTGTTTGCCTTAATAAAAAAACATCAAATCCCCTGGATTTAATTTGTTGATTATTTTCTGGTTTCTTGTCTTGAAACAAAAATTTCCTCCATCATCAGCAACAAGAACAGGATCTGTGTTTTTCCTCAGTGATGCTGCTGGATTTAGTCTAGTTTTATGAACGGGGCTCAGAAGTCTGATTTTAGTAAAAATCCCTGAGAGTTTTTGGTTTTAATAAATAACCATGACATTTAATTAAAAGCTCAAAACCTGCTTTAAAGACTAAAACTTTGTGCTATACTTAAAACTTTCCATTTTACAAAGATTTTTAACCTGTTCATCTGCATTAGAAATAGAAAAATAGGCCATGGCTGCTTATTACATCACAAACAATCACTGATGATGTGCACACATGCTCAGTGTTGTCCTCGCCTGCCTTGTCCCTCCCCTCTGCAGCATGAAGCCTGGTTTATGCTTCTGCGTCGGCTACGCAAGTGAGAGACGCAGACGTATTGACGTAGGCGTTTTGCCTTCAGACTTCTCCATTTGCGGCGGGGTGTTGCAAAGCAATTCTCCGCCGAAACAACAGAGGGCGTAGCACGCACTGGGAGCAGTACATTAACATTGCTGATACTATTTCCTGGATACGTAGAGAGCGAATTTTGATTGAGCTGTAACGGATTAATGTCAAAGAACAAATGATGTTGTTAAAAATAATTAAACGGGAGTGAAGGAGACAGCGCGTCTGTTGAATGTCCGTTCAGTGAGGACAAGGCAGACGATGAGCGAGTCTGCAGCTCTAGTTCAACCTGTGAGGGACACTGATGGATTATATAAATGTTCGTATTTCATCTGCCAGATGTTTCTTGAGCTGATCCATATCTGCTTCCACGGGATTTTACTTCTACTACTCTGTTGATAACACCGGCGTCAAGCTGGAAATGATCACGGGTTGTTGGGCCGACCAATCAGAGGCGTGCGCTCTCCGTCTGGTTCGACGGATGTTTAGAAAAGTGAGGTCTACTCCGTCCGTCCTTGCGGCCTCGTCGGAGACCCCACGCAACGACGCATAATGGCGCTGCGTACATCCGACCCGACGTAGACTCAGAAGTATAAATTAGGCTTGAGGTTCTTCACTCAGGCTAGACAGAGTTCCTGGTCCCACCCACCCACCTGACGTGTATTGTATTGTCTATTGTACTGTATGTGCTTACTTGTTGAGGGTTTTTTTTTTGCATCCCATCTCTGCCCCTGATCAGAGCAGAGCTAGGGGACCTGTTTCTCTCCGTCATCGCCCTCCTTCTTGTTATCCTTTGATCTGCATAAAGGGGTGCCCTAAGCTGGCTGCTGCTCTGTGTTTTCTATGTGCTGTTTGTCGGACCTTGTAGGCTGTATTTAAACAGAATTTCATAGTAAAATGACAAATAAAGGGATTCTGATCCTGATTCTGAAATACACATATAAAAGTTGAAGTTTAAGTGGTGATTTTTGTGTTTGCAGATCAACTTTGTGCTCTTCATCGGCATCATCGTCATCCTGGTCCAGAAGCTTCAGTCCCCAGATATCGGTGGGAATGAGTCCAGTATTTACCTGTAAGTTTTTCTCATTATTAAAGATCATGGGTTTTAAACTTATCATTACTGCTGACTGAGTGAATTTTTCCTCTCTGTTTGGCAGGCGGTTGGCCCGCTCCACCCTGCTGCTCATCCCTCTGTTTGGGATCCACTACACCGTGTTCGCCTTCTCTCCAGAGAACGTCAGTAAAAGAGAACGTCTGGTGTTTGAGCTCGGCCTCGGATCCTTCCAGGTGACCTCTCTATTAGCTCCGTTTCAACAGCAATATGACAAGTATGATTAGGTTTTATAACGATTCAACAACAAAAAAGATCAAATTGGCACATGACAGCTGCTGTACTTAGATCCTCCACCAGAGGGCAGAAGAGGAGCAGGTTTTTGAGGACAGTACTAATCCTGTTAAAGAGGTAGAGGTCTCAGAAACCTAGAGATAGATGTGTCAGATGTCAGATGTTTGGCATTAAATTATTTAACCAGCTGAAGGCTAATTCATTAACCATAACTTTAGACTTTTCACAAGTTTGTAACATAAATTATTTATTATTTATAATGCAAGCAAAAACTGTACGGATTCAACAGAACTTGGACCTCTTTTAGGAAATCCTGCTTCCTTGTCTGATTTTAAAACCCACCTTTTATTTCAGGCCTTTGACACCAGTTGAGATTCTGAATGTAATTCTCAGTTTTAGATTTAAGTTAAAGTTTTGACTTTTATTTGTATTTTATTTACAGTTATTACAACTTTTTATTATTTTAATTGATTTTATGCTCATAATAGTTTTAGCATAGAGCTGATTCTATTGGTTTGATTTCTGCATCCTGTGATTGTTGTTTCTATTAGCGTTCAGCACTTTGGTCTATAGTGGGTTTAAAGTGATTTTAGACAAAGCTGGATTATTAATTTGATCATGATTTATGATAAAAATAGGAAACTTTTAAATTATATAAAACATCTTATTTATGTAAATTTGTAAAATAAGGAACATACAGTTGGATTATCAGTGAATCTGCTGATAGATTATATCATTTTTAAGGAACATTGCATTATTTAAAGCTGCAAAACAGAACATGTTCTCCCTCTTTTGGTATTGAAGGTGTCTGTTTTGTGTTTTATTTATTTTACTGTAATGCTCAGTATGAAGAGATTTCTTTCTACAGTTTATACTGTGATTATTCAATTTATCTCTATATATTTCTAAATAATTCTTCTTTTTGGATCCTGATTTGCTCTGACTGTGATGGTTTGTTGCAAACTGATCATCTGCATTAACAGCATGACCCAAAGAGACCTGATGCAATATATTATAGCTAGTCCAGACAGAAAGCCTCATGGTCCTGAATGTTAACAGTTATATGTGATAGCGTTTGTGTTTTATTCTCATGACGGGTCTGTGTGTGTCTGCAGGGCTTTGTGGTGGCCGTCCTCTACTGCTTCCTGAACGGGGAGGTAAATCTCAACCCGAATCATCAACATTTACAGAATGTAATAATATCACACAAGAAAACACATAGAAACTCACATCTTTTGATAAATTTGACACATTTTTACATAGAACTTGTTGCAGGTGAGACAAAATGTTCTGATGTGTGATCTCCTTCTGCAGCATCACATTAATAAATCTAACAGTAGAAGTTTGTTGTTTATTAGTAACAAATTCATTATTTACACTCTCATCTGCAGTATTTCCTTCACAACAAAATGCATAAAAAAATATTCACGATCAAATCAAAACAACAGGACATTTTAGAATATTGTTTAGTGAGAGTTGTCTTTTTAGTTCAAAGTGATGATAAATAATTTTGATGTATTTTAAACTGAACTGAACATTTCTGTTGATTTTCTGTTTGGCTGAAATCTGCTCTGAACAGCTGCTGCAGGAAGACGTTACTGATGACTCGACTCAGACTTTAACACAGACGACTTGTGATGTCACTCAGACTTATTTACTTAGCAGACGCTTTCATCTAAATCAGACAGTTAACCTATTAGACCTGATCTTTAACAGGATGAACATAATAATAATAATTCCTGGGAAATGCAGCATCAGCGCCTTCTTATGACTGAATTCAGACACGGTTGTTGTTTGTTGATAAATGTAGTCAAATGACTTGTTTAGGACTTGAAATTCAAAGTTTAGAACTTGTATCAAGACTTGAGATGAATGACACCTCTGTGAAGTAGCAGATTTTAGTTGTGTGATGGATGTAAACCAGTCAGACCCGGTTCAGACCTGGACCTCTCAGCCTGGATTCTGTGATCAAACTAAACTCAGTGCTTTAAAATGATGTCGCTAACTGGATCCGTTTAATCAAGATGGATTTAACTTCCAGGTGTAAACACCTGTAATCAGATCTGACAGGACTCACGTTCCAGGTCAGAACCGGGCCTGAGGGACAGAGAACTTGTCTCTTTCCAGCGAGGTTCATTAATAATGACCTTGTGAAGTATATCCCTCAAGGTGCAATCGGAGATCAAGAGGAAATGGCGCAGCTGGACGGTGAACCGGTACTTTGCTGTGGACCTGAAGCACCGGCATCCTTCGCTGGCGAGCAGTGGGGTGAACGGGGGGACGCAGCTGTCCATCCTCAGCAAGAGCAGCTCCCAGATCCGGATGTCCAGCCTCCAGGCCGAGACCCCGGCCACCTGAGCGACTCCACCAAACCTGATGACCCCACCCCGCCCACCCTCGTCCCGATGACCAGCCTCACCAAACCGTTCCTCGACCCATACCCCGACGAATCTGTGATGGAAACCCAACTGAACTCCAGCGACCCGAAACAGCCTCTCGTCTGAACGCGCCAAAAACTGAATACCTGATCCAGGATCAGCTGTGTGTCTTCAGGAAGCCCGATGACAGAACCTGGTGTTCCCAGGCTGAAACAGGAAGTGATGAAGACGTCTGTGTAAATATTGTGTTGGTGTTAAAGTCGTCTGGTGCTACAGAACCTGCTGTGCAGCACAAAGGGACCAGTTCACCACAGCAGCCAGAGGAATCACTCCACATTCAACATGTTTCCACTGCATTCCTCCTGAAGTCGCTGCTCCTTGATTGAAGGTGGAGGAACCTTGATGTAAATACTTTAAACACTTCTGGAGGCAGCTCCGATAGAGTAGAGATAAATGTAGATTTGCAAGTGTGTCTGTTCCAGAAATGTCCACCTCTGCAGATTCTATTTTTCCTCTCTGTCATCAAAAAGCTGCAGCTCTAAATTCATTCAGGATCCATTAAAGATAAAAAGCTGCTGCTGAAGGAATGAGAGCCTCTCATTGGCTGGAGGAGGAACTCCAAGGCGGCTGCGGCTAATTTTAGTAACATCAAACTTTTACAGAAAAAGCATCTTTGATCCTAAACTTCTGCAGAACTCCTGATTCACAAGCAGGCTGTAGATGAAATCTGAATAATATTATTGAAGGAGCTGTGAAGGAAACGATGAGTGTTAAACCAATCAGACGGCGGAATGTCCAGGAGGAATCAGTATTTATTAAATGTTTTTATGTCAGAAGCCAAAACAGATTAAAAAACAGGGTTCGGATGCTGATTTAGATGTTTTTTTATTTTATGTTTGTGCAGCGCAGAGGTTTACCAGTTACGACCACACACTTCTACCAAACCTCAGCTCTGGACTAAATCACTACTTTAGTTTTAAACAGCCGTTAGTACAGAAAATGTCAAGAAAATCAGCTCATGGATGACGCCTCATGAGCTCATTTACTGCATGTAGTTGCATTTATTGTATTTGTGCATTTTTAACGTGAGAATCCAGTGTTTTAACTGGATGCTGAGTTGATTTTCCTCTGAAACACGTCTTTAACACAACCTCTTTAGGAGAGGGTTAGTTAATGAAGGCAGACACCTTTAGAAACCTCACAGAATTCAATTCAGACCACCCTCACTCACTCTGATGAATCCGGTTCGTCTTTAAGAGAATTTGATCTTGGTGGTTTAAAAACAAGCAAACGGGGAATAAATACTTTTATTTAACCTTTGAGGAAATGGTCTTGTTCCAAAGATGATACCGACTCCTCACTAGTTTTTGCACAGATGTTTCTGTTTGCAGACGTGACCTTTGCAGCTGACGAGTCCTTAAATCACGTCCTCCAAACCCCAACACTCGATTTCAAAGTGCCTTCAAGCACAAAACAAGTATCTCGACTTCCTGTTGGTCATTTAAAGGGTTTTGTCTTTTTTCTTTCTCAACAAATCTACAAATGAAAGAAAAATGGGTTTTCCTGATCAGTGTTGGAGCCCGGAGGCCTTCAAAGTTCTTGAATTCAGCTTATGCTGAACATACGACCAATCAGCGCTTTGATGCACAGAACTCACATTTATACTTAAAAGCATTTTACTCGTCTTGTTTTACCAACCAAACTGTTCAAACATTTTTTGTACAGATTTCTGTTTTTCAGGAGAAAACATGTTTAAATTTTTAGAATTCAGTCTAAAATTAAAAAAAAAACTCTAAAACAATAGTTTACTGAATTATAAGCATCGTAGATGTTCAATTATGTCCTAAATACACCTTATTTAAGGTTTGTGCATAATTGTAAATCAGTGTTTACAATAAAAAAATCAGTATTCAGCTTTAAAACTTAAAATCAAATATTAAAAACTCAGATATATTTAAATAGTATTTTATTATCTTACTTATTGTTTTTACACATATCATATAACATAATTAACAGTCATATTTTGATATTTTCCCAAGGTTTCAGTGTTTTATTATTATTTGCCTCGTTTATTAACCGGTTATTCACCGAGGCTAATTCCGGGTAATGTGAAAATTTCACGTACTTGGCAATAAAAACAATTCTGATTCTGATTTTACTGTATGATGTGTACATTAATGTTTCTGTGGTTTTCTTTCATGATTTTTCAAATTTATATAATACAAAATATGTTGTCTGTAAAATAAGATGTTTCATTGGTCAGTTCTTTATAAATTGAACTTTTCAAACTGCCAAAAACATCACTTTTCCTGAAGATGTTCAGAAAACATCATGAGGTTAAAGAAAATGTTGACATTTATTTAAATAAATGAAGTGTTTTAGTGCTGAATAAATAAAGGAAGCTTTAAATGTTTTCCTTTCTTAGAATTAAACCATCGTTTCTCGTGACCTTGGTCCAGTTTAGAGCAACCTCTCCTCAAGAGGATGGAAGCACGAAAGAATATTTATCATTCTGGTTTATTTCTGAGTAGCAACTAATACAGTTGGCATTTCTTTTAAAAAAAGAAACCATACTCTTGTCAGTTGTGCGTGTAAAAACCTGATTTAAACACTAGACTGTATTTTTTCTATGTAAAAAGTTTCAAATAAAGTAAATATTTAAGGACCAATCATTATTAGAGCAATTCTTTGAAATCAAAATGCAGATCTTGTTTAATACAAGCTTTTTCAAAACTGACTGCTGTGTTTCATCAGAAATGTCTCCCTCCTTTTCTTTAACCTCATGACGTTTTTAAACAAAATAAGTTTGGGAAAAGGCGACTGGAGGAGTGTTTATAGGAGCTTTGACCTGGTCTCCTGGTGGCATGAGGCCCTTCGTCCTGGCGTCTTCTGCTCCTTCACACCTGATTCTAGTTCACCCAGGATTCTTATTTAAGGAGCAGAAGAGCCAAAAGTAAAAAAAAAAAAAAAACTAGGTGAAGACTGGTTTAAAACTTTCATGGAGAAACTGTTGAAATTACATAAAATTAAGACTTAAAAAAGGTCAGGATAATCAAATTAAACTCAAAGCATCTTTGTGTCTGTAAATACCCAAATCCATCTTCTGAGTCCAAACGATGAGTGAAGGGCTGACCAGAAACTGTACTGTGGGGTCGTGCTGTTTGACCTCTGACCTGCAGTAATAGCAGATCCAACAGCAGCCAAACGAGGGCTCCGATCGACTCGAGGAAAAGGGCTGGACAATCCCTCGCCTCCTCTCTGGATCAGTCCAACATTCGTCTCAACCACGAGGACAACCTCACGTATTTTCAGCCCTTCTGTTCTGTAAAGAGGGACTTGGAGCCTTACTTTGCCAGTACTCTGTTGATGTCAGACAAAGATGTTGTTATAATGATATAAATGAGTATAATTTAAAGGTGTTGTTCTGAAACATGAAGTAGTTAGTTGTCTTTAAAAGGTCTGTAGCCAAACATTGTGACTAAACAAACTGCAAACGTTGTAAAAGTTCTGTGAATAGCTGCCGTTTTAAGGCTTTGCGCTGATTGTTCTTGTGTCTTTATGATTGGTATTTCCTAAACGGTGATCGTGTTTTGGTGGAGAACCTCCCATCATGCCTCAGTCCTCTCCAGCAGGCTGAATCAGAGCCTCAAAGCATTTTGGGTAATCTGCTGCTGTAACGAGTGCATGAGGTAATGAGTAGATAAGCTAAACGCCTTTTTTTGGGTTTGAACTGTGAAGTTTTGTGAATTGTAGCTCTCATCCTGTTTAAGACTTTTCCTTTGAATGTTAAACTCTACAGACATGAGGGAAAGTACCGTGCCATAATAGCTGCTGGACTCCTTACATTATTTCTGCATAGCATGAAGAGATTTTAGTTTGAAAATCTTTGACTTTTTTTTATGAATTGCTTCTTTTTGCCTGTTTGAACCAGTCAAAGGTGATGAAACGAGGCTCAGAAGTTTCTGTTCTGATGCTGAATGTATCATTTCTCACTGCATCATTATGTTTTGTGATTATAAGCTTCTTTTTTCTATATTATGACAATATATAAAAAAATAAATGTTTTACTTGTTGGTTCAATTGTAGTTGTGTGCAGATTTATTTGTTGTTCACAATTTTTTATTTTCTGAAGGAAACTGAAGTTTGGGATTATATTTTTATAGACTCAGTTGGTGTTTTCAAGCAAAGTACCTGAAATAAAAGAGTTAAACTGAGAAGTACCGTATTGTTCCAAATATAGGATGGCATCTTCTGCTGCTGCTGGCAATGTCAAGACACTCACTGAAAGCTCCAAACTAGCTGCTCACATAGCGAGAAGTACAGGCAAATCAAACAGCAGCAGCTGCATGATGGGATTGAACATCCTGAACACAGCAGTTCAAAAGTTGGGAAGAGAACCAGCAGGAGGAGAAATTATGATTGAGATTGTAGACGGACACGCCCCAGATACTTTAAGTAAACGCCTAATGGTGCTGTGAAAAAAGATATTGTGAAAAGTGTCCGGGGAAAAGAGGACGTTTGGTCACCCTACCCTACGCAAAGAACAACAACTTCTAAGTTAAACTCTAAGTTATGTGGCTTGTTTTGAATTGTAAGAATTTAAATAGTTTTGAGAGGAAAAAAAAGTCATGTAACTTTCGGCACAGAGGTAGCTGTCCGCCATCTTGTCTGCAGCTGGGTACTCTTGGAAAAGAGAGCTAGCATGCTAGCAGTCATCATAGATATATAAAGACGTAAGTAAGCTAACTGTTATTGTTGAGATTTTGTAAATGGTCAGGTATAAAGTGTTTAATTTCAAATGTGGTTGTAAATTTTACTATAAATGAAAAATAAAAGATATTTAATGTTTTTCCAAATAAACATTTACATTTTAAAAGATGACATTGTCAAAAAGTCTTTTTCCAAAAGGTTAATTTATAAAAACTTGGGGCCGTTTTATAATCAGGGCTGTCTTCTATTTAGAACAATACGGGAATAGAAAAAAGACCAGAATCCTCTGAACCTCAAAAACCTACTGCACATCAAAAGGACTCGAGTACGCAAAATGTACTTTAAATCTGATGACCTCATCAGAAGGTAAAGATGGGAAAACATCCTTTAATGCTTGAATGACTGAATAGTTTAAAAAGACATAATGTGTTAGAGCTTCATATTTAGTCTTCTTACTTCTCAGCAGTTGGGAGTTTTAGTTCATGTTTGTGCCTGAAAACAGTGGATTATGTTAAAAAGGCTGAATTTACTGGTTTAAATTAAACATAGGTTTCCCTCTCTAGCCACCACTTGGTGGTTGTTATGGTTTATCAATTAACTCAGTTTTGACTTGGTCTACTTTGATATTCTGTTATACTTTTTCAGGTTTAAACTGCACCACCATTTGAAAGAAACTGGAGAATTGTTATTTATTTGAGAGGAAATATTTTCCTCAAATTGGATCACGGCTTGTTATTAAAGAGAGAATCACTATGAGATGGTGAGAACTGCACCAGACAACGTAAATCACACTAGGTTTTAAAAATACAACATTTGTCCAGGACTGATTCACAGATTTGATCTTTGTTAGGTAACTGAACAGGCATGTAATTCTAATGTTGTGACTGATAAAAGGAAAAAATACAAAAACGTAGAGATTAAACATGATGTAATGCAGGAGTTCTAAATGTTTAAATTTCAGCACATTCTTATGATTTTCTCTGGATTCAAAATGACACAGAAGCACATTTCTTATGAAGTTCAACAAAAACATGAGGTATCACAAATAGGATTTACTCTCACACGTTGAAATACAGCCACACACAGAAAGGCACACAGTGGTGAGGATGGTGTTTTACAGGAGGCACACTGTACATACAGTATGTAAATACTGTGTAATCTGAGCTGTACACGTGTGTAAAATGCCTAAAGTAACTACAGGAACCCAAATACACATAAAATAATACCCAGCCTCAAAAACTAGGTTCCTCCAGACTCTATTATTTTATATAAGAACTTAAACATTTTGTCTATTATACACAAAATTTTGCATAAACAAATAAAGATCCTCTAATCTACTAAATGTAACGTTGTTCTACATCTGAACATCATAAAAACCAAACTCTAGCTCAGGACTACATTCACACAAACACACCAAAACAATAATACAAAGCTTTTACAGTCTAGTGCTCCAGATGTGCACTAATGCACTGTGCAACATGTTGCAGGCAGAGCCGCCGATGGCGTCACGGCGAATCAACTAAACATCGACACATGGGAAAGTTCAGGGAAGTGGACGGCTTAGATTCAGTAAATAACAACATCAGTGTGTCAGAGAGAAAACAGTTCATTAAAAAGACAGGAAATAACCCAAAATCAGCGGTAAGTACTATAAATCACTGACAACATAATTGATTTTTGTTTTTCATAAAAGAAAAGTTTATTTTTTGGTGTTTTTTAATGCTGATTTAAAAAAAGAATATTCTCTGGTTCATGGAAATAAAAAATAAACATGTTTTTATGATATTTAGTTTTTTCTTCAGAATATTAAAACCTGGGTGATGTAACAGAGAGGTGGTTTGTGACTAAGATGTGGAGGAGGAGCCCCAAAGCAAAGAATCTAAACAATGAGCTGTGATTTTCTTATCTTGGGGAAAGGTTTGATGTGTGGGATGCTGTTGACTTGTTGCTCAATAAGTTTAAAGGTCAAACCAAAAACAAATGAAGACCTGCGCACCGTGAAGACGTAGGTTTGACTCTGAGGCTCTGTGGTTCTGTGTGTGTTCAGGGTGAAATCAAACGCTGTTTTTCACACCGTCGACACGTTGCTGGCTGTCAGGATGTGCGTCTCAGAGCTCAGCTTGTCTTTGGGGCTGGATTTATCCAGTACGGATATCTGAGTAACGGTGCTGCTCTCTGTAAACAGCGTACGCCGTCGTTTACTGTAGCTCAGGTAACTTTCAGTCTGCCACTTCCAGAAACGCTTCTTCAGCTCCGCCTGAACCTGAGAACACAAAAAGAGATCAATCAGGTGGGCAGAGACTTTAATGTCAGCTCCATTAAATTCCCTTTAATGTAATGTTGTGAAAACAATTTGATTTGATTGATTTATTCTCTATTTGACAGGGACATTGCTGACCAACAGTACTGTAGTGCTAATTTTCAACTTCTGTCCCTGGTTGGGTTTTTGTAAAAACAGTATGTTAAAAACAACAAAATACATCTACACAGTAATAAAAACACTCACTTTATACCAAAGATATCCTAAAAACACAGAATTTATAACAAAATTCTTGAAAACAGTAAATTACCCTGCCTCAGTGAACAGATGTTGTAAATATTTCCTGATCTTTAACCATCTTTGACTGGGATGAAACTGATTTAAAAATCTAAAACTTGTTTTCACAGCAGACAACATTTCTCCATCAAACTCTGGATCTCTATTAGATCCATTTTCTGTCCACATTGGGTCGCAGTCTGGTGCCACTCATCCTCATTTATGGATCATGTAGGAACCAAATCCTCTAGGTGCTGCTGTTTCTGCAGCTTGTTTTGAGACGTTGCTCCGTCTGGCTGGAGAATAAAGTCCTCATCAGGAGACAGTGACAGGGAGAAGTCCATAAAAATCAAACACCTGTGGGATTCAAGTAAAATCAGAAATAACTAAATCTAGAACTGAATTCTTTGAGACCTGATTGGATGGCAGTCACACACAGGTTTTCAGGAAATGTTTAAAACATCTGGACACTGAAGAAAGTACTGGTACATTCTCTTAAAATGTAATTAAATAGTTTTTGATCTGGCCTGCCTGATATAAACTTTAATCTGAGCTCCTTTAAATCACTGAAGCTAAACCAGTGAGTCTTGATCAAATCAGATAAAACTGTTCAATAAGTAGTGGACAGCAGATGTCACTACATCCTTTAGTTAACTATCAGCCACTCAACATGATTTTAAAGAGTTGACATAATAAAAAACAACAGGAAGCTGACAGATACAAACCTCTCCATTCAGGAAACAGTACAGCAGAGCCACAACGAACCCCTTCAACACACACAAGCTTAAACTCAGTTATTACAAACTATTTTAATTTATTTTTAAACGTGCATGCCAGGTTGTACCTGGAAGGATCCCAAACCCAACTCAATGAAGATCCGCGCTTCTGCTCCAGTGTTTTCAGGTAAGAAGGCGAAAACCATGTAGTGCATTCCGAAGAGCGGGATGAGCAGCAGCGTGGACTTAGCCAGTCTCCTACACACACATCCACATGATGAACACCATGGACTCACCCTGTGTGTGTAAGTGTGTGAGTGGGCCAGGATGATGTGTTTAGGTTTGGCTCTGTCTCACTTGAAGTGGCTGGTGTCGTTGCCACCGACTCCTGGAGATCTCAGCTTCTGCACCAGGATACGGATCACGTTGATGAAGATGATGAAGTTCACCTTCACAAAACAAACAGAAACTTCAGCTACTATTTAAAAATACGGCGGTACATATTTATGTGTAGTTATTAACACAGGTGACTTTATTCATTGGATTGCCAAGTTTTTTGGAAAATGTATAAAGACATAAAGGTATATTTTTTAATTAATATAAAAGTTGACAGAAATCAAAGAAACAACAAAATTAAATGAACAGATTTTAACTAAAAACAGAACACTGAAGAAACACTGACTGATTTATAATACTGCGTAAAGGAAGGAATAATGAACAGATACATAGATTATTATTAATATGACCAAACTGGTTACTGCTTTTTAAAGTCTATTTACAAATATTATGGCTAACCAACAAGACAAATCCTGGGATGGCCCCATGATTTTTGCACAAATGTGAAAAAGGACATGAAAATAATTCTAAGCATTGAACCTGATTTAGATCCATCTGTATGCTTTGGGAATATTAGCAGAGAGTACGTTAAGAGAGTCACAGGAAATCCTCAAAAAAAGGTTAATGTTGGAAAAACTACAGCAAGGTGACCTTCTATTATCCTATTCTATTCTAATGAAGTCCATAGGAAAACTTTAAACCTCTAAGCTGGAGAAAAAGACAAATAACTTTTTGGCACACTTATATTTCTGGTGTGTGTGTGAGAAAATAAAAGGTTTTTGAGCCCACGAGTAAATTACTTTTGAGCTCATATTACTGTATTATCCCCCACATATCAGAAAGTTTCATGTCTCCAGGAGGAAGAAAGTTTAAAAATGACATTCAGAATGTGAAATTTGACTAAAGTGATTCTATCCTATAGTTCATGTTGTCAGAAAGTTAGATTTTTACTTTTCTGCAGTCTGTGCCTGTAATTATCTGGTATGCTGAAATATTTCTCATGCACACAGGGTAGTGGGCACCAGAAACTTTCCCATGCAAACAAGAAACTATTTCAAAAACTTTCTATGTTATTGTCTCTCAAGGGGCTCATTACAAATGTGTGGCTAAAAGAGGAAGAGAAGGAAATTTACCAGATCATTTTCTAACTGCACTTTAAAAAATCTTCTTAAGACACACTGAGTGTTTTAACTGTCATCCATTTGATTCGTTAGGAAATAAATCAACTTTTTTTGTATTGTTGCCATCACGTGAAGACAAGATTAGAGTCCAAATGCAGGACAGATCCATGATTGAGGACTCTTATAACATTCTGGACTCACCAACAGGGACGCAGTTATTGGAGCTTTAATGATCCACCAGATGAAGGCCACATCTGTGTCATCCCAGCACCTGAGACACATAAAGAGCAGTAATACAATAAAAAGACACAGCTGAAACAGAAAAAGCTGCATCATCACAATCATCACTTTGTGTGCATCCACTACAAAGTGTGAAAAAGCTCTTAACACGGTGACGCAAACAGCATTATGAAGTGTGGGGGAAAAAAGCAACAAATTTAATGTGATGAATTAACACATTGCTGTGACTAATGTGTGCACTACAGTGACCTACAGTCATTTTAAATAAAACTTCAGTTCACCAATAACCCTTTAACTATAATTTCCATTTTTAATAAAGTATCAATTATATTCATTCATGTGATTTTTTTTTCTTGCTTCAACAAATACTTCCTGAAAATCTCAGCTCCATGTGTTTCCTCAGACCTCTGTGGGATCAAACTTATTGTTGAATTTTTAAAATGCAGTTCCAGATGTTTCGCTCGCTGAATTCACTTGAATTAATGGTTTATTGGACACTATTTCCATAGACTTATCCAGCTGTCTCTCTTTGTATCTCTGGACTTCATGTTTCAGCAGAACATGTCACCATCTCACACAGGCAGCAGCACATTTTAACAGCTTATTTAGAAAATCAAGGAGTTGGACCAAAAAGTCCAGCCTGTGATCCAACGGACTATTAGGTGTGGGAGGGCTTCTTGGACGAGGTCACTCTTTATAAATTGGTTTCATGCCTATGAGTTTTTACTTGGTAAAAAAAGAAGAAAATGTTTCAAAGATGAACAAAAACATGAAGCTGAAACTTATAGGAAACATCTTTCTACTGAAGTAAGAAAATATTCATAAAGTCATATTCAGAGGTTTTTTAAACAGTTTCCCTCCTCAGCAGCAGCTACTAACCCCTTGTTATCGTAGAAGTTTCTAGTCAGAATCCAGGCGGTTATGATTATCGTAGGGAGACCTGGGAGGAACAAACACATGGAGTTTCAGAGGGGCTCGGACATAAGACCTGGAGAAAGAAACGGAGAGCAAGGCACCGACCCCAGCCGATTAGTATGTACCACCAGAAGTACTTCTTCTGGAAGACAAAGGTGAGGGCGAGCAGCGTCTGCAGGTACATGCCCTCCACCAGCAACCAGAAGTAGTTTGCCAGGATACTGAACTGGAAAAAGGCCACGGCGGATTTGCAGGCTGTCTACCAGAAATGAAATAACAAATACAAAAGCATCAAATACGTTAGCTCTAAGAGACAGAAATGAGAACATGTCATGTCCTGCCCCCTTGTGTCCAGTTTGTGCCTGTGTTCCTCCTCCTGTGTCCTGCACAAATCCCCTCCAGGTGTGTCTCGTCTACTTAATTAGCTCCCTACCTATATATGCTGTTTAGTTCAGTCACTCCCCGATGGTTCCTTGTGTCTCCTGAGTTCATCCTGCAGTAAAGCTTTTTGGTTTTACCTCACCTGTTCCTGCATCTGTCCTCCTGCATTACCTCAATCATACACAAAAGGGTTTTAAATAAAGGCAACTGGACTTACTTTGGTTCTTTGACATTTCGCTGCTCATTCGAGTAGCTTTATCAATTCTGTCTATAGTAAAGGAGAGTGAGGCTTATAAACTGTGCTTATCTTCCTCTGTCTGTGACTCACCTCCTTCCTGCCTCCTGAAGGTATTGTCTCCACTGTTCAACTGGAATCCTTGTGAGTTGTTTTGATTAGATGGAAGGTGTGAATTAGATTGGAATTGTCTGGAAATTAAGTTCAGAGCAGACTGAAAGGTGCTGGAAAGATTCAATCTGAGTCCTCCTCGGTTCAGTGATGGTTTTTCCCTTTTGACATAGACATAGACATAAACGTCTTCAAAGAACCAAAATAAGTCCAGTTGCCTTTATTTAACACCCTTTTTTGGATTATCATGACCTGGATGACTGAGAACCTTCACCAGCATATTACCTCAATCATGACAGAACAGCTTTCATTTCTAAGTGGTTTTTATTTTAGGAATTTATTCTAAGGAAGCAAATTGTTTTTCATGCAAACTTTAAGCAGATTTAGAAAAAACAACAACTAAAAAGTGCCTCAAAACATGCTGCTTATGTCTTTAATGTTGTGTTGGGACTTTTGGTTCCAAACAAGTTCTGCATCCAGTGGGATTTAATGAAAATACTTGGAAACCCCTCTAAACATCATTCAACATTTAAACGGGTCACAGGAAGTTGGACTGACTGAACTGGTATTTTGAGATCTTCAGGTTTTACTAAATCTCTATTTAAATTTTACATTTTTGGAGATTTTAACACAGAATATTGAACTGAATGTGATGATGTAACTTCCCAGCTTCCCAAATGTGTTAAATCTAAATTAATGTTATATAAAAGGTTTGGCATGTTTCAGGTTTCTCTGCTTCAACACACCTGATTTTGATCAGTGGCTGATTAAAGGCCCTCTGCAGAGCTTGATGACATGCAGAACAGGAGATTCAACCACTGATTCAGGTGTGCTGGATACTGGCCCTGGAGGACCGGCTTTGGACACCACTGCTCTAAAACCTCTAAAAATATTCTGTAGGTTTTTTTTTAAGTTTCTGAATTGATTTGTTATTTTTACTGTTGGAAAGGACAATGGACCCAAGATGCAAGTATGGACAAAGAGGTACTGAATAAAGAAAATTATTTAATAAGCAGAGACTCAAAAACTTTTAAAAGCTAAAGTATAAAAAAAGAGCAGGTGCAAAGGAAACAACAGGAAGATTTGAGGACAAACCACTGGACTGTTTAACTGTAAGGATGGTGGTTATTGAGTGACGACAGCTGGGCTGATGACAGATGGAAAACAGGTGTGTGAGGAGCAGAGTTCACTGAGGAGCTGAGCTCAAACCATGAACAAAATAATGAGAAAAAGAAAAAAATCATCAAAAGCTCAAGGGGTCCAGAGACTACAAATGTCAATAAATAATATCATGACCTCAGAACAAAACACCTAAAGAACAAAGAGCAAAGAAAGGTCAAACAGCATGACAAATATCAACATCTGGCTGTGATGATACCAAAAAGTCTTCTTGTCAGGTCGTTCCAGTTCTCACTGGAATAACAGAAAATAAGAGAATTCAGTTTAAATAAATACATTTGATGTAAGTCCACCACTAGTTTAACCCTTAAACCTGTTATGTTGCTGCTTCTCTTCATTCATTTGTTATCACTCGTGTATTATTTTGCCTAAACTTGTTTCCACCTCCCTCCCTGCTGATGCTGAATCCACAGACACACAACAGGGACACTCACTGCTGCAGCTTCATCAGCAGAAAGGTAGAAAGTGAAACACTCATCATTAATGCTTCCAGCCTTGGTTTTTATCCTCCTCTGTGTAAAGATGAGCTCTTTAAAGAGAATAAGAACACATTTTCTCCAGAGCACAGGCTCACGTGTCAGAGCTGTTTAAATAAGCATTTTGAGTTCAAGCTGATCCTTTTTCAATTTAATTTGACTCCATTAGAGATCTGAATGTGGTTTTTGCTTATGAAGAGGATGCAAGTCCTTCTATGGGTAAACCGCCTCGCTGATGGAGCTGAAACTCACTGTGGACATGAAGCAGTGGTCCAGGTTTATATCAGAGAAGAGAACAACGTCTTTGATGAAGACGGCACTCGCTCTCAGGATGAAGGAGAAGAACAGGTTGATGTGGATGTAGTTCCTGGTGCAGTGAAACTTCCTGTGGAGACAAACTTTACTTAAAAGACATCTGGATACATTAAAAAACAAGGATGAAAGCTTGAAAACGGTGTTACCTGAAAACAGTGAAGACAAAAATAGCTGATATGAGAGAGATGAGCGAGGTAGCATAACCAGCAGTGTACACCTGCTTAAAATTAGAGAAATATGTCGTCTGGGAAAAGAACAGAAGCAAATTTAAGTTAGCAGGTTACAACTTACAGCCTGCAATCAGCAAATTAACAATGTTTCTGATATTAAGAGGAAAACTTGTTCTGTACACATCTCAGCTGCTTCAGAGTGAATTATCGTCATGGTCGTTGATCTGATTATTTCTGGAAAAGTTTTAATTTTTTTGTTCATTTTGCTCTCCAGGTTGTTTTTAATAGACAGCATGCATAATCATTTTTATTCCCATTAAGAATCCTTATGTGTAAATAAAAAACTACAAGGTACCAGCAGCTATTTTCAATCCTCTGTCTTCATCTTCCTTTTCCTTTCTCTCTTGGCTCAGGTGATCCTGAGATTTCTAGAAGATTACTAAAGTAGACACTGCATCACAAGCTACAACCAGTACCTCTGTTTCAGCTTCTTTATCTTCTGCAAACTCGCAGGCGTCCTCATAGGACGGGTGGAGTTCGGACCATCCTTCCTCAGTACAATTTCTATGAACGAAACCTGGAAAACACAGGAAGCTCTCAGCAGCTTGAATGAATCAATCAACGAAACAGGATGGAAACAAAACTGAAAGCTGATGCAGAGTTTAAATTTTAAACCCGGATCTCTGACAAAAAGTAGGGCAGCTGAAGAGTTTGCAAAAAGCTGATATGATCAAATATTTAAATTCAAGGAAAATGTTTTCACTTTGGGATTCGGCAAACTTCAAACTACTGGCAAGAGAATAAAAGCAGGAAGACACGTTAAAAACGTTGGGTTACTTAACGTAATCCCTGGTTCTTTGATAACAGAGTGAGGTGTTTCACTATGGGAATCGCCTTGGCGTGACCAACTACGGAAGCTCCAATGACATCACGTCTGTCTGTGACAGACAGGTTGAGCCGTGCTCGGGCTCCACCCACCCGACCTTACCACGGCCAACCGACCCCTCCTACCCATTCTGGGCAGATTTCTTACCGTGCCCATGCAAGGAGGGAATTGTTGGTGAAACACCTCACTCTGTTATCAAAGAACCAGGGATTACGTTAAGTAACCCAACGTTTTTAACGTGTCTTCCTGCTTTTATTCTCTTGCCAGTAGTTTGAAGTTTGCCGAATCCCAAAGTGAAAACATTTTCCTTGAATTTAAATATTTGATCATATCAGCTTTTTGCAAACTCTTCAGCTGCCCTACTTTTTGTCAGAGATCCGGGTTTAAAATTTAAACTCTGCATCAGCTTTCAGTTTTGTTTCCATCCTGTTTCGTTGATTGATTCATTCAAGCTGCTGAGAGCTTCCTGTGTTTTCCAGGTTTCGTTCATAGAAATTGTACTGAGGAAGGATGGTCCGAACTCCACCCGTCCTATGAGGACGCCTGCGAGTTTGCAGAAGATAAAGAAGCTGAAACAGAGGTACTGGTTGTAGCTTGTGATGCAGTGTCTACTTTAGTAATCTTCTAGAAATCTCAGGATCACCTGAGCCAAGAGAGAAAGGAAAAGGAAGATGAAGACAGAGGATTGAAAATAGCTGCTGGTACCTTGTAGTTTTTTATTTACACATAAGGATTCTTAATGGGAATAAAAATGATTATGCATGCTGTCTATTAAAAACAACCTGGAGAGCAAAATGAACAAAAAAATTAAAACTTTTCCAGAAATAATCAGATCAACGACCATGACGATAATTCACTCTGAAGCAGCTGAGATGTGTACAGAACAAGTTTTCCTCTTAATATCAGAAACATTGTTAATTTGCTGATTGCAGGCTGTAAGTTGTAACCTGCTAACTTAAATTTGCTTCTGTTCTTTTCCCAGACGACATATTTCTCTAATTTTAAGCAGGTGTACACTGCTGGTTATGCTACCTCGCTCATCTCTCTCATATCAGCTATTTTTGTCTTCACTGTTTTCAGGTAACACCGTTTTCAAGCTTTCATCCTTGTTTTTTAATGTATCCAGATGTCTTTTAAGTAAAGTTTGTCTCCACAGGAAGTTTCACTGCACCAGGAACTACATCCACATCAACCTGTTCTTCTCCTTCATCCTGAGAGCGAGTGCCGTCTTCATCAAAGACGTTGTTCTCTTCTCTGATATAAACCTGGACCACTGCTTCATGTCCACAGTGAGTTTCAGCTCCATCAGCGAGGCGGTTTACCCATAGAAGGACTTGCATCCTCTTCATAAGCAAAAACCACATTCAGATCTCTAATGGAGTCAAATTAAATTGAAAAAGGATCAGCTTGAACTCAAAATGCTTATTTAAACAGCTCTGACACGTGAGCCTGTGCTCTGGAGAAAATGTGTTCTTATTCTCTTTAAAGAGCTCATCTTTACACAGAGGAGGATAAAAACCAAGGCTGGAAGCATTAATGATGAGTGTTTCACTTTCTACCTTTCTGCTGATGAAGCTGCAGCAGTGAGTGTCCCTGTTGTGTGTCTGTGGATTCAGCATCAGCAGGGAGGGAGGTGGAAACAAGTTTAGGCAAAATAATACACGAGTGATAACAAATGAATGAAGAGAAGCAGCAACATAACAGGTTTAAGGGTTAAACTAGTGGCTGTCTCTTATAC
>SSNR01000029.1:2946714-3028732 GCA_006937965.1 Callopanchax toddi | reverse complement strand
GCTGACCCACAGGTTTGTCACCAAACCCCACATGGCAGGCTGAAATAGCCGCCAGATAAACCTTGATAGTGGAGAAAGACCTGCCCTTCTCCATCAAGCTCTGTAAAAAACAGAGAATATCCACAACAGAACACTGAAAAGAGACAATCTGTCTCTCCTCACACCACTTCTCAAAAACTCGCCATTTACCACTGTAAAGAGAGCGAGTAGAGGGGGCCCTTGCATTCTGAATTGTATCAATGACCTCCGGAGGCAGTCCGGCCGCATTTAGATTCCACCTCTCACGGGCCAGGCCCAAAGTGCCATGTGGTCTGGGTGGGGATGATAAATCTAACCCCTGGCCTGTGACAGAAGGTCCCTGCGAATAGGTAGGGGCCAGGGTTTGTCCCACACCATCTGCATGAGTTCTGCCACCCAGGGCTTGGATGGCCACCATGGGGCCACCAGTATCAAGGTCAGGCCCTGCTCCCTCACTCGTGATAGAATTGAGGGAATCAAACTGAGAGGAGGGAATGCATACAGCAGTGTGTTTGGTCACGGGTGAGCCAGCGCATCTACCCCTAGAGGCGCGTCTGCATCTGACAGGGAGAAAAACAGGGGGCAATGGGAGTTTTCCCATGAGGCGAAGAGATCTACGGCGGCCTGACCGAATCTCTGCCATACCTGGCGAACCACCTGGGGGTGGAGCTTCCACTCCCCATACAATGGATTCCCTCTGGATAACAGATCTGCTCCTCTGTTCATACACCCCGCTACGTGAGTTGCTCGAACTGAGAGGAGTCTGGTGCTGCACCACCAGATCAGTCTCGAGGCCAGGCTGTGTAGCTGAAGGGATCGAGTCCCACCCTGCCGGTTGATGTATACCACAACCGTGGTGTTGTCCGTCTTCACTAAGACATGGCGGTCCCTTACAAAAGGCAGAAAGTGTTTTAAAGCGAGGAATACTGCCAGCAGTTCCAGCACATTTATGTGAACTTGCTTCAAACTGCGTGACCAAACGCCGTTCACGACTCTGCCCATCAACGTCGCACCCCAGCCCGTGAGGGATGCATCTGTTGTCATGGTGACCCTGTTCGTCACTGCCCCCAGCGGAACCCCGGTTGTAAAGATCGCGGGGTCCGTCCACGGCTGCAGAGCCGCTACACAGCTGGGAGTTACTCTCACCCTTAGGCTGAGATGACGGCGGGAGCAAAGTCGCAACGACTTCACCCACCGCTGAAAATCCCTCATCATCAGAAGTCCCAGCTGTACCACAGCAATAACCGAGGCCATGAGGCCGAGAAGGCGCAGGCAAAATCTGAACGAGACGAGAGTTCCTCGCCGAAAACGTCCGAGACACTGTGTGAAGGACGTGATCCTCCCCTGTGACAACATGACACGATACGAGAGGGAGTCCAGCTTGAGACCCAAATACTCGGTGCACTGCATGGGGATCAAGCGGCTCTTGGTCCAGTTTATCTGGAAACCCAGGTCGGTCAAGTGACGTAGCACCGCCTGGGAGTCGCTGATAGCTTGTTCTCGAGAGTGAGAACATATCAGATAATCGTCTATATACGAGAAAATCCTGATGCCCCGAGCCCTGAGTGGGGACAGCGCTGCTTCCACACATTTGCTGAACACCCTCGGTGCTAATGACAGACCGAACGGGATGGTTTGAAACTCGTAGGTTGTGCTCTGATAAGCAAACCTGAGAAACCTCCTGTGTGGTGGATAAACAGCGATGTGAAAATACGCGTCCGCGAGGTCGATTGTTACAAACCAATCCCCGGGACGGATGGAGCGACAGAGTGTTTTGTGAGTCAACATTCTGAACGTGTACTTGCGTAAGTGTTTGTTCAACACACGCAGGTCGAGTATAGGGCGGAGCGTTTTCCAGTCTTTCTTCAGAATGAGGAAGTAACGAGAGTAAAACCCCTGGTGGGCCTCAACGCCCGGTACCTTTCTGATGGCTTGTTTGTCCAACAGTGAAGCGATTTCGTCCTCCAGGACGTGCGCTGAATCCACTCCGGTTCCGGAGGTTATAATCCCATTGAAAAGGGGCGGCTTCGTGGCAAACTGGAGCCTGTAACCCTGAGAAATGGTCCCCAGGACCCACGAGGGGACTGCGCATGTGCGCCACTGTTCGACCCGAGCCGACAGGGCCTGGTGTTTGGGTGACGTCACCTTCGTGACCCCCGACGACTCGGCCGATCCGGACGAAAGAGCTCGAGCTCCCCCTGTCGGACAGAAAGATAGTTTGACCCCAGTTTCTATTTTCAGCGTTTTTGTTGGTGGAGAGCAGTTCGCCCTTGGCTGTGTGCCTGGTTGCAGAACTGAACTCATTATTTCGAGATTTTTCCCTGAAATAAAACGGGACACATTTGGACTCAAACAAGAGTTTATTTCCAAAGTGTTTTGGAGTGTGCAACAAAACAGAGGTGCCTGGGAACACAATATTCTCTGCACTACACTCCTCCCTCCTCTCTGAACCTGGGAAAGAGGGGTGAATCGAACTCCTGCTGAACTGGGAACTGCAGGAGAGACCAAATCCCGAACACAGAGACTTGTTTCCCCGTCTGACAGCTTCCTCTTTCTTGAAGGAGGGGAAAGCAGAGGAGGAGCGGCTAGGATGTCCGCTTCTTCTTGCCCTCGCCGGGGTGAGACGAGCGGTTCCTGGCAGCCACTGCTGCGAAGGAGTGCTTGCCCCATGGACGGGGGTTCTCCGCCTTTTTTGGTTGTCCTCCTGTTTGTCTCTGTGATCTGGCACCACCTTGCCGGCCCTGTATAGCCGTCGCAGGTGCTGTAAAACCAGGTCTGGGTCCCTGGGTGGGATGAGGGTTTTGCTTACGAGGTAAGCAGAGATTAAAGGCCTCGCCTTCCTGCTTCCTGCGAGTGCTCGTCTCCCTCATCCTCTCCAAAGCTGGGCCAAAGAGACCTTTGGAGGGGTCATATGGGGCGTCCATGACCTCCGCCACCCAGACCCGAGAGGTTTAGCCATAAAGCTCTCTCACCAGAGACAGCCAGCCCCATCACACGACCACAGCCCTGAACCGCTCCTCTGGAGGAGCGCAGGATGAGATCGTCAACCACACAGATTTCATCCCACAGAGCAGGGTTTGGAGCGCCAGAGTCCAGCTGGCGGCCCATCTCCTCCAAGATTTCTCCTTGGTATGCAGACAACAGAGTAACTGCATTAAGAGAACACACAGACTGACCAGCATACTTGTACATTCTCTGATAAATAGACGCCGTGAGGCGGTCTAATTTGGATGGAAGAGAGATGCTTGATGATGCTGACACAGACCTGCGGTTGGGGTGAAGGTGGTAAGCCACTGAAGGCTCCACAGCTGGGGGTTCGGTCAGCCCCAGCTCACCCATTCCCTGAACCTCAAGTTTAGAGCATCCTTTGGTGGGGAGTTTGCTCTTAAACGGGCTCGACCAGTGACGGCTCATCTCCCTCATGCAAGCTGGAACAGCTGGCAGGAGTTGTTTGGCTGGTGCAGAGGCTGGTGGAAGCCTCTTACCATCGTACAGGTCACGTTCCACTCCTTCTGCCCCTTGGGCTGCAGGCCACTGGATACCCAGCTTTGTGGCAGCGCGCCGACAGACCTCATACAGGTCAGTGTCCCCCTGGGGAGCTGTGTCAGCTCCACTGGGTGGCCTGGAGTGTTGAGCCGGAAAAGTGGAGTCCTCCTCCTCTTCCTCCATGTCCTCCAGATCAAGGAGGTCGGAGTTCGCGTCCCCTTCAGCCTCGACGCCGCCAGTCTCGAGCTCCTCGCTGTCGAGTGGGGACTCCTGCTCCATCATGTCCGCCCAGCTCGTGGTGGCCCGCGGCTGACGGCTGTCGCCTGCGGCCACAGGCGCGGCTGTGGGGAGACCCGGGTCCCGGCTACTGGCCACTGCCACTCTCAGCCTCCTTTCCAGGATCTTTTCCGGCATCGAGGAGCAGTGCGGACACACCTGCGGGTCAGCCAGCGAAGCTTGGGCGTGTTTAGAGCCCATGCACGCTATGCACATAGGATGGGGGTCCCTGCCCGAAACCGAAGCACCGCATGACGCTGGGCACGGGCGGGACACAACCTCCTTAGCCTTCGGTTCCGACCCCTCTACGGGAGCGGACTTTGAAGCCATAGCGCTAACGGCAGAAAAGCGCGTCTTGACACGGTCGCCTTACTATCGTTAGCCTGGAAGCCACGTACAGGTCAGCTCGTCTTGACACGGTAGCTGCACCTAACGCAGCTCGCTAGCAAACTAATGCTAACCAAACAACAAGAAAAGCTCGCCTTAACGCATTAGCTTGCGCTACACTCACGACCACCGCTCTGACAACAACGACAGAGAAGCAGACGGAACAGTTCGCCGTGACGCGGTCACTGCTTCCGCTATAAAGTGTAGCAAATATACTCTGACGAGTACTCACTCAGCACTATCCAGACCAGCGTCGGTAAGCCGCGTTCGGCGGCGCTGTCCTTAACGGTGCACCTGAGAACGGTTGAGCAGCCAAACCAGCTAGCCTGAAGGCACTGAGGGAGCTCCAGTGTAGTCTTCTCACGGGAAGAAAGCAAGAATGGGTAGGAGGGGTCGGTTGGCCGTGGTAAGGTCGGGTGGGTGGAGCCCGAGCACGGCTCAACCTGTCTGTCACAGACAGACGTGATGTCATTGGAGCTTCCGTAGTTGGTCACGCCAAGGCGATTCCATAGTGAAACACCGAACGAAGTTAGAAAAAGAACCCATGATGGCTCCTCTCATCTCGTCCCCGATGTTCCCTCAGTAACAGTTTTCAGGATCAGAAACGTAAACAGAGAAGCACAAAGTCAAACTGAAATATTTCCATTCAAATCTTCAAATTCAGTTCCTAACTGTCTAATAATTTATCATTCTGGAAAACTGTGCACGTGTGGACAAGATCAAATGTGAGACCAGCAAAATAAAAAAGCAACTGTGACTTCAGGTCGTTTTCTGATGCAATTCCTGCAATAAAAGTCCTTTTGAATAAGAAAACGACGTCTTTTTGTCTGAAGCTTGTTTCCAGGACCTAATGAGGTTAAAGGCACACTATGTAACTTTTTCATATTATAAATATGAATATGAAATATATGAAATATGAATATAAGTATGACCCAGGGGTCGCGTTAACCGGAATTTTCCGGTATTTAACCGTTTTTTATTACTCTGACGGAAAGATCTGAAGGGCGCCGGTCATTCTGACAGGTTTGCGCGCACGCCATCAGACCGTCATAGGCAATCACTGAATTGTCCCCACTAATAATTTGAACTAAGGATGCAGAACTAGCGTTGCATCTCCACCAACCAATACCTGCAGCCCAGACTGAGGTTCTGTGCTGCTGAGCGCAGACCTGTGATCCAGACGTCCTGCGCTCTGCAACAGAAGAACAATGGTCCTCCAGAGCGCATCAGGTGTCAGACCTGATCCGCTCAAACGCCGCGTTGCAATCCGGTGCTCAGTGCGCGATCAGATATGGATTAATTACACTTTCTGTTGTAATGTGCTCTCAGAGTAGCGTTATAGGCTGTGGAGGCTTGTTGACACGCAAAATCTGCTCCACGAACTGAGCGCACATAGAACTGGACTCAAAACGCGAGGAGGTCCGAATTAAACATCAGCGCCAGGTTTTCCCCCCGAGTATCTCAATGAAAAATATGTGAACCCC
This sequence comes from Callopanchax toddi, assembly GCA_006937965.1. Taxonomy (NCBI): domain Eukaryota; kingdom Metazoa; phylum Chordata; class Actinopteri; order Cyprinodontiformes; family Nothobranchiidae; genus Callopanchax; species Callopanchax toddi. Next base: position 3,023,081 of record SSNR01000029.1, on the reverse strand, counting down.
TCATCTCTCTCATGATCTCATAATGAATGTTAATATTATACGGTAATCAGAGTCCCGCGGAGCGCACAGAGATGCACCTGCTGCTGCGCTCGACTCCGAACGGAGTTTTTAGAAATGTCTGTATGATGACTGACTGGTCGACTAATTTAGAGTCTAATCCTATGGATTTATGTGCTAAATGGGCCCAGTGTTAGAGTAATAATGCTACTGAAAATGTATACGGAAAACTAAAAAGTCTAGCGCGACCTCTGATATGACCCTTTATAGGGTTAATGAAAAGTCACTCAACCCCATCTGCTGCTTGTGTCCAGAATACCACATTTGCAAATTCTGAGTCTCCAGTCCGGTGCCCTGAAGTCTCACAAAGTCACGTATCTTGTGAGAGTTAGGCTAACCCAATGTGGCTAGCGCCAGAGTGTTTTTAGCTCATGATTTCTGCTTTATAAAAAATCTCTTCCTGCTTGAACACAGCTGATTTCTCTGAATGAGTGATGAACCGCTCCAGTAGAAAGCAGTGAAGGCTGAGAAGACATTTCAGCAGTTAGATTTAGGTGTTTCTGAGCAAAGACAATGCTATTTTGTTTTTACAACATTGACTTAAAATGGACTCCAGGGGGTGCTAAAAACAAGCCAAAACTCCATAGTATGACTTTGAAAAAAGTTCTAAAACAAGAATTGAAACCATTCAAATCAGGCTAAACTAAAATGCTTTTATTTTAGAAGCTTATGCTATTCTTATTACTTTTTGTTGATTTTCCCCATTTCTGGTTTGTTTTTCTTCAGTCACACTGGTCTCCTCTCACTGGCCCTTCGTTTGCTAAGTCTAGCTGTCCACACCCCTCCCACTATACTCCTCCCTTTACTCTGAGACCACATGGATGAATACTGGTTTCCGTCCTGTCGGTCTCCTTGTGCTCTAAACCCCCCTCACCTCAGGGTTTTGTGAGTAAAAGCTTGCTGTTGTGGACACATAGAAACCAGTTTTAGAGCTCTGAAAGCAATATTTAAAAACAGGTTCCAGAGAAAAATGCCACCTTTGTGTTTTTGTGTAGACAACCAAAACACAACTTTTATAGAATGTTGATGTGAAAACCCTGCCTCTACTGTGGTTTAATTTAACACAAAATAAAAATTCTGTCATAGTTCAAACAGAAGGGTTTTATATTCAACACCCTCATCTTATTGTTTATAGTCCAGATACTAACAGGTACTTTTACTTCCAGCTATAGGAGGCTGTTATACTCCGGGCTTTATGAGCATCCTCCACACTTCTTCCTGTTCCTGGTGTTTGGATACCAGCCTGGCTTAGTTACTACAGTGTTTCTGGTGTTGTGAAGACATTTCTAGAAACTGTAGTTTGTTTATGAAAATATTTCTAGAAAAAAATACAGAAATCATTTTGGAGACACTGTGATTTCTTGTGGATGTGACCTTATTTTACATCAGCGCTTCAGTTTTTCGATTCTCTGTTTGTGTCTCGAGCTCACTGTCATTTCCTTTTTATTGCCACATCAGCCTGTTGTCTTTATTGAAATGTTCAGTTTTCATTTTTAATCCATCTCAGAGTCAATACTAATACATGATGATGATAAATTGTTCCATTGCAAAGAAGGGAAACAACTCAAAAGATGACTACAACAGCTGCTTGCTCACAAAGCTGTACGAGTTCCCCTTTGAAGGATGTAAGTGTTGAAGAAAAGAAACCAGATTTTCTTGAAGACTGCTTTAGGGGTTTTAATGTTGCTATCTTTAGAATTTTAGAAAACATTTTTTAATATTTTTATTAGTATCTTGTTCTGGGCATGTCTCAAAATGTACTTTAAAAAATCAAAGATTAAATAAAATCAAAAACCCTAAAATGTGATGACGTTTCTGTTGTGGGCTTTAAAACACCTCTCGGTGGGGAGTAATGAAGCTTGACCAGCTGAATGTTGCAGACGTTGTGTTTAGAATCGTTGAATCTGTCTTCTGATTTTGGCCTGGAGGGAAACGGATGGAGCTCAACCACTGAGTCCTTCAAATGTCATGATGCACAAAGGGTCTCCCAGGTGTTCGGAGTGTTTTCAGGAGAGGATGTGGTGAAATGCCAGGTCTGAGTCCAGTGAACATGCTGTCTGAGCAGAGCAGAATGTGGGGGTTTGTGTTGTGGGTGGATTCACCGATAAGCAGCCGTAGAACAGGATGTAGAACCCTGCAGGGCTGCAGCTGCAGCCAATGGTTGGATGATTTAAGGTTTGAAGGCCGCGGCTCTGGGGACGGTGCTAAAGCCCAAACTTAACAAGCACTGCCAACTCCCTGCTTATGCTCCTGGCTCCTCTATGAACTCTTTGATTTTCCAATTCATTATTTTTTCTCCCTTCAGAGAGGCTGGATCGACCACACACTGGAATCGCTCATGATGCGTCTGCGGAGGAGGAACTCCAGCGGGGTCCAGGAACCCACTAACACAGAGTTATAAGGTCACTCACAACAACCTCCACACAAAATGCTCAACTTCAACTCACAACCTGCTTTTCTTTTTCTCTTTTGCCTTCAGTGAATGTTGAGGAATCCAGTAGTTGACTCATTTCAGCTCCCACATGCATAACCCCTCTGCTGCTGCTGCTGCTGCTCACATCGCTGACTGATGGGATGGAAGTGTTTGTCTCATTCAACCAATGAGACTTTGAAGGATTTTCTGTCTTTACTGATTTATAAACCACTTAAATCAGAATATAATGGTAAAACAACCTGACTGATTTCATTTACCTACTGTTTGTAATCTTATCTAAAATATTTTATTAGCCATCTTTCTTCAGTTTAATTTTGAAGATCATCAAGACTGCCCCCTTGGTTTTTAATGACCCATAAGGAATGGATGGATGATGACACCATGAATTAAGATGGTTCTGAAGGCAGAAGGAGGTAGTACTAATTAGGCATACCTAATAAAGTGGCTGATTTGTGTATATCTGTAGTTTAGATGTAATAAAATAAAGTTAATAGTTTTTAGATGATCACTGATTTAGAAAGCGAAACAAGAACTTTTCTTTATTTAGTTTATTATCAGAAAATCCTCTGACTTTTTCTTTGGTCAGTCCTTAAATGACTGGAACTGATTTTTAAAAGCATTCCATCCAATACTGAGTCTATTTAATGCAACATTTCTGCATTTTTGTTTTGTTTAGAGAAGCCAGCTGGCCCAGATGGGGGTCTGGAGAATATTGGGGTCCAGAGAACACAAGGGTCATGTAAACAGTCGGTCAGACATGTAGAAATGTGACTGATCTTCATAAAGCACTCGGTAAAAACAGAAACGAGTCCTGGGAGAACTCTAAATATACTACATGATTACTGGGTGTCTCACTACCAGTCTGCCTGTCCTGTTCAACAAACTGGAGCCACCATAGCTTTAAGACAAAATACTGACTGAAGACCTGAATAGCAGAAGAGTTCCTCCAAACAGAAACTCATACGCAGCATTATAAAAAACACTACTGACTAGTGTTGCCAGATAAAGAGAAAAACCAGCAACCAGCTCAAAAGAAGCCCCGCCCCCTTCAGCAAAGCAATAAAGTCCAACTAGTTGCCAACAGTTGTGGCTCGGTGAGGAACCGACTTTACTTCAGTGACCCAAACTGAGCCTGAAGGCCACAATCTTCTGTTTTCTTTGTGAAACAGCTGACTTGTTGAGACATTTATTTACCTTGGTTGTTAGCAAACAGCTGGGAGACGTTGGCACATGAGACGCTGACCACCTGTCCTACCTCGGCACCAGACCAGCACCGGATGTTGTCCCAAACTGTTGGACAACCTGAAACAGAGACAGCATCTATTAAACAAAGGCACGTTCTGTCTTCGTAGAGAAGAGGAAACGTAACTTTAGAAAGTAAATCAACAAGTCATTTTGAATCAGAGCATCAGTAATGGTGGTATTTATACTTAAGTTATTTATTAAGGATGACTTTAATGATCCCTCGAAGGGGAAATTATCTTTCAGTACAACCTCTCCAAGATCACACATACAACACATAAAAACACAGGACCTGGTTGGACATGAACTGGACAGAACTGGGATGCAAGAAAAACACCTTAAAGCACAACAATGTGTGTTTTATTACTTATAAATCTGACTTTATAGAAGTATTTGTCCCATAGTCACGACTTTGGAAATGTTTAAGTAAATATGGAAACAACCTGTGAGACTAAAGATAAAAATGTGGTTCCATCTATGTTACATGAGTCCTTTACTCAGAGGAAGGAGTTCAGATATCTTCACATTTGTTCCTGAGGGATGGCAGGATGGAGGAGAGATGGACCAACAGATTGAGGGTCTGTCTGTAGAAATGAAGGTATTTATACTAAAGGAATCAGATCCTAAATCCAAAGGAATGAAATGATCTTCTTCTGTTGGGTGGCTGGAGTCAGCCTTAGAGATAAGGTGAGGAGCTCCACCATCTGAGGGGGGAGCATGGAGTAGAGATGCTGCTCCTCCTCATCAAAATGAGGCGGTTAAGGGTCTGATTAGGATTCCTCCTGGTTGCCTCCCTCTGGATAAGTTCCAGGCGCTGCCGGGAGCAGACCCAGGGCATGCTGGGGGATTACAGATCCTCTGATATAGGAACACACGGGATCAGGGTGAGGGATATCTGGGGCTTTTCCTTCTGGATTCATTACAGCTTCAAACCAGTTTTGGATAAGTGTCATAAAATGTATGCATGTGTGGAAACTTTTATTTCTATCAACAGGAAGCTTTCTTGATTTTGAACGCATCCTAATCCTGCACCTTATGAATCATTTTTTCTTTAGAAGATAAACAATCTGTTGTTAGTTTTGAAGGAGGGAATCATGACGTTTGATGTCCTCAGTCATACTCACACTTGGTCTCTGGTGCTCTGACCAGGACTTACCTGATGCCTTTAATCGTTCCAGACGTGAGCAATAAGAGACGGTGGTAATGAGGTGCTCGTCACAACGCCTCATACATCAAAGCTCCTCAGTCCTGCGTCAATTAAAATGGCCGCACAGAGAGACGCCACCACTCATTCATAATAAAACACAGCTTTTGGCTGCGGTTGCAGGTTCTGCTGCCAAAGCTGTGAGGAAGCAGACTTTCTTGATGGATAAACCTGGCTTTGAACTTGTCTTTTATTCATTTTTTCCCCCTGTCATTATTATTGCACTCACACAGAGCTGCAGATGACATTGTCATTTATTTTCGAAATAGACTAAAGCTGCTCACAGTGACGGACTCTCACTACAGAATAATGGTACAAATAAAGGAAATGTTTTCAGGTTCTGTCATATTAAGGCCTAACTTGTGACATTCTGGCTGTTTTAAAGTGAATGAATAAACTGTCATCTCTCATTATTGTGTTTGTGTCTTGTTTACAGAGTATATTGGATACAGTGTCAGTAAATCCCTGCAGCAGAGACACAGTCATGAAGGGTCTCAGTGACAAGCTGTTACATGCAGTTCCAACATATTTATATTAACACAATGTTGAAATGACAAAAAAAAGACAAGAAAAAACAAGTAATTTTGGCAAAAAGGTCCCATTTAAAACTGGTTCTAAGTTGTTATGTGTTGACACAAACAAGTTCACACCTTGAGTTTAGGAGCTTTTTTGAATGATTCAGAGATTTAAGCAAACATTTTTCTGAAAATGGTCAAGAACTAAAAAATAAATTAAAAGCAGCCAAAGTCCAGAAATTCTGGAGAGCTATTGATCAAGACCTCTTCATGAGGTTGCAATCAAATCTGACTGTTTTAAAGGAAATATATAAATAAAAACTAGAAAAGTGCAAAGTACCAAGCTTTTAAATTGGTAGTACTTTAAGGTTCTCAAGAGTCCCTTGGAATGAAATGTTTGTATTCTGGACAGAGGAGACCCTTGAGAGGAGTGAAAGAAGTTATTTTTGTCAAAAGCAAAACAAAAAAACAGAAACAACATTTCAACTCTTCAAAATGTTATACAGCTCTGAATCGGATCCCCAGGTACTTTCACAGCAGTGGACACCTTTAAGGATATGATCCAAACATCTTCATAATAAAATGTTCAACCAAAGTCCTCTGAAGAGTGGATCGGGGGGTTGTCTGCAGTTTAAAAGCTTGGTACTTCTCACATTTAAATTTTTAAACTTTTAACTTTTACCAGCATTTAGTACAGCAGTCCATATTTACAGAAATTAATGACATTTTTTCATTTTTTATCAGCTTGAAAAATAAAAAAAATACATTACATAAAAAAATGTGATTTCTTTGTAAATCTTCTCACATTTTGTGACACCCCTCTGCAAGTTGTGGTAGTGCAACAATCTGTAGGACCCTGATCGCTTAAACAGGCTGCATCTAAGTGCTGACATAAAGCCCGTTTGTTGGTGAGGCTCGAGGAGATCACCACTCATCAGTAGGGTACTGGGTGAGGGTTTTAAGAAAACTGTCTCATTTTAATAAAAATACTTTTGTGTTCAGTCTCCAGTTTATGTTGTGGCCCAGCGAGTGGGGTCGTAACACATTTACATGTAGAGGGATGTTTGTTTAATGCACAGCAGCAGTCTGTGTATATTCTTGGATCCTTTTTTTCTCGCTGAAAGCTATAAAAGGTCAAACCTGAACATATTGATGCCAGTTTTTTTCATGTCTCACCTGCTTTACTGCGACATCCAAGGACTCACCTGTCTGACATTTCTGTATCCGATAAAAACCATCTGGCCGGAGTTATGAAGACAGATTTGTCATTCTGAGAGGCAGACATGAAGAGGAGAGTCTTAGATCGATCAAATGTCAGCCTGAATGTGAGGTCTTTATTTCTTCCTTAGAGTTTGGGTAGTTTACTCTTGCTTTTTCAATACACACTGTGAAATTTGTTACTCCAGTCATATATAAGAGTGGAAATGAAAGCATTTCCTCCTGAGATGAAGAGTTGTTTGCAAAACGTATGAGCGAAAAAGTCATTTCTGTGCATTAAATGTTCCTAACAATCAGAGAAGATCAGGCTCCTGTGATGGCAAACATTTACCTCACAGTGAATTTCTGCACTAAATATTTGTGTATCTGACCCCAGATCCGTGTAAAATATCCACTAAACCAAATAATATTCACTCCATCTGCTCTAAAACAATATTTTCATGTGAATAATTCAACATTCCCTGCAAATATCCGACTTTATTTGTAAAATTTTGCGTGGTAAAACTCCAAGAATTTCCAAATCTGTGCTTCAAACTTGTAAATTTAGTGGTGGTCTATCTCTTCCCAATTTTCAACTGTATTACTGGTCAACAAATATTCATAAGGTTTCCTACTGGTTTAATTTGCCAGATCTTCTTTGGGTTAAGCTGGAAGCTCAGTCATGTCATACCTCCTCCCTGAAAGCCTTGATCACCTCTTCTCTTCCTAACAACCCCTCTGGCTTTACAAACAACCAAGTGGTCCGATCTACTCTTAGGATTTGGTATCAGAATAGAAAACATTTCAATTCTACCTCAACTTCTGCTTTAGCTCCTCTACTAAATAATCATCTATTTCCTCCTTCATCCACCGATTCTGGTTTTTCCTTCTGGCACAACAAGGGTATGACCGTTCTTAAAGATTTGTTTAAAGATGGTGTATTTTGTAGTTTTGCTGATTTAGTTCTTGAGTTTTCATTGCCTCCATCCCATCTTTTTCGGTATTTTCAAATCAGACACTGTATAAAATCTTTGTTTTCATGTTTCCCATCCATACCCTTAGCTCAACCTTGGGAAAAATTTCTGAGTAGAGATCTCTTACAGAAATCTTTTATATCTAAAGTTTATAACTCGCTCCTTTCATCTGAATCTTCAGCGCTATTTAGGATAAAAACAGCTTGGGAAAATGAATTAGGTATCATAATGGATGTAGACTGGTGGGACAGAGCCTTAAAAACAGTTCATGGTAGCTCAATCTGTGCTCGCCTCACACTAATACAATTTAAAGTTTTCTATAGGGTCCATCTTTCTAAGGCGCGACTTTCACAAATCTACCCCAACTCGAGTGATACCTGTGATAAATGTCATACTTCTGGTTGCAGCCTTTCTCATATGTTTTTTTTTCTGCCCAATGGTTCACCGCTTTTGGCAATCATACTGCGACAATATGTCAAAGATTCTCTTAATAGATTTAAATCCCTCCCCTCATATCTCCATATTTGGTCTACCAGAGAACTATAAAACACTGTCCTCTGATCATCTGGCTGTGTTGTCATTCTCTTCCTTGTTAGCAAGGCGACATCTATTGTTTCTCTGGAAGTCATCCTCTGCTCCATCCAGTTCCATCTGGTTGAGGGATACAATGTCCTTTCTTAAGCTTGAGAAAATTAGATGCTCAACTAGAAAAAACCCTGGGAAGTTCCTAGACAGGTGGCAGGCCTTTATACATTTTTTTAATTCCACATAAGTTTCTGTTACTTATAATGCAAGTGTAAAATGTACCCTTCTCCTTCCTCCCTACATTTTTTTTCTTATTTTTGCTGTTGTTTGGTTTTTTTGGTTTTTTTTTTTTTTTTGGTTTTTTTTTTTTTTGGTTGTTTAGCATAGTAATTTTGTTCTGTTTATGCAGTTTTTTTTTCTTTTTATATATATATAAAAAAAGATAAAAAGGAAAATAAAAGAAGCAAATTATCATTTCAGAGTGAGACATGATTGGTGTTAAAAGTTGAATATCTGTCAGATTTGTATATTTATTTTCATAGCTTTTTGATGTATTTTCAGATGTAAGCCCTCACTACATCATGTCTCTCCTTTGTTGTTGCTGATTTCATTTCTTTGTTTTTCAATAAACATATAAATAAAAAAAATTAAAAAAAAGAGTTTGGGTAGTTTACTCTTGCTTTTTCAATACACACTGTGAAATTTGTTACTCCAGTCATATATAAGAGTGGAAATGAAAGCATTTCCTCCTGAGATGAAGAGTTGTTTGCAAAACGTATGAGCGAAAAAAGTCATTTCTGTGCATTAAATGTTCCTAACAATCAGAGAAGATCAGGCTCCTGTGATGGCAAACATTTACCTCACAGTGAATTTCTGCACTAAATATTTGTGTATCTGACCCCAGATCCGTGTAAAATATCCACTAAACCAAATAATATTCACTCCATCTGCTCTAAAACAATATTTTCATGTGAATAATTCAACATTCCCTGCAAATATCCGACTTTATTTGTTCTGTAAAAATGTTGACATAGTTAATCTCATTCCAAACCCTGAAATTATAATCAAGTAATCTAAAGTAAACTTTAGAGATTTGTCTTATTTCTGCAGATTATGATGAAATCTTTACTAAAAGCTATGTTAACATTTGTTAAACCCAACTCCAGAACGAATAACAAGGAGCTGCTGGAGACTTGCTTTGGACAAAACCCTTAATGTTTTTTTGTTGGTTTGTAACCATCTTTATTAGTTTGTAATAGTCTTTAATGACCTTTGGGTTAGGGACCGGTTCCTATAGAGGTCCACCACCTGATGTGTGAGCATGGTGCAGCTGACGTCCCTGTCTCGCAACATCATAACACAAAGTGTGTACAAATGGCAGGTCTGTGTCTAGAAGCTGCCTCACAGGAAGACCATTGGTTATTCATTTGAGATTTTTTTTTTTTGGTATATTTTCTCTCTGTGCATTTTTTCTAGTTGCTCCACTTAAATGGATAAATAATTGACAGCAATAAACACATTTAATTTATACCTTGTTAGCTGGTTACCTGGCTGACAGGTAGTGGAATTTCAGGCCTTTATCTGGACTGACACCCCCGATTCTTTTAATGCACATTAGTCCTACTCACTAACTTTCATTAGCACACAGACACACAACAGAATGGTGGAGGTGCCACCCTTGCTTCTTCTACCATCAGTGGGTCTGGTGGAAATGGTGGTCTGCTGGAGCCCTGGGTTGTTGCTGGGGTGGGCTGTGGCCCTGCTTACTGGGATGGGATCCGGGGAGCCTAGTGTGTGTTGTGGAGTGACGGGCTTGTTAGCTTGGGATGTCGGGGCTCAGGTTGTAGCAGGGCGGCCCCTCTCTCCCCTCATATTCACCATGTCCAGGGACAAATCCTAACACAAACACACACACTTTCAAGCCCTTACACACACACACACACACACACACACACACACACACACACACACACACACATTGATATATATGCTCAAAGAAGAAGCTGTAGGTACACACACAGACTCACAGACGTGCACAGAAATACAAATATGGACACTATATTTATCTATATATGTATCCTCCTGTTAAGTTGTTTTTGATGATGTCACTGTTGTTTTGTTCTGCTTGTGTTGTTCCCATTATTGATACCATCCTGTTTTTCCCCCAACCCCATTTATTCTCTCTCTCTCTCTCTCTCTCTCTCTCTCCTTGTTTTTGTTGTTTGCCTCTTTGATTTTCTGCCTATCCACACTGTTAAAAGAAAAAGCGTCATTCTCCTGAAGCTCACGTCTTTCTTTGTTGCTGCTGCAGATTTTCCTGCATCTGATTCATTCTTCTTTGTTGGTTTTTTGACACATTTTCACTCATTATCATGGTGCCACCTGTTGTTAAGGTTTGTGAAGTGGTGTTCGGATAGATCAACCAGGCAGGCCAATCGTATGAAGCCACTGGTCATCAGCTGGTGGACCATTCCAGAATGTACAGGTTTACCAGTCCACTCAGACCTAAAGCCAAATTCAAGGCTCTGATCAACCCAATTTGCATGACTCTGGACCGTGAGAGGAAACTGGAGTACCTGCAGGGTGAACATGCAAACTCCTTGTGAAAAGGTCCCAGCCTGATGTCAAACCTGCAACCTTCTTTTTGCAGAGCAACAACACCAACCGTGCCTCCAAGCAGCCATGATGAAAATAATCTATTTTGAAAATCTATTTTCTCAAAATCTAGAAATAAGAAAATCCACATCATCCTTGATCCATTTGTGTTTTTAGAACACTTATTGCTGCAGTAAACAGTCCGACGCTCTATCTCTGGGTAATTAGTTGTGAAAATGGCAGCTGCGAATGACCTGAGAGTATGAAGAGGGCAGAGCGGTCGAGCTGTGTAATGAACTGTGGAAATGCCAGCAGCAGAAAGTGACAGATGTGTGAAAATTGGCAAAGACACAAAAAGAGATTTTTAACACTGACTGCTGCAAATGGAATCAAATTATGAGCATTAAAATGAAAAATACTGTTAACCACTTTCAGCTTTCTATAACCGACTTTCTGAATGTCCTGACATTTCCTGTAATGGATCTGTAATTATTGATCCAAAATACTCAAGACTTATTGTTAGGATAGAAAAGGGTAGACCTTGCTACCTTTTTATTTATTTTTGCATCCTACAGATTTAATCTTATTGCTTTTGTCTGATGTTCTGATTGCCAGACTTTTTTCTTTGACTTTCCTGAAATGTTTAAATGTAATCCCTGTTCCTTACACACCACCAGCACCCACCTTTACTTTAATCATTTGATATAGAGGTACCTTTGATTTATAAACAAATCAGAAGTCAAAATGGAAATTCATGGAAAAATAACATTACTGCTGAAAACAAGTGCTTAATTTTTCTTCTACTCATTCTCCATCTCCACCTCCTTTCACCTTCCCAGCTGATCATCGTAACCTTTAAACTTCTCCTCAGGACAGTCGTAATGTGGATGAATATTCATGGTTCTGAAATTCATTAAAGTGCCCATGACATCGGTTTCCATGTTTTCTGACTTATCATGTTGCAATGTTGAGTTCTCACCTTAAACCTGCCAGAAAGAGCAAAACACGGCGTCCATCTGTCTCCTAGTCCAGCTGGTAAGAAGCTCTTCCAGATTTCAGACCCAGGTTTCAAACAGTTTTTTTCACTCCAGCCCGCTATGAGGTCATAGTGATCCAGACTTGCTTATATGGTAAATTCTCCTCCCACATGCACGTTCACGACAACTGGAGCGAGGCAGTGCCGCCGCCATTGCCCATAGACCGTGTAGTGTTTAGTTTCAGTTTTGTTTCTCTTTCACGCGACGGCACTGCCCCCTACTGGGCAGAATTGCCAGGCTGCCAAATAAGGAGAAACCCAGCAGAACCGGAAGGCGGCGCTTTCTTCTGATCTCTGAGTTGCTCGTTAGGAAATAATTACAGCGTATTTTGAGTTATAATGGTGCAACGCTAATCTAGAGGCATCAAAGATTACACCTGTTTAATATAAAGTGATTTAAATATCGAGTCATGGGCACTTTAAAAGTGGCTTCAATGTCGGTCTCCAGCAGCTCTTTAATTATGTCCCTTTTTTATTTATTTAAAGCTTCACTTGTTCATTTGGTAAACAATGTAGCTTTTAATGTTTTTTTAATGCTCTTAACAACATTCTAACATAGTATAGCTATAAATATATTGTGGAGATTTAAAAAAAACAAAAGAAATCAATAAAGTGGTCGTCCCGCAGCTGTCTAAAAACTTCAGCCAATCCTATTGTTTGGACTGAACGATAGGATTGGACAATCCGGCTGTCTGTCTGCCACACTTCCTCACTGCTTGGATCCGCCATTAATCCGCTCGGACACATTTTACAGCTGAACATCCCGGAAGTGGGAGGAGGACAGAAACAGCTGGCTGTTAGCGCTTCCATTTTAGGAAAAAATACCAGAGTCCCCTCAAACAAACACATTTTCAGCTAGCAGAAAACTAAAAACGTTTGGAGGTAAAAAGAGGAAAAACCCGGGGAACGTACGGCTGGAGTTAGACTCTGCATTGTTATCGTGTCAAAGTAGGGTCCCATGGCCGCAGGAAGGCTGGTCTATGGACTATACCCGATGGGAGGGGTGAGTGCTCTGAGACGTGTTTCTGTAAAATAGCTAGCGATACGTAGCTTGTTTACAAGCTACGTATCGTATTGTTCATGCATTTCCAAACCCCCATTAGTCAGAAGTGATGATGTGATGGATTATTGATGGTAAAAATGTGTCTGAATGTAAACTTCACAAGCTAAAAGAATAACCAGCTCAGATGATCGGATTTATTCTGAGCGGCAGCAGCTCGTCCAGCCGATGAGCTGAGAGGACAAAAACTCACCTCTCATCCAACTCAAAACACTTTAAAACAAAGATAATTGCAGGTGGAGTTAACAGGCCTTCAGATATCAGCTCAGATGGAAAATGAGGCGCCGTCAGCCAGAAAGACAAGCTGTTGGAGTGTTTTGTTTTTTCTGAGGTGCAGAAGAAAAGCTGAAGGAAGAATCTCCTCTGATTCAGATGGATCTACCTGAGAGCTTCACATCAAACCAATCAGTCTCTTTAATCCACATCTTCCTTCACCTGATTAGTTCCTTTGATTGTTGGCTTCTCAGCCAGTTGAGAGGTGGTGATTTGATAACAGGAAACAGCTGAGCTCTCTTAGCTTCTGATTAAAGAAAAGCAGCCATTAGGAAGAGGAAGGCAATCAGCAGGTCGGCTGCATGAAGCAGCCGTCTGGATCTGTCAGTCTCACCTGGAAAAACCAACACCTTCTTTAAATAAATGTTGCCTGAAAATAAAAATAAAATTAGCAAAAAGCAGCATAATTCCATTATCCATCTGTCAGTTGTGTTATCCAGGACCAGGTCACTGATTCTAATCCAGGGATCTTCTCCTCATAGTTCCTCTGGCGAAACGCGGAGGTGTTTTCTAAACTCAGACGTAAGGCTGCAGCTCTCTCTGCACTTTAAACCCTTTTTCTAACTGAGGATTGGGACTCGCACCTGAAGTTCCAACTCCGTTTCAGAGCCACTTGATGAAGCCACTACATCATCTGCAGAAAGTTCTGAAGTCAACCAAACTGGTCTAATACATGCAGCTCTGTGTGTTTTTGTGTATTTATCATGTTTTTATATTGTTTTAATATCATTTTTGCATTTTTTTTTTGTTTTGTTTGGCTGATTAACGACAGTAGAACTGTTTAAAGAGAAGGTGACGGAGCAAAGGAGTTATAAACTGCTGGTCTAAAGCTGAAATATATATCTATACACATCATTGGTTAGATCTAGAGAACACACACTATTCGGGGTCTCTTCAGGAATTTTAACTCTTCCTAAGAATTTAAAAATAGTTCATAAGAAGATGCAGTGTTCTGGAAAACTGAGCTGTTTTTCATGTCTTTATATTTTCCTTCCAACCAGTCAGACCTTAATATTTTAAGTTTGTCTTAATCAGCAGTTCTTCAAACTTTCTGAAGTTTTTTCAAACTTTTTATTTGGTCTTTTGCTGCCATACCCTTTATTGTCAACATTGAACCTTTCGGTTCTTTGGTGTCAGCTGAACTGTCACAAAAACACAACTGTTTCCATTTTCTTTAGTTGAATTTATCCAAAATTCCAACCATTACACCATCTGGCAGACAGAAGAAGGTCAAGATGTTTTTAGTAATGTATTTTTGTGTTATTGTTGTGCATATTCACCACTATGCTGAATAGGATCATGAAGCATTTAACTGTGCAAATAGAAAATGAGAAAAAACGTTTAAAGAAGAGTGGACCCATTAATGCTGTTTTCTTCTACAGATGTCAACACGTCAACTTAACCTGAAATCTGACTTTCACTGGAGGAGTTAACATGAACCGAAGCAGGCGCACAAAGTAGAAATGTGACCTTCAGCCAGTAATTATCTCAAGAAAGACATGAAATTTACTTAGTCAGTAGTTACTACATTGATTATTTAAAAAAGAAAAAAGGTAATAATATCTCAAGACGGTGTTAGAAGCCAGCCAGAGAATATAGAAAGAAAGTCTCACTGTTAAACCTGAAAACGTGTCAGAGTCGATCCTTAATGGCTGTGATTTTACCTGAAACCCACAGAAGAAAAGCTGCTGATGGCCTGAAACAAAGGTGCTGCCACGGAGACGGGAGGTGTTTATGCTTTTCTCTTTTTTCTCCTCAAAATATTTTTTTGAGGAGCTTTGAATTCATTAAAGATAAGAATAAAGATGAAGATTCTGAAAACCTGTTGTGACACTAAGAGCAGAAGCTTCAGATGCTTTGCTGTCTCAGGTTAGTGTGTTTGTGAAATAAAACCTAAAATAAGGCTCATTATGTCTGCAATGACATTAACAGTAAAGTAAATGCAAAAAATGATTATTTAATCCCAACTTTTAAACCAAAATGAAACACTTGATACCAAAATTGAGGTCTGACCTGAGTTATAATTGTATGAAAAAAGAATTACAAAAGTTTTCCATTATTTGGAATGTTTTTATGTCAAAATATTTATAAGGATATGTCACCTCAGAACACAATACTAATTTTTAAAAATATTATTAAACTAGTTTTTTTTTTACTGATTACCTGAAACAGACACTCTGCAGCTTTTTTTATTCAGCTTTAGTTAATGTGTCTAAAAACACCTGAGTCCATACTTGTGTGAACACGTTGTGAGCACCAGTGTGCAGTGTTGGGGAGTAACGGAATACATGTACCAACGTTACGTATTTAGAATACTGATTTTGACTAAATGTATTCCGTTACAGTTACTATTTTTAAACATGGTATTTAGAATACAGTCACTTTCGTAATAACATTGGAATACTTGTGTTTTCCACTTTCCGCCTGAAAGATGAATAAATTAATTTCGGGCAGTGTGTCTCCATGTTGTGTAGGTTATCTATCCCATAATGTCCCTAAACAACGTGCCTCCATTACCATAGTAACCCTACCAAAACACAAGGGTGCACTCCCGACCAGCCGGTAGCAAGGTAGCAAGAGGGTAGCAGCTAGCCTCGTATGGATTCAGACCGAGAGATGGAGTGGTTGGAGGCACAACCACAGCAGAATCAAGCAGGGTGAGCGAAATATGACAGTGCAGTGTGATCTTTGTCTGCCAGCTAACAACCTACTAGCTGCGCCCAAAGACTCTAATCTAATCTGAAGAAACACCTTAAAGTCAGTTATTTTTAGCTTTCTAGTTTTGCTCCCTAGTGCTTTATTTAACAGTGCCTGTATCGTGTTAGTGATGTCATTTCTCACATTTACAGTGTCAGTGTTGTATCTGAAATGACGTTAGCTTGATGATAATGTTGTTTTTCCTGCAAATGTGGGTTTCATGTTAAGAGCTTTTCATTTGGAGTGCAATGAACATCAATTCACAATACTTTGTTTTATAGGGGAAGTATTCCAAGTATTTAGAATAAAGTACTAGGATTAAGCAAAGTAATGGAATACATTATTAAATACATTTTAAATCAGGTATTCAGTATTCTTCCTCCCACGGACCAAAAACGTGACTGTCAGGCTAATTGGGCTGGTTAATTGTCCTTATGTGTGAGTGGGTGTGTGGTTGATTGTCTCGTTCGTCTCTGTGTGGCCCTGTGATGGACTGACGACCTGTCCAGGGTGTCCCCCGCTTCTCGCCCCTTGACCGCTGTAGATAGGCACCAGCTCCCCCGTGACCCTCAGTGGAGGATGAAGCGGTTTAAGAAAATGGATGGATGGTATTCAGTATTCTGTAACTAAATACATTTACAAAGTATTCTCCCCAACACTGCCTGTGTCTGTGTATATGTGTGTATGCGTGTGTATGCGTGCTTGTGTATATAAGGTTTCTCCATGGGAGTGTTCAATAATACGTGCAAAAAGCCACAGACACGCCCTCCAGACCCATGGAAGACACAGAGGAGACCCGAGCCCCAGACACCCTGAGGACACCCAGAGTTAGGGAACCCCAGGAAGACCACTTTAGAAGCAGTCGCTATACCAGAGCAATATGGGGGTGCAGATACGGACCCACAGGCCCCGCTAGCAGCCGGCCATACCAGGGCAGATCCAGCCCAGACCCAAAGACCCAAGAGGCCCGACAGGCCAGAGAGCCCAAATCCCGCCAAACAGCCACTGGGAGCAAGCCAGCAGATGCCCCAGCACCTGGCCCTGGAAACTGAGATCCAACAATACGCTGGCAGACGAAGGCCACACCCACCGCCAGGAGGTGTGGCAGGGAAGGATAGGCCCCACATCAGAGAGGGGCCTGAGTTGTCACAGAAGAGAGAGACAGGGGGGACAAGTCCCAACCTGACAGATAAACAATCACACGTTCTCACTCTCATGTTCGACACATAACCATTTACACAAACATACAAGATACACAATAAACGCCGTACACCCACTCACACTCCTCATATACACTCTCTTTTACTATGTTGAATTTACATTAGAATAATATAGTTCATAAACATAAAAACCAACCCTGCTTCACTTAACCAGTCCTGCTGTTTATGTTTATGTTTATGAATATTTGCTCTAGAACTGGAGTGTTTTGCCACCATCACACATCTTTGTTTCCCCAGCAGAATAGAAACATTCGAACCTGTTTTAGATGAGTGGTTGTTTTCCTCCTGCTGGAGGATCTGGTTGCATTGTTCCTGAGCCTTCATGTGCTGCACCACCAGAGCGCAGTCAGGGTGGATGGACTCCGTCTGAAAAGCATCAAAAGTCTTGTTAGACTTTAAAACGAGGGGATCCACATCACGTTACGCAGCCCAAAATGTCTGCATGAGACAACGAGCGATAAAATAACATTCTTCTAATATGTTCAGAGACAAAACGGTATATTTCTGTAATCTATTCTGAGCTCGGTGGTCCATAAACTCAGATTACTTACATGCTGCAGTCATATCTGCTCTGCAGGTTTATGGAACAAACCTCTTTTAAACAAGTGAGATAATAGCAGGACATTTTCCCTCTCAGGACACAAAATGAGTTATTAGCTGTTTGATGATATGCAGAGAATCTGGAGTGACTCACGAGTCTGACAGATGTTTTAATAACTTCAGAACATGCAGGGTAATAAAACCTGATGGAGTCAGAGACAGAAAGTAAAGAGTTTAATTATTGTTGCCCTCCATCCTGAACGCTAACGTTTTGATTCTACGGTTGTCCTAATGGGGTCATTATCTCAGGGCGGGCGCAGGTCGCCTCAAGTTGTTCTTCAGTCAACCGCCATCATTTACATTCAAAGCATGACGGTGACGCAAAGGACAGATAAGGTCTCTGACATCATTACTGTGAGTCACTTTAATCATTTCAATCTGGAAATCGTTTAATTCACTCATTTTCTGTAACCGCTTCATCCTAAACAGGGTCACGAGGAACTGGTGTCCATCTCCACCAGTGAGTACGCCCTGAACTGGTCATTATACTGGTACTAACGTGACCAGTTTGAGACCAGTGACCAGTTTCTGACCAGTTCAACGGCTTCCAGTTTGGATAACATGGTGTCTGGGTGACAGGAAATCAACTCAGCACTCTTCTCTGTATCATAATTCTCAGCTTAGTGTAGCTCAAAGGCTGGGGAAATTCAAAAACTCTGATTAAAGGTAGCAAAACCCACCTTCCTGTCTCTGTAACACTAGAATGGCAGAGAGGGTCATTTTTACTCCCTTTGCATTTCAAGTTCATTTAAAATATTTTGAATTACCAGACGTATCTCAGAATTCACAATTTATTAAAGGTCCCTTATTATGCAAAATTCACTTTCTAAATATCTTTTAACAATCATATCAGTCCCAAAGATTGTGTCTGAGACCCAAAAGTGTTAAAACCCTATAGGGTACAACATACCCTATAGGGTCCAGGGTGCAGGACTCCCTTGTAAAAGAGATTCTGAACCTCATTTATATTCATCTGAGATTCTATAGGGGGAGATTCTAGTTTCGTTAATACCTTCTTTAAAGATCTACCAATTCCCACAATAAGCCAGAAAGACAAAGAGAAATTAGAAACAAACAAGCAATACAAGGCCTACACGGATCTGAAGCTCCAGGTCCAGATGATTTTACGGCAGAATTTTTTTAAATTATACATTAATGAATTGGCCTCTGTCTGGCTGCAAGTCTTTATCCCTTAATCCCTTAAGCTAGGTAATCTTCCCCCAACTTTTTATCAGGCAGTAATATTTTTGATACACAGACAGAATCTATCAGCATACAGACCAGTAAGTCTCTTAAACGTGGATATTAAGATCCTGGCTAAGGTACTGGCAGGTTGGAGTCATTTCTACCAACAATAACACACAAGGACCCAAGTGGTTTTATAAAAAACAAACAATTATTTTGAAACTTGCATCATCTCTGTATATACATCTGAGTCAAGACCTCAGCATTTATAACCATGGATGCGGAGAAGGCTTTTGATAGGGTGGAGTGGACTTATCTCTTCTCCACCCTGTCAAGGTTTGGACTTGGGGATACTTTTATCTCTTGGCTTAGGCTGTTGTATGCTCTGCCTGTGGCTTCTGTACAAGCAAACAATTATAGGTCAGAACATTTCCCCTCACCAGATCCACCAGACAGGGCTGTCCTTTGTCGGTTATGCTGTTCACCGTGCCGATTGAACCTCTAGTCTGCGTACTCTACCAGGATACTCAGGTATTGTCCGGGCAGGATATGGACATAAAGTTTCACTTTATATAGAAACTCTTTTAGTTGGTTCTTAGCTTAATGTTTTTAGGGTTTTTAAACTGCGTTTATTGATGTTTTATTGTGTTTTTATTGTATTTATTGAGTGTTTTTATTGTGCTTTTATTTGGTGTTTTATTGTGTTCTTATGAGATCTATTGGGTGGTTTGAATTCGTGTTGTGCAGCGCTTTGGTCAGCTGACACACTGTGTGTAAATGCGCTTCTATAAATAAAGTGGTACTTTATGCTGATGATTTGTTGTTGTACAGTTCAAACCCATCAACATCCATTCCTGCAATAATGAAGATTCTGGATGACTTTGGCTCAATTTCAGGATACAAATTAATTGCCAGCAAAAGTGTATTGTTTCCAATTAATTTGCTGCTGGATGATGGGCGGCACTAGCTCAGTTGGGAGAGTGGCCGGTCTGGTAACCGGAGGGTCACCGGTTCGATCCCCAGCTCTGGCTGGGTTAGATTGTCGTTGTGTCCTTGGGCAAGACACTTCACCCAACTTGCCTGTGTGAATGTGTGTGTGACTGTGTGTGAATGTTGGTGGTGGTCAGAAGGGCCGATGGCGCAGAATGGCAGCCTCGCTTCTGTCAGACTGCCCCAGGGCAGCTGTGGCTACAGACGTCCGTCATAGTTTACCACCACCGGTGAGAATGACTGTGTGAATGAATAATGTAACTCTGTAATGCGTCTTTGAGTGACCTGAAAAGCGCTATATAAAACTGATGCATTATTGTTATTATTATTATTATGGGTATCTTAGAAGTTTACTCTTTCAGGTCTCAGACCAATTTAAATACTTAGGAGTAAACGTCACAAAATCCATTAGAAGCCTCTACAGTATAACCACAATTTTCTGAAACTACTGACTTGGAAAGATGGTCATATCTCCCCTGAACTTTGGCAGGCCGTATTAATGTTATTAAAATGACCACCTTACTTAAATTTGTATTTTTGTTACAGTGTATACCTTTCTACTTGAATAAATCATTCTTTAAAAAACTAGATAGGATAATACTAGACTTTATATGAAATGAAAAAGCATCCAGAATACGAAAGGAATTCCTTCAGCGACCCAAAGCAACTGGAGGCATGGGTTTGCCACATTTTCAGCTGTATTACAGGGGCTTGTAACTAAAAAACTTGTCATATTGGCTCCAGACAGAATACCCTTCTTGGACACATATGGAACATGACTCGTACTCTATCTGTAACAATGTTACACGATAAACTGACGCAACTTGAAGGTTCCAACACTTTGCAACAGTTGAGGCAATCATCGCAGGATGATTTAGGTATTAACATCTCAGAGGAGCAATGGGAGCAGGGCCTAGCTGGTGTACACTTGGCCTCTATCTGCACTAGACATGCCCTTATACAATTTAAGTTAAAATAATACACAGGTTTGTGTGGGCTGCATGGTGGTGCAGTTGTAAGCACTGTTGCCTCGCAGCAAGAAGGTCGCAGGTTTGAATGTTCGAATGGTTTTAAAAAATCATTTGATCTCCTCCCTCATTAACCCTTCTGAGCCAGAGGTTGTCTAATGTTCTGTAACATCAAGTTTTTAATCTTAGGTGTTTTTTGAAGATCTACAACATAAAACACCAACCAGGACATGGATGGTCCTTGCAGGGTCTCAGTGACGTCTACAGGCATGTATTGATGACATATTTCCTCCACCATAGCATTATGGTCCAAAATGGAGCGTGATGGGTGCGTTAGCAGTGGGGGACACACACACACACACACACACACATACACACACCAGTGATGCATCTACCTGTAATATTACTGTAATAATAGCAGTAATTTATCTTTCATTGTCTTAATGATGAGTTTCTTTTTGACCCATCTCTGAGAAGCAGTGGGTTGCTAATTGTTCAGCACCTGGTGGGTGAGATTTGATATTTTGCAGAGCGATGCTTCAGCACATGGCCTATTGGAGCCAGACCATTCTAAATGGCTGAGCCACAAACGCCCCCAGACTATAACCCCATCACGCCATCAGCTAGCATGGCGTGATCAGCATCATGCTAGCATAGCGTGATCAGCATCATGCTAGCATGGCATGATTAGCATCATGCTAGCCTGGCGTGATCTAGCGGCCTCCTGATGCAGTCCAAGAGAATCCTACCAGGACAGAGCAGGGCTATCATTTGTGGTACGTGTTGGGATCATCATGGGAATGAGGAGTTGATGTATTGAGTGTAATGAGGGTGAAAATGTCTCAAGAATGTGGAAAATAGCAGGGAAAACCTATTTGTGGAGTACAGAGTGCAGCAGAGTCGTGGTTACCTTCATAACTATCCAAGTTCTCAAAGGTGATAGATCATGGGACCTTAATCCAGAGTGAAAAGCGCCTTGATCGGAATGACCTGAGTTGACATTTATTGACTTTATATTTATGTAACCTTAAGATGCTGACAATATTTATTGATTTCTGGAGGCAAAAGTCTCAAGTATCTCAGAGTCTTGTTCCTGAGTGATGTAGGATGGAGCAGGAGTCCGTCTTCAGTAATGAAGGCGTTGATCCGGTCTGTTGTGATGAAGGAGGAGCAGAGCTTTGCAGTAACTCTCTGGCTTTACTGGTTTAGATCACAACCCTAAGAACCAGATCCTGGAAACCTGCTGCTAAACCTCCCTCAGCCATAGGATATAAAGGGCCTCATCATCTGGGGGCCGGTTGGAGCAGAGCTGCTGCTCCTCCTCATAAAAAGAAGTCATGAGGTTCTTCGGGTATCTGATTAGATTCCTCCTGGTTTCCTAGTGCCAGGAAAACCACCTCCATGACCCAACTTTGAATAAGAGTCGGATGGATGAATTTTTGATGTCTTCATGTTCACTTACTGTAAACAGGTGTGTCTGATAAAATGTAGATCACAAGTCTCAGAGCTAAACAAACCTAAATCATTTTTCTTTTTTAATTGTTTTGTGAAAGCATAAGACAGAAGAACATCTGTGTGACTGATTCAGGTAAAAGGTTGTTTTTTTCATCCAGTTTTCCCAGACATCATGAAGATGCTGAATCTTTACGCTGCTGTTCATCACTTTTAGACAAAAACTGTTTGCCTGACCCAAAATTCATCAGGAGCAAAATGCAGCCATCAGAAGGTCCCCGACACGATGCGAAAAACATTACATCACATCTTCTGGTCCTGGCCCCTCTGCTCTGAACACCTGTGGCCTTTAGAATCGATTTGAAGGTTCTGCTGCTTGTTTTGAAGGGAGAGGCAGGACTCGCCCCCGGCTGGAGACAGAAGGCGGCGGGTAATTTGATGGCAGGGTTCAAAAGCTCCAGAAGAGTCATCAGCAGGAAATCAGAGGAGAAGCCTCTTCAGGACAAATTCAATTTCTGCTCCTCAGTTGGCATTTGGAATATCTGCTTGAGTGTTTTCACTCCTGTTCTAATCCTAATAAAAAATGTGAACATTAGAAAGCAAATGCCTACAATTTAAAATGATTAAATTGTTAACAGAAAGCAATAAAAGTGGCTGTTTTTGATGTAAATTGTCACCATCAAAAGATCATTTGAACCTGCAGGTTCATAAAACAGCACAAACCAACACAACTAGTCCGAAGAAATCATCTGAAGTTCAGATAAATTTTCTTCTGGATTATCTGCATTATTTGAATTTCAAACCAGCTGATATGTACATTTTTAGAAAAACTGGAGAAAATATTAATGATTTCTCTTTGTGGCCGACAGCAGAGACAAGCAGCGTCCGGTGTTAATGGAGTCACTGGAGACGTTTTCTGTTCATCTATTTATTCTAAGGTGTATTAGTTTTTATTCTAGGAGTTACTTTTGACGTGAAAAGCAAAGAAAAATTAGGTGAAGAAAGTGTGGAGTGTGTTCTCCCCGTGCGTGCGTGGGTTTCCTCCGGGTACTCCGGTTTCCTCCCACAGTCCAAAGACATGACTGTCAGGCTGATTGGGCTGGTAAATTGTCCTTAGGTGTGAGTGGGTGTGTGGTTGTTTGTCTCGTTCGTCTCTGTGTGGCCCTGCGATGGACTGGCGACCTGTCCAGGGTGTCCCCCGCCTCTCGCCCCTTGACCGCTGGAGATAGGCACCAGCTGCCCCGCGACCCTCTGTGGAGGATTAAGCGGCTACAGAAAATGGATGGATGGAAGTGTGGAGTGTATAAGTTATTAGCTGACAAAAAGAGGTGAATATTGTTGATTAGATCTGATGATTTCAGGGGAAATAACAGAACCCAGAGTGAGTCATCCATCCAGGGAATTATGACAGAAAGAATTCAGACACAACAACCAAACATGAGGGCAATAAAAGGTAGATATGATCTCATAAATCCACATAAATGTTCAAGTTGTCGTTTGTCAACCTTTTATTCTGCTTTTAAATAAAACCCTGACGTGTATAGTTGAATCTGTTTATACCTCATTTTATGGCATTTTTTTTTCAATTATAAAGCAAGCAGAAAATAAACACGTGCTTAAATGTTTATATATTAAATGCATTCTATTAATTTTTCATTTATTTGTCTCGTGCATTAATAAATAAGTTTCTTCCTATGCAGCCTGGGAACATTTTAGGGGAGTTAATGCAAATATTTCTCTAATACTTTATCAGATTTGCGCTGTTTTCCTTCTCCTCGGTAAAAAACCGGGACTCACCGCGTTCCAAACCGTCAGCTGCAGAATCAGAACCGAGTGGAGTAAAGAGTCCGTCCTCCAGAACCTCCAGCTTGCAGGACCCGTCCTCCGGTGCAGGATCATTATTGGGTACCGTTTGGGGAGTGATTCAATAAAAAGATGTCCTGAGAGGTCCCGCTTCCGGAGTTTCAACTCTAGAAAGGGGCTTCCGGTTAAATGTCAGTCCGTGGAGTGAGCTGAGCGGTGTGTGCGCTGCCGGGAGCCTCTCCGGTGTCCGGTGGGTGAGGATGAACGCGCAGAGAGCCGATAATCGACTGGAGCTGGAGCGCTCCTCCCTGAAGAGCGCAGACAGGAGGAGGAGGAGGAGGAGGAGGAGGAGGAAGAGCTCAGAAGTTCAAAGTTCAACCAGAGTCTGAATGTTTTTATCCAAGAAGTCAGACTTCATTTTTTCCAGATATTCAGTTGGGGATTCTGAGCTTCTTTGATATAAATCATGAGCTCCTAAACTTCATTCACCGGCCACTTTATTAGGCACGCCTGTTCAATTGTGCCTTAACACAAAAATCCAATCAGCCAATCACAGGACAGCAGCCTGGCGCGTGGTGAAGATAAAAGATGATTTAATGATCTTCAGACAGGTTGGTCAGGTTTGGGATTTGAACCCACAACCATCTTCAGGCTCACAAAACAAATTCTCTCAAATTTTAGTACATTTAATCAACCTCACTGAAGCAAAAACAAACAAAAACTGGACTGATCAGGTCTGTGGAGGAGACCTGAAGAGGCAGGCTCACATCTCACCACAGAACCAGGGAAACCAGGAGTTCTAAACAGATCCGTCCCCCACAGTTCCCCTGCATCATTGAAGCTGGTTGCCATGGTTTCAAAGCCCTCTCCTTCTTGTCTCTGCCACATCCTTATCACAGTTCTGACTTGACCCACATGTTCATCTTATCAGCTCATATAACTGCCTCAGTATTTATAGTCCCCAGTTTCTCCCTCATTCAGTCAGGTGTTGTCTCCTCCTCTAACTAACACTCACCTCGTGATGTCAAGTTCCATTTTGTTTTTGTTGCACCAAAGAACAGATACAACAAAATTGTCCACAAAAGCTCTGATGGACCTCTCAGGTTAATGGCTGTGTGTTTACTGGATTTTTTTTGTAACTATTTTTTAAAAATGCACCATTTAGGTCATTTTCTTATAACAAAGTTGAGTTTTTTTAGGCTGACAACCTTTTATTTCGTCTCACTCAAACAAATCTCACATTACACAAAATTCAAAGACAGAAGATATAAAAGTAAATAATAATAAACTTGTTATTTTAAAGGATTTTGAGAGTCTGGCTCTGAAGTAAAATTAGAAGAATCAGCAGGAGTCAACTATAAGGGTCAGGCAATAATTCTCAAAGTTCCTTGTGTTCAATGACAGCTCTGATGTGGATTTGATTTTTTTGGCTGGTAATTCCTCTCCATTCCTTATCTGGACTCTCCTGAACCTGGACAGAAGGTTCACTTTATTTTAATCATCTCTCAAATATGTTGAACATGTTGACTTATTCTGAGGTCTCTGCACTGGTTACCTGTTAAATGTAGAGTTCATTTTAAAATCCTGACTCTAACTTTCAAGGCCCTACATGGTCAAGCTCCTCTTTATGTTACTGAACTGATAAAGCCGTACGCTCCAACCCGAGCTCTCAGGTCCACAGACCAGAATCTCCTAACAGTTCCAAGGACCAGATTTAAAAGTCGAGGTGATCGCTCCTTCCAGTCCTCGACTTTGGAATGACCTTCCTTTAGTTTTACGCTGTATAGACAGTCTGGACTCCTTTAAAAAGCAGTTGAAGACCCAATTATTCAAAACTGCTTTTAAATAACTATTTTATGTTCTCTTGTTGTTGTTTAATGATTTTGATTTGTAATGATATTTTGTTTGTTTAATTGATTTTATTTGTTTTATCATGTTTGATTCTGTTTTCTGTGAAGCACTTTGTGATTTTTTCTGTAAAAGGTGCATGCTATAGAAATAAACTTTACTTACTTACTTACTTACTTACTTACTTACTTACTTACTTACTTACTTACTTACTTACTTACTTACTTACTTACTTACTTACTTACATAATTGTCTTGTTTTAAGGTCCCTTTTTTTCACTGGATGGTGTTCCTTAGAATCCCAAAAACTGTGGGTTTATATTGACTGAGACAGGGGTCTGAGACAGGGACTGAGATAGGGGACTGAGACAGGGACTGAGATAGTCCAGCAGACAGGAGGAGGACTCCCCTTGGTGTCACAGAGGTTCACCTATTAAGCTTTTGGTCATCAAAATTTGCTAAATAGGTTTGGATGAAGGAATTAAACTTTCATTTGGAGAGAAAAAAAGAAAAATGTTCATTTTAATCAATTAAGCCAAAAGGCTAAATGAAGACTGGGGTTAATGGCTCTAATAAAAAATCAAAAACTACTTCAAACACTGAGAATGTTTCAACATCTATTTACTATTTTACAGAGATCGATGGATGTGCTGATGAAGGAGCTCCATCTTTGTCTCTCAGCTCCACAACTGATGAAAGGTTGGCACAACAATTAGAGCAGGTCAGTGTAGAAATAAGTTTAATGGTTCAGAATGAAACAGTCCCCTTGTTAGTTTACTACTCAGGTTAACTCTAACATGAGGAGAGGAAGAGGAGCTTGGCAGGTTGATACGTATATTCAGCTCGGTCTGATGTTTAAAGTTAGGAGAACGTCTGGGAACCAGAGAGAGATGGACCAGGTTACACACAGAAACAGGATCAGACTTCCTACAACCCATAATAACAGATAACAGGAACCTGAATCCAAATCACTATCCAATAACAGTCAGAGGATGTTTTAGAGGCACAACAAGTCAAATGGTTTCCAAGATGTCCAAGAATCTGATTTAGAGGCACCAGGTAAAGTAGAATCAGACAGTCAGGTCTAAACCCGGGGACACGGACAGAGAACTTTACAGGGACGCTGGTGAAACGACTGCAGAGAGCATCAGGTGAGTCACAGCGGGACAGGTATCAGGTCAGTGAGCTCAAAGGAGAGCCACAAAAGCTAAAACTATCAGAAACAGACAAACTAAATGGTAAAGAGAAATAAAAAGATGTGATTTTAAAGCGGCGCACCCAGAGGTCTGAATGAGGTCAGCAGACGATCATGAACACCAGAACCTCAAACATCCGGCCCAGAATCCCAGTCATATAAGGACAACTCTGGAATAGAAAATTATTTAAATTTGTCAACAATAAAACATAGAAATAGCCCAAACACATCAGTATCACAGAATTTCATTACTGCTTGTTATTAATTAATTAATATAAGTCAATCAGAATAAACCTGATGAGAGCATAAATATGTGTTGTTGTTGTTTGTTTACAGTCAGTATAGAACAAACTGACACATTAAAGAATAAATAAAAACATACATTTCAGAAATCAACTTTTGGGAGTTACTTGCAAGCAAAATATCCATATTCTGGTTTTGTTTAATTGTTTTCTTATACTCATTCAGGATTGTCCTTGTTTTTTTGTTGCTGTTCTGTTTTGTATTTTGTCCATTTTGACCATCTTTCTTTATGCTGAGCTTCCTGTAGCCGTAGGCGGTGTGTCATCTTTTCCATAACGTAAATTTCCTCTACAATCCATATCCATTGTTCCAGAGTAGGGGGGTATTCTTTTCCCCATCTCTTTGTAATAGCCTTTTTACCTGCTATTAGTAATAATTTAACCAAATATCTATCCTTTGTATATTTTCTTCAGATAGATTACACAAATATAGTAATGTACAAGTAGGAATCTTATAATTAAGTATTTTCATTAATGAATCATATATCTTCTTCCAAAACGGTATTTTATTACATTTCCAAAATATATGGGCGTGATCTGTCTCTAACTCTCCACAGTCTCGCCAACAGGGTATGCTTTTCTTTGTTTGTTTACTTTTAACCTTGGGTGATATAAATAAACCGCATCAGATTCTTCCAGGAAAACTCTCTCCAGGTTGGTGAATTAGTGGACGTGAAAGACATTCTCCACATGTTTAACGTCTTCTGTAATTTTTATGCCAAATTCTGATTCCCATTTTTCTTTTATGTATTTAGTTGAGTGTCTATTTATTATCAGTTTTTATACAGACTGGATTTAATCCTAACTTTGGTTTCTTTGTATGCATTGATTATGATTTGGATCACAACTTCCCTGGAGGGGTCTATCGTGATCTCTTTCATTAAGTAAGGTCTCAGTTGTAGGTAGAAGTCTCTTCTGTCTAAGTCATAAATTTCATTCATATTCTGGAAACCCTCTAAAAATGTGTTTTAAGCCAAAATGTATCATGTGCATGTTTGATTCCATGATGTTTTGTGCAATTAACTGAAATTCTTATCATTGTTAAATTGTCAAATATCAAATAATTTGTTTAAAAGTTTTTAAAACAAGCCTATTTAAGAAAAACTGTCTTTACAACCATTAAAATTCACTTTTAAACCTTCAAATCCCACAGAAACCCTGTTAAATCAGACTAAAATACAATGTGGGGTCGGAGGGTTTTACTAAAACAGAGCTGTGTGTGTGTGTGTGTGTGTGTGTGTGTGTGTGTGTGTGTGTGTGTGTGTGTGTGTGTGTGTGTGTGTGTGTGTGTGTGTGTGTGTGTGTGTGTGTGTGTGTGTGTGTGTGTGTGTGTGTGTGTGTGTGTGTGTGTGTGTGTGTGTGTTGATCAATGACTTGCTGCACTTCCAGCTTTTCCACCCGACCACCAACACCGAGCAGAGAAGCAGCACCTGCAGAAACGTCTCTTTTTTATTTTTATTAAACACACAAATCAGGAGTCAAGTAAAATACTGAAACCTTCACTTTCTGATGACATGTTTACATCAGATGCAACATAAATAACACAAAAGCACTTTGAGATCTCATGTTGCTCAGGTCCCCGTGATGCTGAGGGGATGTTGTGTCTGCAGAGGAACAAAATCACTGCTTTGACCTTTGATCTTCTCCTCTCTGTTTGTCCAGATTTGCTCTTTTGTGGATAAAAACAACATTCCTTAGACTGTACAGTGTGTGTTGTTGCTGGACACCTGCTGTTTGCAGCTGCATGTCCATCATCTCTCAGAGAAACCACTGGTCACGTCTCATCTCTGGACTTCATCGCTGCTCGTTCTGAGGAAGAAGAGTCGTCATGTTGCCAGTGAGGATTAGATTATGATGTGTTCCTCATAAACTGCTGGACAAGCTTTTATTATCACAGTAATGGATGAGAGAGCACAAGAAAACTGGATTGCATCATAATCAATGCAAGGATATCCAATGTTTGAATCTTTTACTTTCAGAAAGGAGAATAAACTTTATGACTATAATTTTCTCAAAGAATAAAAACAAGTTTGAAGCTTGTTCATTCTGAATTCCTGTAAACAAATAGCGAGACATTTTTTAAAAATCCCTGATTGGAAATACCCCCCCCCCCCAGATCTCAGTTTATTTATTGGATTTTAATGGAACTCTCAGACACTAATCATTAGATGTTCATCAACAACTGATTAGCTTTAGGGTTTAACCTCATTTAATTATAACCCACAGCTAATTATAACCACCCCAAAAACGGCAACAACTCAGTCAATCCTACTGATATTGAGCTATAGTTTAGTGTGCTATCAGCTCAGAGGGAGCACACGCTAGGTGCTAACAGATTGCACAATATTTTGTGTGAGATTTTGAATAAAACAACTATAATACCATCCTTTCTCAACACAAGATGAAGTTAAAATTCTGTGATGATGAAAGGCAGCAGGTGAGTTTTTTTCAGTTCTTTTATCCAGTAAAGAAGTCAGAAAACTCATTTTGATTCATGCAGCCTTCAGTGAAACTCATAGTTAGGCATTTAGGAGTTGATATTCAAAGTTTTGCAACAACAAAAAAAAAAAAAAAGCCAGTAGAATGCAGTGTTGGAGGTGTCTCATCTTGTCTGATTGTGTTTTGCCACTGATGGACATAAATTATGTAAATCATTACTAAACCATGTCTTCAGTCAGCTTGACTTCATTATTAACTCAAATTTTAAAATGACTCATTTATGTTACTGAAATCCAGCACAATAATCAATGAAACTCACAAAATAAATAAAATGTTCTCTTTTTTTATAAATATGGATGTAAAAGTCACACTGATGAATCCAGATGTCAGAAAATAGAAACTTTAAAGTTTCAAAGTAAAAATAAACACCTGGTGTGTACTTTGTGCCTTTATTTTGATTGCCTTTTGATTTATTTGAAGAATAACATTAGTTTTGTTTATTTTTATGATTTCATATTTTCCTTTACCTCTGTGATGGAGACTGAGGCTGCTGATCTGTTGACGAACGTCTCCTCCAGGACAGGATAACCTTCAGAGCCCTGCTGAAATTTATGAGAAGATATTTTGAGACGATGGATGATCTGATGGTGATGCACTTATATGATTACTGAACTTTTAATATTTTATATTGCTGGTGGGTCAGACGGGCTCTTAAATAAACTCTTCCCTGCTTATTGCTTTGATCAAGTCACGTTTTGTCCTTTCTGTTATGTCCTTCTTGTCCCTGGGTCTCATTTCTTTAATCAAGTTTTCAAACTGTTAAAATCACTAAAAGTAACATGTAACAAACATCCCGGCTCTAAATGAGCAAACATTAATAAAATGACATTTATCTTGTGTTTGCCTGAGAAATCAGAGGATTTCAGGTGTAATTGACTCGAGCAGTGATGATGCATTCTGTCTGAATGTGAGTCAGCGTTTTAAGGTTGGATTTAATTGTATTGCAGAGAGACGTCCTGTCATCGCTCATGTTTTCACATCTGACCTGGACAGTAATGAGTGCTGTGGGCGGCGCTGCTGGTAACGCAGTACAGAGACAGGAAATGATGGGTGTGTCCAGCTGAGGATGGAGTCTGGAGATGAGATCTAAAAAAATATCTGCTTGTTTTATCAGCCTAACAGGGTGTTTTAAAAGTTTATTTAATAGTTCTAATCATATTCTACTCCACTACTATAACTATAGTGTCAGATTATTTATTTAACAGCTTCAGTTCATTTTGTCCCTAATTGTTTTTTTCATCCTCAGTTTTGAAAGTGTTTAATGTTGTGATCCGTGCTCCTCTGTGTTCTGTTAGCTTAGTTTTGCCTCCTTTTACTCCTCCTGTCTCTCCTCTACAGCAGGTCATCATTCAGCTAATCAACCCACCTGCTCCTCATCCCCCTGATCCCCATCCCCTGTGTATCCCTTCGTCAGAGCTTCCTGTTTTCCTGTTGGTCATCAGTTCTTTACCTGCCATCCTCGTCATCCTGACCTCCTGCCTGTGAATTCTGTTTTAGAGTTTACAACTAAAACTACCAATGGCTGGTTGAAAAGAATAAAACATAATGTGGGCATTTACACTAGTAATATCAGGATGAAAATTAATTCAGTTTATTGCAATTAATTTTAAAAAATAGTGTTGTTTAAATCAAACCCTCCAAAAAAACTAATACTTTTTCAAAATGTCATTTGACAAATTGAATATTTACCAAGAAAAGATTTCAGATAAAAACTATGAAATGTTAAAACTATACAAGAATTTAAAATGTATGATTTTTTTACTACAAGTTTAGGATAAAACTTTAAATTTTAAGTTGATAACTGTTAATGAACTGTATTAAAACAAAGATTTAACATTCAGTCAAAAAAAAGCCTCTGAATGAATCCATCACTGAGTTTAATAAATAATCAGTTTTTATATCATGACATGAGAAATAAACATCCTAATCAAAGAGATCAATAAATGAGCAAATATAGAAAGATGTGAAAACATTTAAAGCAAATAAACTAAAGATAAATAGCAGATTTATTAACTGAGTTTTCATTGCACCAATTCTCCTCTCATTACAGATATTTTACTTTCCTGCTTTGGTAGAGATTTTCCTGCTTCTGCAGTTTCTTTTTTATTTATTTTGTAAAAAATCTTTTTCTTGTTTTGTTTAATTTTTACTTCCTGTCTCATTCCAGCAAGTTCCAGTTCAAGCTGAGGTTTACTGTCATAGAAACATGTTTCTGTACACAATTTTTAATGTCCAGAATAAAAATCAACAGATTCAAACAATCTCTAATTAAAAGCAATAACAGCAACTACTGTAAATGACATGCAAAAATTTAAAGTTTAACATTGTAAAATCAACAGTACAAGCAAAATAAAAAATATAAAGTATGAGACACTGCAACCCTTTTGCCATTTCTAAACTATAATATGGATAAAATTGAATGTATGAAGTATGAGAAGTGTGCAAAGATGCAACAACAAAATAACTTTGCAGACCAGCAGGAAGAGACAGCAGCAATAACCCTGCTATGACAGCTGTTAGGAGGCTGATAGCAACAGGAAAGAGAGTTCTTGAGTCTGGAGGTTCTGTCTCTTCTGTCCCTTCAGCCTGAAGTAGAAATGTAAACAGTTTGTGCTAAGGTCAAGATTCTTCAGCCATGGAAAATAACAAAAACGTATATAAAACTACAACATTAATCACAATTAGAAAATCAAAACAATTGTTTTAAAATCCCAGTTGTTTCTATGGCTGATCCCTTAATCCAGCAGTCAGAGTTTCACCTGCCTGGTAACAAATTCATTACAGAACACATGAACTCAAACCAAGCAAGGCCTGGTTTAGAGCCGTCAGGTCAAAATCCATCAAACACCTCTACATATCCCCCCCCCCCCCATTTGTTTAATGGCTCTAACCTTTCTCATCAAAATGAGCTGCCTTGTGCCAGGAAGTAGGAATGTGATCTTAACCTGTTTTGTCTGGTTAAATAAACGTTAGCTAATCTGTGAAGCGTGTGTGATGGGAACTTTTGCACTAAAGTATCTGAGTATTTAAAAGGTAAATGATAGTAAATCATCAGCATTAACAGCTCAGTGGCGTTAGAAGGGGTCACATATCAGTCAGACGTTTTACAGCCTCATAGATAATGAAATACGTTTTGACCTGCAGACTGCTGTAAGATCACAAATTTATATGAAAAAAGTTTAAAATGTACCCATCATGCTTTGCTCCTGTTTTATGATCACAGCAAACCTTCAGATTATTTTCATACTTCAGGTTGGAGCCAAGCCAATGCTGCTTCCTAATTTTAAACTGGTACAGAGAGTAAAGTGGGTGCATCGATCTCCTGTTTGCTCATCGATCTTTGCTATAGAGTTGGGTTTAATCAGATGAAGGAGAAGTGTGGTGGACATTTCCTCTCTTACTGATGATGTCGTCTTAATTGGACACTCAAAGCTTTGCATTCATCTTCATTTTCTCTGAGCTTCATAGAAACTGGTTACGATCTTCCCATTATGGCAACTGCAATTTATTAAAATGACCTCTTGTTCTGCAGCTTCACTTGCAGGTTACAGGCTGAAAAGCATCTCTGTTCACATCGTGACATGTTTTGGGTTCTTTGATTATTAAAACTGATCCAGGGCAGCAACTTGTCTTCAGTTCTTTCCAGAGACGTCAAAGTGAAGCTGAGGAGGATTTCGTGTGATAGAATTTGGGAGGTTACTCCTGTTTGCTGATGATGTGATTATTTTATGACTTGAGCATCCAAAGCTTGAGTTGAGCTTAATAAGGGTCAGGTGTGATAAAAGTGGGACGTGCATCAGTGAAGAAGGAAAACTGCTTTCAGGAAGAGAAGTTCCTAGAATCTCACTGCGCTGCAACATTTGGTATTCTGCAAACAGGATGACCCCTGCAACGTTTGGTTTCTGCATTATTTCAGCTTTCGTTTAGCAGATGAGGCAAATGTTTAAATCAGCAGAGCCTCATCAGGAGTTTGCTGCAAACTTTAGGATTTGTTTTAATAATAACAACACATTTAGATTATTCTGGTATGGCTGAGACCATTAATGCTCTCTACATGAGAGCTCAACATTTGGCAGATGTCACAAGTGAGAGTTGTTTTCATTCTAGATTTCACCCAAAGAGACGTTTATTACAACTCTGCTTCCTTATTGGAAGCACGACTGAAGCTTTAGGTTCATCAAAGCGCCGGTATTAAAGTTGCAAATCAGCTGGTGCAGCATCCACATGACACATTAAGTAGGAGATTAAGAGAAAGCCACCATCTGCACTGAAAACCAGCAGCCTGATGGGAATTGATCAGCGATTTCTCACTAAAAGCCACGTCTCGTGGCCCCATTAAGGGTAAACTCATCTCTCTGTTTATTGAAATGGATAAATCAGCTGCAGCCCTCAGGGCCACTTCTCCCTAAGTAAACAGACACACAACATTTATTATTATTACTTATCACCATCAGACTTTAACTTCCTTTAACTCGATTTTAGTTTTCCTTTATGAGTTGGCTGTTTGCAGATGAAAAGAGAAAAAAACAGACAATAAAGCACTGTGGGAGAATGTTTTAAATTTAAAATTAGTCCCTCTGATTATGAAGGTAACTCTGACCAGTTAGTGGAGTTTTTCTCCTGATGAATGCAGATCAGGTCCCACAGGTGATGACATACAAACATCTGAGGATCATGTCCATCACCGTGAACTAAAGCCTCAAAACCCCTCAGAAAGTTCAACATATTAAAAACACCACACCTGCTTTAATGACACCTTTATGAGCGTTAATGCTGATGAGTCATAGAAGGACCTGGGAAAGTCATAACTCTTCTATGAAGAGGTGGAAGCAATAAAAGCTGTAACTCTCGTGGGAGAAGAGGAACTTTTGGAGGAATGGACTTGATTAAAAATAGAGGCATAGAAGCTCATGCTCCCATTAAGCAAAATGTTTATTAAAAGATGTTTTTAAAGCAATAATGACCTAAAAATCAGACTTTTTCTTTTTGAAATCAAACAGATTAATCAGAACTGACTCATCCTGACATTCAGGATGAAGACTGATGGGACTGGAGGTTCTTCCTGTTAGAGGCTTCCTGATGGAGCGCTGTGAGGAACAGCATGTTCAGATCCAGCAGGTCAGATAAGGTGATGAACCAACGAGGACAGAGATGGTTTCTTCAGGAACGTTTTACAACCATTCTGGTTACACTGAAAAAATGGCAAAAGCAAGGTTTTTCATTTTGTAAAAAAGAATTATGTTAAAATGACATGTTTCAATTATGCTTCTGCTCTAAACATAATTCAATCATGAAACATCAATGAAAATGTTCTTGTTGTTGAACTGACATGTTTCATTTATGATTCCATGAAATAATATATTTGCACTTTGTGGAAAAGCTCCACCTACATTTTGAAATTGAAGTCCCTCCCCCTTTTTTTTGACCAGGAAAATAACTTTTACTGAAGACAAGAAGGAGCCATTCTGTCAGTGCTGTGCGGGATGCGAATATCATGGCTTGTTCAAGATGAACTGCGCCTCGCCTGGAAAACAGACGAGAGCAGGCAGACAGGGGGCGCGACCAAAAGTCTTTTTTTAAGTTGGACAGATTTTCCTAAATGTAGCTCGTGGGTGATGATATGGCTGAAGATATCACTTTAATGTCCGTAATAGCAGATGACGTTCCTTTTTTTCCCAAAATCTTTATTTGAAGTTCAAAGTATTTCAAAACAAATTCAAGAGTGAACCATGTAAAGTATCAACACTAAAGTAAACAAAATAATAGACGTATATCCAGATAGATCATATCAGTCAAAGAAAATAAACAAGATGGTGCTCTGTACTAAATGATATGATTATAAAAATCAGACAGTAGTTTTATTAGAACTTTATAGAAAATGGAAACAGTCCCTACTGAAAACTCTTTGAAACAAATCACATTTCTCATTGTGGCCTTTATAGTTGACATCATCAACGTGGCATGTTTTTACTGATTCTGATACTGATATATATATATATATATATATATATATATATATATATATATATATATATATATATATATATATATATATATATAATAACATTTCACATTCTGCAACAGGATGTTTGGATCAAAACGTGAACCAATCAGATCTGAGATCAGGTGAGAGCCAGGCGTTTCCCGTCATGCCCTCGGTTTTGCAGCCGGTGGAGAGCAACTTCAGCGCCTTGCTCCAAAATCTGCGGCCGCCTTGATCTCACGAGGTTATCGTTGCCTATGTAGGCATGACATCAGAGCAAATCGCCGTCAAGTCGGACATAAATCTAACCGGCATGCAATGGGTGCCGATCACCGGTGATCGAATCTGCGCAGAACTGGCTCATCTCGAACGCACCTATTATGGTAGAATGAGTGTGCAAGGCCCCACCTTTCTCGCCTCTGATTGGCTGCAAGCGCTCTCCTACGATTGGCTGTGGGGATTTCAGGCAAGCTCCCGCCGGTTTCACATCTGATTGGCTAGAAGGATCTTTGGCTTTGTCCTTTTAATTTTATTCTAAACCCTAACCCTAACCCTACAACATAAATGGAATGTATAAAAGAAACATAATATCATTAAATGATTTCAACATGAAACATTCATGTTCTCATAACATGAATTAAATATGTTGGTATTACTTAAGTAATTCATATACCTACAACATAAATGGAATGTATAAAAGAAACAAAATTTGAATAAAAGTTCTCAACATGAAACATTCATGTTCTCATAACATGTATTTATTAATTTGGCATTATATAATTAAGTTACTAAACAAAAACATAATTGAATTTCGTGCAACCGATGTACATGTTTCAATTATGTCAATTCAACAGATCTTTTTTTTTCAGTGTACATTTAGACTGTCTGAACAATTTTAATTGTGTGGAATTCAAACCAAAAGAATATTCTTTTTTTTCTCTTTTTTTCTGATAAAATTCAGCTCCTTCTACCAGTTCAGTGTCTCAGTCAGCTGAATGTAATTTCAGAAATTATCTAGAAAAATTTGGCAATTTAAAAAAAAAGATTGCTTGGGATTTATGTTGCATTTCCAATGTTGCTGTGTTTTCTGAAATGTGTTTTTGCTGATTAACATTAAAATAAATTATAAACAAAAGTAACTAGGAATTCGTTCATTCAAACAGTTTTATTCCAAATGCAAAAACTCTTTTAAACCAACTCAAATCATTTCCTCTCTTATAGGATGCATCCTAGTTTTGTGTGACATGTTTTGATCATGTTTAATGGTTGACAGTAGCTCTGTTCATTTCCAGCATTCTGCAAAATCTTTAGTTTAATCAACAGCTGGGGCTTTATTTCACAAATTAAGCTTTTTGAAATGTAAAAAATTATTTATTTCACTTACTAAACAAAATAATTTGATATAAATCATCATTAAAGCATATTTTACAGCCATTTTATAGCATTTTGGAATGCTTTGGAATTAAATCCATTATTTTAATTAGAAAAATTTTTGTGTTTAAATATTTATTTTAACAAAATTCACCTAATCAATCAATCAATCAATCAATCAATCAATCAATCAATCAATCAATCAATCAATCAATCAATCAATCAATCAATCAAAGGACTTTATTAATCCCAGAGGGAAATTAGATTTTTCAGTAACTCATTGAAGTTTTTTTAAAGGTCCCATATTCTGCATAATTCACTTTCTAAAGATGATATCAGTCAAATCAGTCCCAAAGACTGTGTCTGAGACCCAACATGCATTCTCAGACCAAACATGAGAAAATATTTTTACCATTTTCACTTCTTTATTCTCATTTTTGGGGAATGTGTTCTGAGCTAATGCTAAAACAGGTGGTTTCTAAATCTTTCCCCTGCTGACGTCAAGAAGGGAAAAGACCACTCCTCTCTCTAGAGGACAGAGCCAATCACGAGAACCTTTGTTTACCTGAGCCCACCCCCGCCCGTTAAAAACCACATGAGCACTCATCCTCGCAAACGTTAGCAAACAGTCATGGTGAAGCTACAAGCAAAGCACTACATTGCTTTGTAGATGGTTGATCAATGAGCCACAAAAGTCTTTTTTTTACTTCCTTCATCTGAGACCCTGAAGACCCAACTCTCAATAACTCATGAGAGAAGGGCGGGGCTTAGAGAAGCTCAGCTCCCCAACAGCCCCGCCCATTTGAAAGGAAAGTTTTGCTTTAGGAGGTTTGATGAGCGTTGGAAGAACAACAGCTGTACTTAAAGTAAGGCTCAATTTGACAATTTGGCTTTTACTGTACATGTTAATGAGATGTAATAGAAAGGATTCAGAATGGATAGAAAGCACAGAATATGGGACCTTGAAGAATCATTGCAGGTTCTGGACAGGAAGGATCTTCTGTGATGCAGCAGATCCTGTCCTGACTGAAGACTCTGCTGTTGAGTTACTGTCTTGTGAGGATGCTCAGGGTTGTCCATTATGTTCTTCATTTTATGAAGCGTCATCCTTTGTCCAATCAGAGGATCCAGAGTCCCCAGAACAGAACCAGCATACTTTATCAGCTGATCTCTGTTGTGATGTTGCTGCTCCAACAGATAAGATCAAACTCTCCACAACAGACTGATAGAACACATGTAACATTTTGCTGCAAACATTAAAGGATCTCAGCTTCCTCCAGTAGTCCAGTCTGCTCTGCCCCTTCAAACAGCATCACTCTGTCTTCAGTCCAGGTGAACTTTTTCTCCCATAATGGAAAAGTGTTCCTGCTTCTTCTAAATATATGCCATATAATACATATAAGATAAAAGTCTAGTTATGTTTTATTTATTAACCTTTATTTATCCAGAAAATGTCCCACTGAGATTCAAAATCTCTTTTTCAAGGGAGTCCTGGCCAGAATGGCAACTAAAAACAGTATAAAAGAATGAAAAATACAGAAAACAGAATAAAATACATCACAAACAGACTTAAAACATCCTCTCAAGCTCACCTGTAGGCCTTCATTTGAGAACACGTGTATCTGAAATGATCGTTAACCTTGGCTGAACTGAAACATCCTTAGTAAGGATTAAGGATCATTTTAGTACCGGTAGTTATAAAACATCTCATCACCTGACCCTTATCTACTAATCTGATGCCGATCCCAGAATCTGTTGTCAGATTTATTTCTAAAGCTAATTTAAAAACAGGGTGGATCAAAGTGTTCTAAAATTAATCATAAAATATAAATCAGTTAAAGTAAATACAACAAAAACAAACACAAAAAAATATGCTTTAAACAATCAAAAACAGGTCATTAACAAGCAGGTCATAGTCCAGGTCATGGTCAAGGTCATGGTCCAGGTCATAGTTCAGGTCATAGTCCAGGTCAGAGTCTAGGTCATGGTCCAGGTCCTGGTCCAGGTCATGGTCCAGGTCATGGTCCAGGTCATAGTCCAGGTCATGGTCCAGGTCCTGGTCCAGGTCATGGTCCAGGTCATGGTCCAGGTCATAGTCCAGGTCATGGTCCAGGTCCTGGTCCATGTCATGGTCCAGGTCATGGTCCAGGTCATGGTCCGGGTCATGGTCCAGGTCATGGTCCGGGTCCAGACCACAGCCCACCTGGATGGTGGAGTTACTGGTGGATTCTGGCACAAACACTGACCACCTGTGTGCAGCTAGGTCTCTGTTGATGACCTGGTGTTACCACAGGACTCTGGTCTCCTGTAGATCTGGGATCCAGCAGCACTTCAACAGCTGATGTTCAGTTTGAGCGTCACACCAGTCCAAACTTTTTACCACTCTCAGCTTATGGCAACTTGGGCTGTTTGTGAGCCGACTGAAGATAACAGTATCATCAGAAAACGTATGATTTTATATTGATTATATCAGTTAGAATGATGGAGGGATGACTGATCCAGACCAGAACACAGTGATGTCCAGTGGTCCAGTCTAGAGGTGATGACAGGGAAAAGGATTCAAGGTCTTTTAGAGGAGGAAAGGTTTGGCTTTGCAGTCTGACATAACTGATAACAAATGGTTTCAACAACTGTGGGCATGTATTCTCTAATTTAAAAAACAACCTGAAAAAATTCCAAGATTTCTGACAGTTGAGCTTCAAGAGACCAGCAGGCTGACAGCATCAGTATTTGGACTCCTTGGTTTCCTTTACTGGATCCTCTTCATCAGGTTGACACCACGACAGTCATGGTTTGATCCCAAAGAGGTCCTAACTCCTGTGCTTCTGACAGCATTTAGAAAACAGAACATCAACTCAAAGCTGTAGTTTATTAAAAATCCTTGATAAATTGATGCATTAATGAGGAAAAGGTGATTCTGTTTCAGAGTCAGGATAACTTTACACTATGTCAAGTTGATGCAGAGGATGACCTGCTGCTTCAGGCTCTGCCTGCTTTATTACTGTGATGTTATCTTCTTTCAACAAACCCACTGGATCGACATTATGGCTCAAACAACTTTCCTTTATGTAAACACACACACGCTGGATCAGTCTCCTTTTTTTAGCATAATGCTGAAAATGCTGAGCATGTAGGATGAAAGGAAGGCTGCTTTGTTCAGTCACAAGGCCTCACATAAGACTCAAGGCTCCAGCGTTGGACCCTGGAGTGTATGAAAGAGCCAGACTCATCACAGCAGCTCAGCAGAGCTCAGCACTCCTAACTGGTGTGGAGGTCACCCAGAGACCTGAGAGACGAGAGCAGACAGCAGGATCAAAAGCATCCAGAACCAGGACAAATATCCAGAGAGGCATCGTTTGAAAGGAATATGAGGCAGAGGGAGAAAGAGCTGACAGGTTTCTGCACTTTAATGGGAGAAAAGCTTTTATGTATTCAGACGGTGATGTTGTAGTGAGTCGGACTGATGGAGCCGAGGACAAGGGAACACTTCAAAGCAGCATTTTGTTGAACGTAAGGATTTCAGACATTTTACATCTCAGCAAGGAGGCAGGCCTTTAAGCAGAGCTAACAGTCAATTTTCTGTTTCCTGATAGAAACGCAAACAACACGAGCATGAAGACGTGTCTGCGCCGGACACAGGAAGTCCAAAACGAGACGGAGGCATGAGGACGAGTAATGAGTGGTTTAGTTATCCACTGCATGACAGAAATCACTTCAGAATGAAAACAAGTTTAGCTTTAAAGCAAACGTGTGTTCTAATCTCTGGTAGAGTCTAGACTCTGTGAGTGAGTTCAGAGTCAACATGAAGCCAATTTGACACTCAGCAGGCGAAAAGGCAAAGACACGGGGAGGCGGGTTAGAGAAGAGCAACAGCTGAGCAGAGTTCTGTCCTCACATCAAATTTAAAGAACCAAAAAGACTCGAGTTCAGGGGTTTGTCCCACGAATGAAATACATACCCAGCAGCCAGGAAAGGGCCAGACTTTATCTTCAGCTTTTAAAACCCTTTGATGTTTTTTAACCCTCATGCTGTGTTTGGGGGTCAAATTGACCCCAAAGGACTCGAAAGCTCCATAATAAGGGCAGTCTGATGGTTAAAGGGATCATGTTTGGGTCAATTCTGATGCATCAGGATGACTTTTTTGAGTACGATTCATTTTAAAAACCTGAAAATTAGCTGCTAATTTGCCACTGATGTGCAGTGTTTCTCCTTATTAGACTAGCCTTAATAAAAACACAAATAAATCAAAAGGTGTTAAAATCCATCTTTTGTTTTTTACACAATAGAATTCAAATTTAAATCACATTTTTAAAATTGTTTTGGACCACAATACTAAAAATAAGTAAATTGTTGTTTATTTTTATTGGAACAAATATGAAGAACTCCCAGTTAAATGGGACATAAGAACAGAATGTCTGAAACCATCACAAAATCAAATTAAAATCATTCAAATTTCCCAAATTTAAAGGTTTAAAAATATTTTTCCTCAGTTACGTCAGCTTCATTGATAACAACTATATTATCACATTATATCATATTGTAAGGCAGTTAAGTTTTCTATCAGTCAGAAACGGGTTGTATTTTGTTCGACTTTTGGTTTGACCAGTAAATGCAACACAGCCAGCTAGATATCGCGAGAATATGTGATGTTTCGCTCTGTTCTATTGTTGTTGTCTCGTCTCACGCAGCTCGCCGCATGGACACCGATAAATGTTGTCTGTGCCAGAGCTAGAGACTGAACACAACAGAGTTTCATGCTGCTTCGATTATTCCTTCATTGTAACTTACCTGTTGCTGGAAGAAGTAAAGTCATCGAAAGAAACCCCCTTTTTGTGTGTATCTGCAGTACTCACGCACCTCCATTACACCGGAAGCCCAAAACACGACAATATATTATATATCACCTCTTTCCTATAATCCTCTATTGTTTTCTGTGTGTCCAGGTCACATGATATCTGCAAAAATGTGCAACTATTATGCAAATGTCCTTTTTGCAAATTTGTCACAAATTGTCTAAATCATGTCTCAGTTTGGATGCAACCCTCCCTAAAGTTTCTCCATGTTTTCCACTTTCTGGCTCCTGGAAACAACTTTCAGATGCCTGCAACAACTCTGTGACTTATATGAGATGTGAGAGGGAGGGTTTTAGACATTCAGCCGTTTAGCCAGGCCCTGTGACTCACAGGAGGAAATAAAAAAACCCTCATCAAGGCATCTTGTGGAAACTCCCTCCTGAATGACACTCACAATTCACTGTCAACTGTTAAAACCTGGTCCTAAAGGATGGGTCCCGACTCAAAATCTAAATAAATAAATGGTTAAACATTATGATAGTAGTGTTTCAAGCTTTTTAAGTATTTATTTGCATTTAAGAGTATAACTGCCATTTTTTAATTTGTAAATGAAGAATTTCTATTTTAAGGTTCTTTTAATGGTTTTTAAGTGTCTTAATGGTCTTGGGCCTTTTTATCTCTCAGAATTGCTTTAACCATATGAACCTCTGCGGTCTCTGCGCTCCTCTGGCAGCCGTCTTCTTGTCATTCCAAAAGTTAGAACGCATACTCACGGTGAGGCGTCTTTTTATTATTTTGGCCCTCACCTCTGGAACAGGTTGCCGGAGAACCTCAGGGCTGCAGAGAACGTTCATGCGTTTAAAGGCAGGCTCAAGACCCACCTTTTTAAGCTAGCTTTTAACTGAGTATTATTTATTATAATCTGTTTAAATGCTTTTAGTTCACCTTTTTACTTCTTATTTATTTTCCCTGTTTAACTGCTTTTAGTGTAATTTTTTAACTTATTGTGTTTAATTACTTTTAGTCTGTTTAACTGCTTTTAGTCTAACCTTTAGCTGATTTTAGTCTAATAGATTTTAGGTATTTAGTTAGATTTTATCACAGTTTTATTGTTTATTCTTATATTTATCTTATGTTATTTTATATTTTAACTTGTTGTTTTAATCTTCCTTCCAGTGTTTCCTCTGAAGGAGTCCTCTGCCTCGGGAGCGGTGGTCAGCTGTAGCTGCCTGGTTCTCCAGGTGGAGGTGGGGTCTCAGCCCTGCCTCCTCTGGTTCTCCAGGTGGAGGTGGGGTCTCAGCCCTGCCTCCTCTGGTTCTCCAGGTGGAGGTGGGGTCTCAGCTCTGCCTCCTCTGGTTCTCCAGGTGGAGGTGGGGTCTCAGCCCTGCCTCCTCTGGTTCTCCAAGTGGAGGTGGGGTCTCAGCTCTGCCTCCTCTGGTTCTCCAGGTGGAGGTGGGGTCTCAGCCCTGCCTCCTCTGGTTCTCCAGGTGGAGGTGGGGTCTCAGCCCTGCCTCCTCTGGTCGCCCCGTGTCGGTGCCTTGGCTGCTGCTGTTGACCTGCTGCTGCCGGTGCAGAGGGCTCCTCTGATGGCGTTTCCTTAGAACCTGCTCATCTGTACTCAGCCCAATGTCCTTTGTGTGTATATGTGCGTGTGTGTGAGTGTGTGTGTGTGCTTTTTATGGGGGAGGGATGGGAATGTGGTTTATGTGGGGTCATTTTAACTTGTTAAGCACCTTGAGTTACAGTTTCTTTTTTGTATGAAAGGCGCTTTATAAATAAAGATGATTATTATTATTAATTTGTAAAGTCTTAAACTTTAAGATTAGATAAACTTTTTCAGAAAGCTGGAAACAGCTCCTGATCTATTCTGACTGATGATTACAGAAACATAAATCATACCTGGATATAAGAGTGACCAAAAATTTAAAGAATTTATATATTTATACACAAGCGGGTTCCCAAACTTTTCAGTTTCAAACCCACTAAATAACAGACCTGTGAGCCCACACTCTAAGGCGTCTCTAAAATACTAAATAAAACAGAGCTCAGTAAAAAAAACCAGCTTCCAATCTGATTTAACTACTTTTATCCATTACTGACTCCTCTGTTTTTTAGCTTTTGTATCAACTACAATCAAAATATGGAATTAGATCTGGTCCCTCTTGAAAAAGAGTCTCAACAAGGCTAACCTGTATAAACAAAGGTAGAGCAACAGATGCTTGAA
This sequence comes from Callopanchax toddi, assembly GCA_006937965.1. NCBI lineage: Eukaryota > Metazoa > Chordata > Actinopteri > Cyprinodontiformes > Nothobranchiidae > Callopanchax > Callopanchax toddi. The sequence goes on along the minus strand of SSNR01000029.1, from coordinate 2,978,840 downwards.
ATAAATCAAGTTCAGGAAAAAGAAAATTAATATTTTTCTTCTTGTTGCTGGAAAATTATTTTTCCAAACATTTATTCAGAGAAGAAAAACCTGAAAGTTCAGCTGGTTTGACCTTTGAAGGAGAATCTGGACATGCTGATAGAATCTAGTGTTAATAAAACACATTAAATAAGGACTAAACCTGATGCTTTCACCAGTTTCTGTTTAATTCTTGAACTATGTGTTACAATCAGTAATAAACAGCATGGATGGAAAAGGAAATAAATCTTAAGTCTGAATGCTGATTGGGAGCATGAAAACAAAGATCACTAAGAAAAACCTAAAAAAAAAAGCTCCGTCACATCAAAATTGAACACCAGATACCTGAGATAAAGATAATAGAATCTGAACACATAAACTAACTGGTCCTTTCACCTTTTTATTCAGAAAATATGAAGTTTCAGTGTTTAATGTTTAAAACAACTTGCCAATATTTACATTCTGACTTTGTCTTATCAACACATTTATCTTCCCTCCACTTCACTCTGGTGAAATTTGTTCTGAATCACTGTATAAAGAGCTTTAAAGATCAAATCTTTTAGTGCAACAGGTCATTTAATGCAGCGCTTCCTGAATCCTGAACCTCAAGGTGAGTTTTAAAGGTTTCCCTGCTCCAACACACCTGATCCAAACCTAAACCAGGTGTGTTGAAACACAGGAAAATAATTCAACATGTACAATAGCAGGCTGAACTGGAGTTAGTGCAAAGAGGAAATGTCAGTTTATCTTATTTTCATATAATATTGAACATTACATTTTTATACAAATCAACTCTTAATGTCCTTTCCCTAAACAAGGACAGAAAGTCATTTAAATATTTATTTAGGTTTTAAATGTCTGTGTGTGTTTACACACATCCTGTAAAAAGGAAAAAAAAACAAAAAACAATCCAGCAAAAATGAAAATGACAAAAACAGCAAAGCTTTTCTTAAAAGTGTGTGATGTTTAAATCAGTCCCATCAGCAGTAGAGGGACATGCTGGTGTTCTGATACAGGTACATGTAGGCGTCGCAGAACAGACGCTTGGCCACACCCTTCATGTCCCGCGGCACCTGATTGGCCAGCTCAGTGGGAGACATTTCTAGGTACGCCCCAACCTCGGGGCAGGCTCGCACCTCCGGGATGTTGAAGCCATCTATCTCTCCTGAAACAGAAGAACACAGGCTGAGTGAAGTCACCTGCGTTAGGTGAGACGTTAAATAAAAACCACCTGCTCACCTTGTCTGTCGGCCATGCTGTCAAAGAAGATCCAGTCCTGGCTGTTTGGTCCGTGTTTGACGAAGGAGACGTAGTGGCTCGTCTCGATGCAGAGCACGGCGAACAGCTCCAGCCGGTCCCGGGTCAGGGTGTGAGGGATGCCGCGTCCCAGGTAACCTTTAGGGACGTCCAGGACAGTGGGCTGATGGGATCGGCGCTGAGGATGAGCGTGCACCTGGAAGGAACACACGCTTTTATCGTCTTTTAAATAAAAGCTACTGTATTTTTAAGTAATTTTAGGGTAAAATGAGCTGCAGTACTTTAGAGATGTGAAGCCAGAACTAAATACTGATGACATATTTTCCTTGATTTAGTTTATTTCATCAGTGGAATGAGTTTCTGTTTCAGCACAGTTTAATTTAGCCTGAACTTAAAGAGCAGATGAGATTCTTCTAATGATGACTAATTATACGCTGCGTAATCGAGTACACACACAGACTGACTCAACAAAATATTCGTTCCTAAACTCTGTTGACTGTTACCATCATTTTGTCTCCTAATGAATAGAAAAGTGCAGATACAATCAAAACAACCTCTTTCAGTAACTCTTAGGCTACGTTCACACTGCAGCCAAAATGCGCTTCAAATCTGATTTTTTTCCCTCATGCGACCCATATCTGATTTTTTAAGACAGTCTGAACGGCACAGATCCGATTTTTTCAAATCCAATCCAGGTCACTTTCATATGTGGTACTGAATCGGATACGTATCTGATGTTTTTGAAAGCGACTTCAGTCTGAACGGACATGTCGCATTGAATCCGCCTCGTACGTGACCGACAGGAGACAGACCACTAAATGCGCCGGCGGAGGGAAACGCTCCAACACGTAGAGCTGATACTGGAGACGGAGGCAGTCAGTGGACAGAAAGTGAGGTTTTGGACTTGATTAGTAATATATTACGTGACAATTCTGTTCAAGTGAACTTAGCGCCGTGGCGTGGACTCGTGTTTCTGGGAAGCACTGTGGCGGTCCCGTGTGATGAGTGATCTGACGGACTAAAATGGTTTTTAATCAAAATAACGGTGCGAGCGCGACGTGGTGCAGAGCTGATGTCTCCGGTGTATTTCAGCCTTAAAGAGATCTTACCGTAATTGGGCCATGTTCAAGTCTATTGCAAAAGCCATTTTACTTCCGTAAACAGAGCACGTTATGTGTGACGTCTTGTCATCGTCTGCGCATGCGGGCCGCTTTGGGGCCGTGATTCGTTCACACTGGAGATTGTTTGCTGTCGCATTTCAGTTGAAGTGTGAACAGCCAGACAAAAAAATCAGATTTTATTAAAAAATCAGATTTGAGCATTAAGACCTGCAGTGTGAACGTAGTCTTAGTGATCTTCTGATGAGAGAATCTTCTAGTCCTCTTTTGTTTGACTTCATCAGACACTCATGTGGTTCTAGAGGAGTTCTGAGCCACTCTTTTTTCTAATGTTGCTTCAGTTTGAAGATATTCGGTCCCACCACAGAAACAAGTTTGAGGTTTGGACTCTGACTGGACTGCTGCAGCACCTTTATCCTTTTCTTTTTCAGTCGTTCTGTTGTAGATTTGCTGCTGTTTTACAAACCTTATGTAATATCCTAAATGTCCTGGGTTCACATGAAGCTACAAACCTGAGCTGAACACGTCCTACAGAAGACTTTGAATCCAGTCTGACTGAAAACGGGTTCTTTAAAACAATCTGTGCACTCTTCCATGGCCTGGTTCCCACACAGGATGCACTGCTGAGGACCTGAAACAGACAGACTATGAGTTGTCTCTAATATGTTATGAGCCCACGTTTGTGTTTACCTTTACCTTCAGCGAGGAGGTCGGTGATGTCCAGCTCCAAAGATGGAATAATTTTGTCAAACATCTTGAAGTTCTTCCCAAAACGAGGCATCTGGAGGATGAGGCAGGACGGGACCTAAAGATGAGAAGAAAAAAAGACGATATGAGCTGAAATGAACTGATAGTTTACTGAGAAACCTGTCCAACTACACCACCTAGTGGAAGAAATGGATCAGTTCAATGAATGATTAAATAAAGAGTTTATTTAATGATATCCGGAGCTGCTAATATTAACATCAATGATTAAAAATACCACAAAAAGTAATTTTTCCACTTAAAAACACCAAGATCTGAGTTTTTTTGTTGAATAAAGTTATGATTTAGTCATTTCTTAAATAATTTAGTAAAACAACTAAGAGCAGCATCTTCTACCTTCTATTAATTAAACAAAAATAAAAAAGAAAGCGGTAGTTTACAAAGAAATCCTACCTCTGCCAGCTTGAGTCCTGCACTGTGGAAGGAATTTTCCAGTAGCTGCTGGACTGTCGGCAGAACCAGGCTGTGGTTCTGATCCAGGAAAATCTGATAGCAGTAGCTCTCCTGCACTTTACCAGCAGCTGATCTGAAATAAATCAGACTAAACAGTGAGTCCGATCCATGCACGAGTCCTGGAAATCCATTACAGTCAAACCACACAGGAGGAAACGAGTTACAGCTTTAGGAGTGGATCCAGGGCCAGGATGTGGTGCATGACAACGAGGAGGAACTCCTCTGGATCTGAAGGACAGAAATCAGAACTTTAGGCTTAGGTCTCAGCAGAGGACCAGGTTTTAGCAGAAGCCTCCAGATCAGACTGACCCTTCTCGTCTGTGGTGAACGAGTGACTGTAGCCGTGGTTCTGCAGCTGCTGCCTGAACTTCATGACGTGCCGCCCTTCAACAAACCCCTTACTGCAAAAAACACACTCCTCATTACACTCAATGTTTCACAACAACAGGTTTATTAAAGGCAAACACACCTGCGGAGGGGGTTAATGATGTCATGGAGCAGCGTTTTCTGGATCGGAGCATCTTGAGCTGTTGTTGGTTTAAACAGCATGGAGTCCAACACAGAAGAGCAGGAAAACAAACTGAAGTAAAAAAAAACAAACACATTCAGTTTAGTTTGATTTTCTACATGACAGGAAGTTAATTTAAAAACACTGAAACACACAATAATAAACCTAAATGAGTTTCAGAGTAAAATCCAAACCTTTGTCTCAGTTGTTTATGAACTTCTAATATTAATCTTACGTTACGTTTTATCATCATAAGCTTATCATCCTGACCCGAAGAGGGCGGAGTCCATGTAGCAGGAGTTACAGTGTCCCTGGATGCCCCTCATCCGGCCAATCAGAAGATGGTTGATCTGCTCTGTGCTGATTGGAGGAACAGGTTCCAGACTCTCTGTGCTGCAGGCTTCTGATAAAAAAACACAAACATACTAATGATGAATAACTCACATCCAGACATTAATGCTGGAAGAACTTTACATAAGATAGAGAGCTATTTGATATTTAATTCTAACAATAAAAAAACAAAAACTACATTTAAACCATAATTAGCTAATCCCTCTTCATATAGAAATAGAGCTTAACAGATATATCAACTGCATTTGACTAAACCAGATAAAAACTGTAAAATCCAACACAAACATTGGAAATGTGTCTAAATTAATCGCATCTTCAGATGCAATTAGCCACTGTGTCCACAAGAGGGCATCAGAGCACAGAAAATAAAAAGACTTGGCCACAAAAGTCTCCCACTGATGGATAGACTTTAGACATTTCTGGTTTTGTGAACCGTAGCATTTTATGACACCATTTTGCAGATGACATGCAGATCTACGTACCTACAACTAAAAACAGTAAGGCAGTGAACTCTTTACTGGACTGTTTGGATCAAATTAAACACATGATTAAACTTCCTCTACCTAAACAACAAAACAGAAGTCATTTTGTTTGGACAAAAGGATTTGGTCACCAGTCCTGATTTTGCTCTTGGACCACTGACTCCATTCACCTGATCCTCTGTCAGGAATCAGGGTGTGATAAATGACGGTTCTTTAAAACTAGACACACATCTCAGGGGTGAAATCAGGATTTTTCAGCTATGTCTTTTAGCCAAAGTCAAGTCCTGCTTCTGTTTTAAAGCCCATTGAAGCTCATTGATCACAACATGCACTGACTTATTTTATCTTGCTGTACAAAAACTGATCAGTAGTCCTAACGTGGTCTGCAGATGGTTCAAATAGTGGGTTAGATAGGAATTACTTTTTACACAGAAATACACTTTAAATTGCTGAAATATTCCACAAGGTAATCAATAAAGCTTAGCTTATTCCACAATTCAAATCTAAATCCTAAACAAACCTGACATTTTTAACATGGAGCCAACAAGCTGCAGCTTCTTTTGACAAAAGAAATTTTAAAGTAGAAAAACTAATAAACCTAAAGAAAAAAGAGTGTCACCATCTGATAAACCAGACTAAAATAACTGTTGCTCATGTACACTCACACATTTTAATAGTGTGAACAAGCATTTATTAGTGACAGCTCAGCTGGTTATACTGTACTGACCTAGACTGCTGAACTCTGTCATCTCTTTAGTGTTCTTGGCCGATATGTTCTGAAAACGTGAGTCAGGACGGCAGGAAGTCAGCTTCACAAACAAAGCTCTCCTCGGAAGACACGTGAAAAAGCGTTTTCCTTTGAAGGTACCATCGCTCACTCCATTGTCTTCCTCCTGAAGACGCACAGAAAATCTGATCAAACTAACCAGCATTTCAAGCTAGTTTCAATTGGACATGTTCCGACTGGATTCCTTAAATTAAACTTGAATGAAGACCTAGTGGTCTTGAATCTAAACATAAACGTACCAGCTCAAGTCCAACCATGATATCTTCACGTTCAGGTAGAGTTCCGATCCAGCGGATAATTCCATACGAGTTTCCTTTGGCGACGGTCACCTCGACCATAGAGTTTATATCCATGTGCAAATCAGCCTGTGTTTCCACCGGTGGAGTATCGACGTCCATGCGCTCAGGCTCTACAATTCATCAGCATCAGATTTAATATTTTTCACTAAATTATTTAATACAGCTGAAACAAAAACAGCTTCATGTGTGTAAAGAGTTGCTCAAACCTGAAGGTACTTCTCCTTTAGCAACCATTTCTATTGGAACTTGAATTTCTCCACCTCTTCCTCCAGTCTCACCTGTGTCCTAAAGAACAGAGAGATAAAGAATAATGCTGATGAGAGGCAAATTTAATTTCTAATCCATTAGAGTAATTAAACGCAGTCTAAAATGGGCCCCTAAAGGGTTTCTTTCTTTATTTCAATCAATCAATAATTATGAATCATTAGAAATAAAAATAATTAGAAGAATTATGTGACGCTGGAGAAACCTGACTTTGACTGTCTCATGTAATAATAGTATGGCCAATGAAATGTTCAGCAAAAATTACTTGAATTTGTTTGGAAAAAACAAGTTTGACTGTTTATTGTTTTTAATTAATATGTCCCAGACTCTGACTTCTACTGTCTACAAAAACATCCTCAAGGAGAACATCCAGCCCTCTGTTCCTGACCTCCAGCTGAAGCTCACTTGGGTTCTACAGCAGGAAAATGCTCCAAAACACACCAGCAGGTCCACCTCTGAATGACTTCAGAGACTTCAATGTGGCTGAGTTACAACAATTCTGTTAAGATGAATGGAGCCAGAATTCCTCCACAGCCTGCATGACTCATTACCAGTTATCACAAGTGCTTCATTCATTTGTTGCTGAGGGGGTACAACCAGTTATTAGGTTTAGTGAACAATCACTTTGTTTGATGATCAGAAACATTTAAGTGTGACAAACATACACAAAAACACCCCAGAAAATCTGTAAACAAACCCCTTTTCACACTGCTGTATATGATTAACTATAATATTTGATTGTTTTACAATTCAAATAAAAACACTAGAAATGCACTTACTGTGGAGATCTGCACAAAACAGTTCCCTCTTTCCTCTTTCATGCCCACCATTATGCCATGGTGGTATGATTCACTTGTAAAGTAGGTGACTCTGTCTCCTGGACAAAGCTCCTCAGCACGAGGCTCAGGTGTGGCAGGAGACAGAGATATGGGAACTGCAGGTTTAATTCTGGAAAACGGGACAAAAACACCACAATTTTTCTCGCATGTGAAATGTTGTGTACATCTAAAGTTCCCGTTGGTGTTTCCTTTCCCTCTGTCTGCTCCCTGGAAAACAAGAACACAGAAGAACACATGAATTCTTAAACACTACTCATCTAAAAAGTTCCTTCTACTAGAACTATTTATACTTGTACATATAAAAATACTTAAAAATAAAAATCACACACCTGTAATTCAATTCCAAAGAACCTTCCTGTTATCGGATGTAAATAGAATGGATCTGTCAACGGTCCAATATAGCGAATTATGCCTCTGAGAATCCCTCCATCCTCTTTCACCATCACTGTGGTTCCTACAGTGAGTCCCAGTGCTATTTGGATAGCTTCTCTGTTTTTGAACCATTCCAACTTTTCTTCATCTGGAACAGCTAACAGAAGGTCAGCCATGTCTGGAGACAGAGACTCCATGCAGTTCACATCAATAGGATAATCCACAATTGCTGATGGCAAAGGAATGACTTTCATTTTTTGGACAGAAGGATATTTTGAGATTTCTGACTTATAATTATATTCACGGATGTAACATATACATCCAGGTTTGATGTGTTTAGGGAATTCTGGTTTTTTTGTTATGATGAAAAACATATAGCCAACTGAAGCCATGTCGCCAGGAGATGTCGCAGAGTTCTGTAGAAACACACACAAACAACCTATAACAGCTTTAAAGTGCACATCCGTCATCACTTTGTTTGACAACACAGAAGCTAGGTTGCTAATTAGCAACACATTTCACTACATAAACTAAAACAATGAGGTAATGCAACTACAGCGTAGATTAAACGCTTCCATATCAGTTTATAATGTCTAATGTAAACAACAGCTTTAATAAAGTTTTACCTTTTCGACCTTTGAGTTAACTTTCTGTTGTTTCGTCGCACTTTAGTTTATGTCCAACCAACAGACTGAAGTTTCACTTCCTCTTTCACTTCATGTTGCTTTAACAGCGGTCACTATACGGCGCTACGGAGAAAATTACAGTGCGCTGAAAAGTTTTTACATCTCTTAAACAACCCTAATTACATATTTCTTAATTCATACACGTTCATAAGTGACGCTATCGTTGACAGACAGCAACAAAGTTGTAAGTAATAGTAAACCCTCAGCTACGTCTTACAGACAACACATGTAATACGTGATTGCAAACTGTTTCAATACGATTTAAACTAAATTTATCTTTCCATGAAACAGAATGTTGTTGCATTTTATCCAGCAATTTAGCAGGTAATCAAATCTAACGGGAAAATACTTAAATTGGTTCACAAAAATGGTAATCCTAATCACCATCAAAATATAAAACATGTCTTTGTGGGAGAAAAAACGTTGTAAAAACATGTACAAGTTTTTGATAATTATTTTAGTTCACAAGCAAATAAACAAACAAAAAAATAGTGTCTGTTCTCACGCTACCGTGAAAACGAAACTGGAGCCTGTAGGTCTCGAAGAAGGAAACACAGTTAAAAGCACGCCCTGTCATTGGCCACTATAAACTACGTCATAATTATGTGCCGGCGTTAAGTCGTAAACATGGAGGAAAGAGAAGCGCTGAAGAGGCAGATTGAACTGTTACAAGGTAAATTTTTGTTTTATAGGAATGTCAGTTGGGTTGTTTGTCACTAGACGGGTAGAAAAACATTTTTGTTGTTGGGTATTTTTTTATACAGTTGTGTATAGTCTCAGGCTGCACTATTCTGGATTTTTCCTAACTGACCTGTTAGCTTAATGTTAGCGTTACTCACATATAAAAAATAGCAATGATTTTGATTGAAAAGGTCCAGGTTTTATTAAAAAAAACAAGAAACTGACTGTCGCAATTTTTCCTCAACTGTCTCGTTCTCGCTTCTTTAAATGTTGGAATTTTCGTAGTCAGTTCAAATGTGTTGAAAATCTTTTCGCTTTTTTAGACTGATCAGATTTCGATGCCAGAAAAAGTTTAGTGAAGTTATGTGTCAGGACAGGATTAGACTGCTGTTTTTCTTTGCTGACATTTTAAAAAGAAAATGATGCTCATATTTTGACATTATGTGGCATAAAAAACTAAGAATGCTGCTACTATAAACATTGCCCGTATATTGAATTTACTTTCAGCCACAAAAATATATGATTTATTTATTTATTTTTGCTCTTTAGCAAGGAGCAGAGTCTGATTTTCAACGCGTTCTGATTTCACCTTAACATGATTCTCCACAGCATTTTAATGATTTAGTTGTCTGGACATCATTATCCACCGTAGACCACAACACTGGTGGTGTATACATTCATTTGTAGTCTTACTGGATAACCTCCCACAATACCCTAGTAACTCTCTCCCTGTCAGATCTAGTAATGACCATCTGTGAGTGACCAAGTGGTTTTTGCTGAATGTTCCCCAAGTGTTGACAGACTTTAGCTAAAAAGCATTCTCTTATCATGCTCTATGTTCATGGAATAACATTCAAAACACACTTAAGATACAAACATTAATTCCCTTCAGTGATTTTTAAGAGTATCATAAAAGAAGGGCTGATGGAGAAATGTCTGTTTTTCTTGAGATCATCATTTGAATTGCTGTTTTTCTCTTTGTTGTTTTGTTTATTGTGTTTAATTTTCTTTATGGCTGCTATCTTGGCTGGTCTACCTTGTAAAATAAATATCTAATCTCAGTTGGACTTTCTGGTTGAATATAAGTGTAAAACAAAAACACGAGCATCAGCAATGTTGATCTTTACCAGAACTCAAAAAGCTTTCTGTCATTTGCACAGCAAAACAAGTGGTTTTACTGGGCATTAGCGAATTCTCTTCACACCTCTGAAACAAACACAAGTCTAAACTCAAATTAATACATGTAATATAAACAAGAAATTAAAAAAGAGAATACTATAATGTATTGTGTACAGTGATATTCTAAGGTGCAAACAGCATCAGAAAAGATAATGACACGGCTGTAGATGATGCACATTTTATTCTGTCCTGGTTCTGTTGCATCGACTCTGCCCTGAAACAAACACCATCTATTCACACCATTTATGTTTTAAAATACAGTATCAGCTCTGGAAAGTTACTGAGTTTGTATTGTCTTTTGAATTTATCTGTTTTGTTAGTTTAGCCATATTAAAAACTATATGTTTATGACTTAGTAGCATTCAACAATGTGAGAAGTAAAATCACTAATCAAATCTATTTTTAAATTCTCAGACCTCATCAATAAACACAAGAGTGTCCATGGAGATGCACCATTTTCAGGAACAGAGCAGAGGCATCCTGAAGTTTCTACAGCAGCCAGAGGCAGAGGTTTCAGTACATCTGTCATTCATCCTCACAGCTCCAGAGGCAGACCGTATACTCCTCAGAGCCGTGGAAGCTGGAGGAAAACGTATTCTCTGAGAAATCACTGCCCTCAGTCTACTGTAGGACATCCCTCAGCTATAGCTTCTTCTTCCCTTCATCAGTCTGCTTCCCAGTTTGGGACTGAGAGCATTTCCTTGCCCAGCCACAGCAGAGGAAATGAGTCCAGTTGTTCCAAAACTGCCACTTTATTGTCAGGGAATCCTGCTAAACATAAAGAAGAACCAAGCAAAACAGGGATAAGGAGAGCAGTGACAGAGAGATTAAACCCAGATGTTGACAAACAAGGTTCAGGTTCAGCAGGTATCCGTGTGCAACATGAAGCTTCACAGACTCCGAACAAGTTTCAGCAAAAACCTGAAAGCAGACTTATACTTCTGCCTGGAAAGACGGCTGCAGGGTCTTTGTCAGTTCCCTCCTCAGTTAAGACCAACACTTTAAGTAGTTCTCAAAGCAGGACTCAAAAACAGATCAAACCTTTTACCACTACATCCTCAGCAACGCTCCCAGCTAAGAACACACCAGCTCTCCCTGCTCCGTCTAGTAAAGTTCTAAAGCACTACTCCCAGGGCGCTTCATCCCAGGTTATCCACCCCCAAGTTAAAGCACCTTTTGTGAAAAAATCTAAGTTTACTTGGGTAAAGAGCCAAACTGTGGAGCCCAAACAAGCTAGCTCCATTTCCACTTTGACAAGCAGAGTTTTGGCTTCTCGATCAACGGTCTCAAAAACTGTAGCAGCTGGAAGTCCCTCCCCAGTTGCACTTAGTAAAAGAACACCTCCCAAGAAGTTTTCTCGAAAGCTGAGCCTGGTCGCTGTGGCCCCCAAGACGTCTAAGTACAAATGGGTCTCCTCTTCTGGAGTCCATTCCAGAACATCTCGTAAATCATTGTTCCCCAAAACCCCGACTCCTCCCCAGAGAACCCTGGAGAGGGGGGACAGCACCAAAAAAATCAAACCTGCCTCTGTGCAATCTGCAAGACTGAAAAAAGGAACTACTGGTTCTTTGTCCAGTTCTTCACTTGTGAGTCGTTACAGCTGGAAGGCTGGAGGGCAGAGCATCTTGGCATCAGCGACCGGAGCCGTAGCAGCGTCTCATCATACATCAGTCTTCCACTGGACCGCTGAGAAAAGCAGCAAAGGAACGAAAGCAGGGCTTGTTTCTCCAACTTTACCTCAACGCCCCCATTTCCCATCCTCCTCTCCAGGAGGGTTCAAGCTTCGTAGCAGAATGAAAATCATCAGAAGGTCTCCCAGCAGGTAAATAACCAAAACGTTCATAAAGTTTGATAAGTTTGATGCTTTTTTCTTTAACGATTTTCTGCTCTAAAACTTTCCTTCGTGCTCTTTTCAAGTTTTTGTCAGAAGATGGCAGCAGAGTTTTACTTGTGTTGATACAGTAGTAACCTGCCTTCTTTTGTCCTCTCTTTAATAATCACAGTGGTGCATCAGAAAGGGGGGGTGACCTGCCATCGATGAAGTTCTCCCCGCGAGCCCGTCTGCTCTCCACCAGGAGTCCCATTGGGGTCCGGAGGACTCCTTCCAGGGAACTTGTTTGTTTTGGTCGACACAAGTTGAGGAGGCTTTCCCCAACTTCAGTAAAAACAAGTAAGAAGGTTGAAACTTGGTTGATGTGCAAAACAATGAGTGTTATGAATCATTCTAAACGGATATCTGGACATCGCTATGTAGGGTCGTTGGGTACTGATCAGATTAGGCATATACAACAATAAAGCTATATAGAGCTACTATCCTGTAACTTAAGATGCATCACTTCTCCAACACACCTGAATCAAATGACTCATTTGTGCTCATTACCAGGCCTCTGCAGAGCTGAATGAACAGCTAATGAGGGAATTTATCCATTTGATTCAGGTGTGTTTGAGCAGGGATGCATCAACGTTCCCTTTCAAGGACTGGACGCCCCTGCTGTAGATGATCCAAATAGTCAGAATTCAGTTGTTTTATCATGCAATCATTTGAAGCTGCTTTTGAGTCATTAAGTCACCGTTTATCCATCGTGCTGCTGAATCCGTGGCATTTTCTTTTTTCCAACTGGTAACAGTGGGTCTGAAATCGCTTTGGATTTTTATTGACAGCAGCAGGTCTTTTCTTTCTGCAGCTGTAGACAAATCACAGAAAAGATTTGATCTGATCAATAATTCTCTCAGACTCGCTCACTTTTGGCACAGTGCTGCCAACTAGAAGCCTGAGCCTCATTTTTTAGACTCCAGCTGACAGAATTCTACTTATGGCTTGTTCTGTGTAATAAAGTCTGCATTTAGACATGCAGATAACGGTAATTGTTTGTCAAATCTGAATTATTTTTCATCTGAAATTTGACTTTAGGTTAATTGAACATGCTGAAAGGTTTTCCATTCATTTTCAATCATTCTTTGTTGCTACTTCTGTGTTACCAGATTCAGCTTTGCTCCAGTTTGGGTTTTCACTAAAGCACTGGCTCATCTGTAGTAAACTGGGCAGTGCTATGGGAGGGGCATTTCCCTCCTGCTTTTGTTTTTCATTATATTCATGTGATTAACATTCAAAGTGTGGGAATAATGTGTCACACCCCCTTTAGAGGTCATGAGATGAGCTTAGTGAAGAATCCATTTGGTATCATAACTTTTAGCTCTTCCAGCTTCCTCTCTCATCCAGGAGCATTTTATGAATTGATTCAAAATATTTTATTGACATCAGTTTCTGGACCAAAAGCAGAAAATAAAACTTGAGTGACCTGTGCAGAGGTGGCTTCATTAACAAAGTGGTGCATTGTACTTTGAGGACACGTTAAATAAAAAAAGATCCTCAAAATATTAAAACATTTGGATACAGATGCACTGAAAACAATCATAAGGGGGTCCATGAATGCACCACTGCCAAGCAGCAATAAAAAACAAACACACAATTTTTGAACTTTGTGAACTCGATAAGCTAATTCACACTAGCAGCAACAGATTTTCCTTGTGAAAATTTTTACTTCCAGATTTTTTCAAGTTAATTAGAAAAAAAAGAATTGATGTGTTCTGGTGATTATAGAAAGATAAATTACATATGGCCAAAATCCATATCAGAAAGTCAGAGCTACAGAGGTGTCAGCCCTCAGAACTAGAACCTGGACTTCAATACATTTAAACGTCATATCAAATGATGTGTGATGACAATAATACCAATATATAATAGTAATAATCATCAAACGGCATGATGAAGAATCATTTCTGCTTTATACTTTGTGTATTTTATGCTCTAAAGGTGTTTGGGCTTTTTGTTATCAGTTTTAGTTCATTCAATATGAATGTTTCCTCTTTGTATGACAGTTTGTTGTTTCTCCGCTCTCAGTTCTGTTTGATTATTTCACTAAAAACGAGTGATCTATAACTCCTCCAGCAGAGGGCAGCAGATCCCATCCATGTTGCCTTTATAAAGGCTTATTGTTGCCTTCTGTCACTGGAGAGGTGAACAGACAGAGTGAAAGAGGAGGAGGGGTGTTAATTGATTGCCCAATTCAGCCGTGATGGCGAACAAGTGCCGATAGCGGGTAATTTGCAGAGGTGAAGGCAAGCAGCGCCGCTGCTATCAAGCCCTGGCACCACTCTCCCTTCAGCAGATAAAAAGGAGCTAATGCATAATTATCCTTTTGCAAATTGGATTGTTTTAACGAACTGTAGAATATAGGCCTAACCTGATGGAAAGCAATCATTGTTTTTACAGCCCCCTCCTCCTCCTCCCATCATCTCTTCCTCCACTTGCCCCTCCAACCCTTCGGTCATTGTGCAGCCTGCACGGCTCGTGCCCATCTTGGTGTAATCTCCCCTTCTCAGTGGAGTCAGAAGACATTAGAAAAGCCATCACTATTAACATTAGGCTTTATTCCTCCTCATTATTCCGTGTCCATCAGTCCACCTCTCTTTCTCAGATTCCCTAACTTTGCTGGCATTCTTTCAGACACTTCTTACTTCTCCAACTCCTTCCCTTCATCTTTCTCCCGTGCTTTATGTCATGTGAAGAACCTAAATGGCTTGCAGCAGGAACACATGCATCTCTAATTAAAGATGGGTGTCAGACTCAGACGGAGAAAAGGTGGAGTAGGGGTGAGTGCAGAGGAAGATGGAGCGAGCGAAGCTGCTCTTAGCCGTCTGCGCCTCTGATAAGAGCTGCTAATAAAGAGCAAATTGAATTACTAATGATGGGAAGCAGAGTCCCTATAGATGAGCCCGTTAAAAAAGCAACCTTATGACCACTCACACATGCATGATAATACACTCACAAACAATGTTTCTTAATTTCCTGCTCAATGACTGGTCCTGACCACGTTAAAGGGGCGGTGTTCGGAGGTGCTTTGGTTATCTTTGGTTTAATTTAAAGAGGGCATAAACTGAGGAAAGCAGTTAAGACTGTAATGAATCGAGGTGTGTGTGTTTTTATATATTTTTCTGTGTGTGTAACTAGAAGCAGCCATGTAGCGCAGATAATCTAATAAAGCAGATAAATGTCAGGAATGGACTGAACACGATGAAGAAGAGTGCTGAGCTGTGCGGCTTCGGGCCCCATGTGACAGGTTTCTGAGGCGTTTAGGTCTCTATCTCCACTCGGGCTTTTTTCTCTCCCTCTCCATCACACAGCCAGGTTTTTTATTCACTGTTCCTGTCTCTGCTGCTCTGATAACACGCTCTGTGATTCACTCTTTCTCCCTGAAGCCCAATGCTGCATTTCACTTTGCACGCTGTCGATAATTGTACATCACAATCAGACTTTGATTTACATTTTTAAACATCAGTAAACATGTTTGAATAATATGTTTCATATCCAACAAGATGACAAGGAAGACTTTCAGTGTTTTTTTTTTCCCTTAAACTCTCCCAACATGTGAACTGGGATCCACAAACATTCTGACAAATTCCTTCATCTGCTTGACATAAAATTTTATTTTACAGAAAATTAAAATTCCATTCTATAAAGTAGGAACTCCAAATCTGTTCGGATTTATTGCTTTGGTTATTTAGGTTTAACCTCCTGAAACCCTGCATCCTCATGATATTCTGTTTAGGGTTGTCACGGTATGAAAATTTACCTTCACGGTTATTGTGACCAAAATTATCACGGTTTTCGGTATTATCTCTGTATTTTTTAAAAGGATGTTGAATATGTTCAACTAGACAACTATATTGTTTGTGTCCTTCCTGTGAGCTTTTCAGATTAGGGGAGATGTCATCAGGCAGTAATCATTGTTAAATTCATAATAATTCATAATCAATCAGCATTGGCGACTGTAGATTAGTTGACCAACACCCTATTGTACTGCATGGGCCACCGTACTTGACAAAAACAACCTCGTTTCTATGATTACCCGTCGGACTTTAAGGTGGTCTTTGTACTGCTCCTGCTCCCCGCAGCATGGCTAATAAACCACCAGTTATTTTTCTGCTAAGCTGGAGTTCTGTTGAACTTATTCTGACATGTTTCATTAAGCAGCGTCAACAGCGATCTGCCCGCTGTGAGCCCCGTAGCCTCATTTCAATACGGAGGTCCGCGACTCGGTTTATGTGCTGGCAGTGGCGCTTGCTGCATTGTCCCTCAACCCAAAGTCCTCACATCATGTATTTCAGCTAAAACGTTAAACTTTACCTTAAAGCGGCTCTCTGGAGCATTTTTCTCTGTATCAAAGTTTTCTAAATGTTTTAAATGATATTTCAGGTCTAAACTATGATCTATGGGTTGAGTTCCACAACATCTGTCATTCTGATGAAGACCCTCCTTTCCATTATTTCTTGCCGCCGACATTTTTTAGCCAATGAAATTCAAATGTCTGCATTCTCTCTACATGCACGCGCATCGACCAAACCTGTACCAGTAGGGGGCGCTGTTGTACAGGACGCTCCGTGTGTTTCTCAGTTTGCGTCTCAGCCTCACAGCTCATTTCTACTAAAAACCTACCCATTCTCCAGCTAAAGATGGATTTATTTTTATTTTTAAACCTTTCACCTCACAGAATGGCAAGGCTTGACAGGGTTACGCTGTTATTTTGGTCGGAAAGTTCATCCAGGGCCGAGTCAAGTTCAGCCTCAGAGTCCAGCAGCAGCTCTCTGCTAACAGAGCTAATATCAGAAGCAGCAGGGACAGAGAGGGCTCATCAGACCCTCGTAGTATTGTTGGAATAAGAGTTGTGAACTGTGAGTGATTAAACCCTACACATTGAACTGTACAGTTCATGCCCGCAACGTATATGCGCCGTGTGCACACGCGACCGGACGCGCGTGTCGAGACGTTCTCTTGCAGTGACTAGAGTTGATGGACACACAGATGAGTCGCGTGTCGCTTCCTTTCGCACTTTCTTCCGCACGTTCGGCAAACAACTGTCCCTCAGCATTCTTCAAATATCCAAAATATGCCCATACTTCCGACTTTGTCTTCTTTGAGGGCTGATAGATGCCCTCAGCGCTGTTTTCTCCTCTTTTCGCCGTCATTTTAGCTTTAGCTTAAGAAAGTTGTGGATGTAAACACTACAGCGTGCGCATGCGCAGAAGCTTCACCAGTGGATACAGTAGCCGGGAAGCTAACCGTGTCAAAACCGCGAACGCGGTTAACCCACCGAGATAATATAGTTTTTAAAAAACATGACGGTAATAATTATAGTCAACATTTTTACCTGGGTTTACCGTGAAACCGGTAACCGTGACAACCCTAATTCTGTTCAAATTAGACCTAATGTTAGTTACTTGGCTTTCATTTCATATGTTTACACATTTTATTTTTAGAAGACCAAAACCTTTACTCCAGGGTTCGTATGGGTGCTTGAAATTCTTAAACGCTTGAATTTTAATGTGGTATTTTCAAGGTTTTGAAAGTGCTTGAATTTTTAATGAAGTGCTTAAGTTGGTCACAGACCAGTGAAGTGAAATTGTTTTGAGCGTGTGTAAGAAAAATATCTGTAGAAAAACACTTATTTTTTCCTGATGAAAATTTGCAATAAAATAAAAAATAAAGGTAAAACTTTAAGTAATAAAATCAAAATTCCTTTAAATGTTTATGAAACATTTATCCTTTTTTTTACTGACCTTGTTTAGTGTGTACTGTTCATGTAAATCAGTGTGAGGGGCTTGAAAATGTAGGAAAAAGCTTGAAAAGTGCTTGAATTGTATTGTGGCAAAAGGTTAAGAACCCTGATAGTTATTAACATGACAAAAATTCTTATCAGTAACTTTAAAAAAATAGAATGTTTCAAAGCTGTCTGTTTATCAAAACCTCTCAAATGTGAACAAGTTAAACTGTCGTGTATTAGAACCCTTTAGTGCTACCTGCCTAAGGTGAGCTTTATGCTCCTGTTTTTTGACTCTGACAGTGGCAGGCAGTGCTGCCCCTGTTGCTCTCAGTCTCAGCTTACCAACATGTACCTTGGAGCCCATTACCACCACAAAGGAATCCTCACTCCTCGCACCCCCTTCCTATTGGGATCTTGTTGCCGTGCCTACAGTGATTCCATTTATTTTACCCATAAATCACCAGTGCTGCGCTGCCACGAGACCCCTCTCACTGACATTTTCCACTTTCATCTGTGATTTGTATGTGCACGCTGCTATATGTATGGATGCATGTGGACATGCTTGGGATGCACTCGGCAAACCCATTGCTGTTTAATACTTTGATACTTCATACAGAAACTGATCCAGTGAGCTAAAAGTATCAAGTCCTGCAGGAGGAGTTTGTCTATTCAGAGAACTGATTAATGCACTGGTACAATCTGTAGCAGCTCGCTGAGGCTTGGAGTTTTGACACTTAAGTGTTTACGTTTAAGAAAAGTTCTTTACTTCAGTGTTTATGTATTTCTTCTCTGGTGCCATTTCCTGTTATTATTTGTCATCCAGTTGCAGAATCTGATCTTCGCTCATCAGTTTAAAGTTCTGCCAGAAACTTGCTTTTTGTGAAGATGCCGGTCTGAAACAGCTATGGTCCTTTTATATCAACTTTGCTCATTTCTTACTTGTTGTTGTTGACAAGTTGGAGGTTTCTAAAAATAACGTGGCTATTAGGTCTGAGATTCCTAGTTGGTAAATAGGTTTAAAAAGCTACGAAGAACACCGGATGACTTTGTATCAGTTTGGGTTCATTACAGTTACTGCATGCTCTGAATTTAATGAGATATTTGACCCAAATAAGACAGAAGAAAAAATACTAACAGGTTAAAGACAACTCATCAGTTACTGTGCTGTTTTATTTTCTTTTGATGGATTAGGTTGGTTGTTATTTGTTATTTATTTTTAAGTAATCGATTATCAGCATACTTGGCTGATTACTAAGTTTGAAAAAAGATGCAGCAGCTGTTACACCCAGCTCCCTGCAGCTTATTATTATTTTTGAGGAATGAATGCTCATTTACATTTTCTATTTTTTTCTCCATTAAGCATCCAAGTACTCCTAAGTGTTTTACAGATATTTGTTATATTTTTATGTGAGGGAAAAGAGCATATTGAACTTTTACATTCTGTATCAGCTGCAGCAGTCTCTATACATCGGCTCTAAAAATCTAATATCGTTAGACCTCATGTTCTAAGATTTTAAAGAGACAGTTCAGATCTGTGAAAAGGTTACAAACATTTTATTTCTTACTGGTTGAAGAAAACTTTAAAAAACATCAGTTTGATTTTGATCAGACAGATGAGCTGCTGGGTAGTTGGACAGTTCATGCAAACTTTATACATTATTAACTACCATTAATCCCTCTCTGTTGTCATCTGTGTAGACTTCTGTAGTTATTTGCAGTGGAAATGTGTTCAGGAAGTTCCAGTCATATTCTATCTACAACTTCATAATCATTCTGCTTCAGTAACAATAGAATGTGAACTTTATGTCAATTAAAAGTTTCTAAATTGGTGGTTGCATGAACTATTATAAAGTTTATCAGATTGGAATTATTTTATAACATTCTTTGCTTGACAGTCCAATAAGTCCATTGTTTTGTGGTTATGGTGATTATAACAACATATAAAGTAAAAATAAAAGGTAGGTTATAGTTAGGATAGCAATGTTATACTTTTTATTCAATCAACCCCATATTTAATGTCTTCATTAACTATATAGGAGTTAAAATGTGCCCTACCCAAAGTTATTTTCCTTTATTTTTTAACAGTTGATGTCAGACAGGAATCACACAGACGTAGCAGCCAAAACATTTTTTAGACCTCATCACATGTACAGCTCCCCAGTTTCTCCTTTTCTGACTCCATCTTGGCTCAACATCTATTTGTTTATTTTTGCTTGTTTATTTGCATCACTCTCTGGTTCACACTTGCTCCAGTTTCTCCCACTTTTCCTTCACACTGTGACCACTTGTCCTGTAGTCTTGTTTCACTGACTCACTGCCCCACATTTACACTCTGCTGCATGCATACACCACACACATGCGCACATGCATGCACACGTGCACTTGCATTCACACGCGCATACACACACACACAGGCAGCCTATAGAGCACTAGAGCTTAGTTTTTATTTGGACATGTATCATGCAGTTGCGTTAAGCATGCTGTATGTGTCACTATATCATTTCTGAGCTTTTATTAGTAAAATAAATTTAATCGTGTGTGTGTGTGTGTGTGTGTGTGTGTGTGTGTGTGTGTGTGTGTGTGTGTGTGTGTGTGTGTGTGTGAGAGAGAGTGAGAGAAGAGAGATCCTCCCATCAGCTGTTTGTCTACATACTGGTCTCTAAATGCCATTCCTGATGGTATTATCAGTTGACCCAAACACACACTTGCACCTTATGGACTTGAAGCTAATGTGTCTACACATACATACACACACACACACACACACCAACATACTGCTCATTCCTGTTCACTTTCTCAGGCTCTCTGTGTCAAACAGGTGGACGTCTGTCTTCTCTTTCTGTTTGTGGCCTTCGTTCTCATCCTTTCTTTTCTATCTGACACCATTTGTCTCTCTCACACATGCGCCCACACACAAGCAGACAAACAACACATGCAGTTATGTAGCACGGCCCTAATGATTTCGGGAAGGACTGCAGTTATTGTTGCAGATGACGGTTTTGTGCAGGAAACTGCTGTACATTTTCAATCATCATACTTTTATTTTGAAGGTGTCACACGAACTTCTGCATGCATTTATCCCCATGCTTATAAACAGTACAGCTATTTGGTTGCATGAATGATTTTGTTTCTTATGTAAGATGATGTGTTGTACAGAACAGGCTCAGTATAGCTCTCTGCGGTGGTGCACAGTAACATATGGCATTTTGATTAACCTCTGCAGACCCACGGAGCTGTGCATGCCAGGGATCCCACCACTCTACCTTCTTGACTGTGTTCAAGGCCCCTCCTCCTTCCATGAACTCCCATCAAACTGTCAACTGGCCATAATTAAAATTTTACTCATTTGAGCTCAACGTGCAAGCCAGTAATCTCCCTGGCTGTCCTGAGTGGACTCAGACTTTTAAAACACTTCTTCCACTGAGCTGAATTCAGTCAAATGACTGAGACTTGCTGATTTAAATCACTCAGTTGGTCTGATCTTTTCCTCCAAAGCATATTCATCCATTTCACGCTCTATGTGCTTCTTTATGTGTTTAATTCATGCTACTTTATTTGTTTGGTGTTTTTTTTTTAACACTGAGATGAGCTCATGTGCTGTGTGTGCCATCATGAGGGGATGATTATGCCCGGGGGGGGGGTGCGTGAGCGGCATGTGTTGAAATGTGTAATCAATACTATTGAGTGCCGAAACTTGACCCCAAGATGATTGTGACTCCTTCCCAGTTAAGGAGGTAAATGTTTTCTTGGTATCCAGAGGAGTGGTCCATGTGTCGGGCTGTCTGAATAAATCAGAAACCTAACAGGATGCAGTCACACTAATTATTTGAGAACACACTGCAGGCGACACCACCGTCACGTATAAGGAAACTGCTCAGCTGCTGAGAATCAGACGTTTCAAAAGTTATTCACACTTTTTCTATTACATGTTTCTTTTTCTAATAACTATGCACAGAAAGGGTGCAAATCATGCTTTAATGAATGATTAGACAATGCATGACTCATGATTATTTAAATCTATAATGACTGCAGAATGAACCATGTATTCCTGAACTAACACTCACCCCAGGGTGATTCACTTTACACTCAATAAATCAACAGGTTTTTTATTTTTATTTTACTGTAATTCAAATAAACTTTAGTTGATTTAGAATGAGAATTTTGTTTATTGCAAGGTTGTATGAACACATAATTTGTCTTGATGATGTCAAAGTTTCTTTTTTGATTGGACGAAAAGTCACAAAATAACTTCTTTCAAAGTTGAGGAAATGACTGGATGACCTGCTGTACTGCCTGAGCCACTGCTGCTCACATACAGAAGGGGGTGGGGGGTGGGGGGTCAGGCTCGCATCACACCACAGAACCAGGAAGCAAATGGGAATCTGACTGATTCAGGTGATCCCTCTTCCATAGTCCAGTTTAAGGTCCTGGAGGTGCACAAATCACAAATTTGCCATGAAGTTTTCAGCTTTATACAAATAATATTTGAATTAAGTTGATATAATTTTATCTTAATCGCCTCCTGAAATTGTTTATTTGTGTTTCTCTAGTTCGGTTATGGGTCTCATGTAACACAAAGGTGCGTGTTTGTTCTGGTAATGGGGAGGGGAAAGTTGGGGCCAGTTGGGAGCTGCTTCATAAATCTCCTCCTTTTGTCAGCTGGAGAGCATGCTGGTGCTGCTGCCCAGCCCCTCAACCTCACGACATCATGACAGAAACCCTATCTGACCAAACTCCCCTCCATATGTCTGCACACACTGACATGCTTCCATAATAATCGCTCAGGGGGTGTTGCCGTTTACACGGGTAGACGAGCAAACTGTCTCTGGTATGTTAATTATGTCCAACACACACTGATGTGGGCATGCAGGTTTTACTCAGCCAAAGATCAACTGTATTTAGAATAATCTGGATTTAAACTCAGAAAGTGGAGTATCAAGCTGCAGATTTTGAATCATAATGTCCCGATTTTTACATTTTTAAAGAAAACTTTTGGGATTGGAAAAAGTGCTCATATTGATTTTAACTTGAACTTTTTTACTGGCAGGTCAACCACTTGGAAAAACACAAGTCTTCATACCATACTGAAATTTAATTAAAAATAACAACTACTAAACTTTAAACATTTCTAAACCACGTTTTTGCCAAAAAATGTTCAAAAAACTCATTGCTTGTTTGATCAAATATCAGCTCTTTGAAAAGATTGACATGTTTCCTGTTCAGTTTTGTCTATAGCCATGAGCTAAAGCTCACACAGAACAAAAAGAGGGCGATTAAAAAGTAAAATAATTTGTTGTTTTTACTTTAAGTCAGCAGCTTGATTAAATGCAGCCAGTCTTATTTAAGTAAAAAATTTCCTTCATAAAATGATTTCATAATTTTATTTATTAGCTTTGATTTTAAAATTGTGTGTTTTAATTTATTACTAAATAATTTCACTAAACTGAAAAAATAACATTTCATCCCAATAATGAAAGATCTCAGGTTTTCTTGGTAGTTTGACCACAGACCAGGTTTAAATTGAATTCTGATTTAGTTAATTTAGTTTTACCAGCTGATAATTTTACAAACAAGCTGAGGTCAGAACCACCAGCTCCTCTGTCAAATGTGGGTTCACTGAATCTTTTAGATCCAGCTCTTCTGTGGGAATGTGCATTAAAACTATGATCAGCACCGCGGCTAGAAGCAACAACGCGTCAACCTCCAGCAAATTAACAGCAGTAATCAGGTTACCTGATCATGTTAATTATTGAAATATGTCCAGAAACTTTGCCTCAGAGCCGTAGTGGGTCTCAACTGTAGCTCACAGCTGATGATTTGTCAACCACTTTGCAGGAACAAATAAGGGCAAAGAGATGCAGTGATGTAATGTGGTATCAACCAGGTCTTTATTTCAAATTCTGAGCAACTTGATAAACAAGAACACAGACTAGTTTCAGCTCAAATGTAAGGAGAGCACAACTAGTTTTAGATTTTAGACAATCTTCATTTGTTCATTCATTCATTCATGTGGTGTTCTTCACTGAGTTTGTCTTTCGACATTTGCTTTAGGAGAACTTGTTCTTGTACTGTATTTGTGATCTGCTGCATTGCTTCATTTGCCAGTTTTACCACTGATTTGAAACTTAGACCTCTGTTTCCAGCTTCATTCTTTACTAGTAGAACACTCTGAGGTTGGTGTTTGTGCAGCATGAAGTTTGACTTTTACTAATCACATTGATATAAGCGACATTCTGTTTTCTGATTAGATGCTGGGCCTCCATCCACGTTTGTTCACCAGCAACCTCCCAGATAAAACGTTCTTCTGATGGTTTATTCTCAGTTAGTGATGCCTGTTGGGGTCATGACCTATACTTAGTAGTTGAGTGAGCTGATCTCTTCTGCTAGTTGGAAGCTTTTTGTACCTGTTTCTGTTTTATAAGTTCTTGATCTCTTGCGCTTCACCTCTCAGCTCAGGCAGAAACCTGTCTTCAGGACACAGCTCCAGGCTGATGAGAAACCTGACGCTTCATCATCTTGACGTTTATTTTTTTCAGCCTTTCCAACTTTCCATTTCTGTCATAGTGGCCTGGACATCTGACCCCCCCTGTACTAGCCTACTAATGCTATTCTGGTCTTGGTGAGTTATTCCCTGACCCTCTCCCAGGCTGCTCCTCTATCAGTGCTCCTTTCCCATCCTTCTAAGTATCTTCTTTACTTTCATGGTCACCACTTGTTCCTCTTTTATGTCTTTATCCTTCCTGTGGGGAAAGTTGAAATTCTTCAAGGCATCTCTGGTGTTTGACTGAGCCTCCAAACATTACAGGCATTCAAACCTCTAACTTGAACTCTCATAACTTACTATTATGTCTAGGAACTTTCTGCAGATCTCACCGTAAGCTCCCTGCAGGTGTTGACTACATTCAATTATTAGGAACATCTTTGTGTCAGAAACAAACTAAATGTTGAGCAAAAGTGGAATACATTAAAAACATTTTTTTTACAAGTTTGCTCAAATAGCTGAACATGACTCAACATGTTGTAAAAGTTTTAAAAAATGGAGATAAAATTAATTCTACTTGAACTTTTATTGTTATCTTGGTCGTTTATTTTATTAACTGTGACCCCTGAGGGACTCAGTCAGTGAAAGGAAGTTGATTCATCATCAGCTGCAACAAAAAGTTTCAAATTCCATAACTAAAAATCCATGTAAATAACTTTGTTTTTGATTTGATCTAGGGTTGATTCTTCTGTATTCATTTAACTTTTCAGCCAATTTTAAAACATTTGACCGTGTTTGATGAGTAAGGACAGCTCTGCTCCTCTCTTTATCCAAGTGTCCAAAACATGGCCGCAGGTGATACAACTACCAAGTCAATCATCGACCTGCAACCTAGATTGCTCTGGTACCAAGTATACCACTGGGTGTCCTTACTGTATGTTTGAACATGGTATTCGTTATGGCCAAACTGCGACTTGCACAGAAGTCCAGTAACAGAACACCACTAATCACACCCCTCCAGGTCATGCTGTCATTGCCCATGTGAGCATTGAAGTCCCCCAGCAGGACAATAGAGTCCCCAGTCAGAGCACCATCTAGCTCTCATCCAAGAGACTCCAAAACAGGGTGGAAACTCTGAACTGCTCTTTGGTGCATAAGCACAAACAACTATCAGGACCTGTTCCCCAACCCACAGGTGCATTGAAGCTACCCTCTCGTCCTTGGGGTGAACTCCAATGTACAGGCTGAAATACTTGGGGCTAACAAAAAGCCCACCCCAGCCCTCTGCCTCTCACTCAGAGCAACTCCAGCAAAGAAAAGAGTCCAACCCCTCTCAAGGACTTGAGTTCCAGAGCCAATGCTATGTGTTGAGGTGAGTCTAACTATGTATAGCCGGTACCGCACAACCTCCTCCACACTCTCCAGCTCCTTCCCCGCCAGAGAGGAGACGTTCCACGTCCCAACAGCCAATTTTCTTGTCTGTTAGTTTGTACAGTCAAAGCTCCCGCCTCAGTCTGCCACCCGATCCACAATTCACCAGACCTTTCATGTTCCTCCTGCAGGTGGTGGTTCTACATGTGGATGAGCCCATGTATCCGGTTTGGGTTGGGCCGGGCCAGGCCCCATGGGTGAAAGCCTGGCCACCAGGGGCTCACTCACGGCCCCCAACCAGGGTCAACCTGTAACCGTCCAAGCCGGGTACTCGAACTCTACAGTCTTTTCTGCATGAAAGGTCTTCTGAGCTGCTCTTTGTCTAACTCTTCACCTAGGACCAATATGTCATGGGTGACCCTACCAGGGCAGGGCTGTACAGTGCAACATATATGTCGCATGTGTGATGAAACTAAACAATTTTTAGACGTAGCACTTGTGCGATCAGGGTTTCCTCTACATGTAATTGATCAAGGCGCACCTTCAGAATTAACTTTAAAAATATATATATATTAAAACAATGTCAGGTGGCCCCAGCGGGTCTCCGAGGACGCACGCGCCAGCCCAGCGCAACACCGCACCCGCTGACTTGGCCACGTCCTCCATCTTCCATTTGATCATCCGACCAGAGCCATTCTGCAGTTTGACCCGAGGGCCGCAGGCTGACGACCACGAGGTAAACCCGATGGTTCGATGTCGTTGCGGGCGACCTCCAACAATCTGGAGTTGACTTGGCGAATGTGGAGAAGCTGGCACAAGATCACCAGTACTGGAAACCACTGGTTCAGTAGGCTCAACGCACTGGTGCGGGACGACACCCAAACCTTCGCAGGAGCCGTGATGATGATGATGATGAAATGATGTAAAGCATATGAAATATATATAGCCTATATTTGCACACTTGTATAGATTAAAGTTCTGCGGCGTGTCGACTGGCGAGTCTAGCGACAGAGTTCCATCAATTCTGCCAATCATATCAGCTGTTTGGAAAAAGCTCTTTGTGAAGCTGAAAGTCTCCCTGTGCTTTAATCACAGACATTAAATCAAAGACATTAAATCACAGACACATTAAAGCTGCACTCAGCAGCGTTGTAAACAAGCTATGTATCGCTAGCTCTTTTACAGAAACGCGTCACAGAGCACTCACCCCTCCCATCGGGTATAATCCATAGACCAGCCTTCCTGCGGCCATGGGACCCTGCTTTGACACGATAACAATGCAGAGTCTAACTCCAGCCGTAGAAACGTTCCCCTGGGTTTTTCCTCTTTTTACCTCCAAACGTTTTTAGTTTTCTGCTAGCTGAAAATGTGTTTGTTTGGGGGGGGGACTCTGGTATTTTTTCCTAAAATGGAAGCGCTAACTGCCGGCTGTTTCTGTCCTCCTCTCACTTCCGTGATGTTCTGCTGCAAAATGTGCCCGGGCGGATTAATGGTGGATCCAAGCAGTGCGGCAGACGGACAGCCGGATTGTCCAATCCTATCGTTTGGTTCGAACGATAGGATTGGCTGAAGGTTTTAGAGAACTGCGGGACAACCACTTTATTGATTTCTTTCTCTCTTTTTTTAATCTCCACAATATATTTATAGCTATACTATGTTAGAACGTTGTTAAGAGGCATTAAAATAACGTTAAAAGCTACATTGTTTACCAAATGAACGAGTGAAACTTAAAATAGAGGAACTAATAAATCTTAATGGTCACACTGATGTCTGTTAACGAGTCCACGGTCCGAGTCAGGGGGAGATGAGGCTTCACACCGGAAGCTGACGCCGCTGAACGCAACTCTGCCCCAGGGGCGTATCTAGAATTTTTTTCTTGGGGCGTCCAGGCAGGGGCAAAGACTGAAGAAGGGTGGCACACTAAAAGGTCATTATATTTAAATGCTCTGCAGTCTTGGATTGCAATGGACAGCAGACCAAAGTTTTAATAACTTATTTATTTACTGAAGTAAAACTCATTGATCTGTTTAGTAGAACTATGCAGCAGATTCAAAATCAGGAAGAACACAATCAGTAGAAGACAAATTAACATTTTAAAGGGGTGGTTTTGTCAGAATCCATTTTTTTCAGGTTTTCATAGTTTCTAATAGGTCCCCCTGAGCCTGTCATGTAGGCCAAACATGAATACTCTCTGTTTTCTGGTTATTTTTTAAAAACAGAATTTCTAAGAAATGAAACTTAAAAATGCGGATTTGCATTTGTGCACGGTTTGACGTCACAACGTGTATTCGCTGAGATGGTAACGCCTTTCGGTCCACCCAACTGCTAGCTTTTGTTTTTTCGTAATTCAACATGGTGGAACGCAGACGGGCTTGTGTTATTTGCGGAGATCAAACTTCACGAAACAGAACTGATACCCAATGTTTATATAAATAAAAACAAAGCACATAGCTATACCTGGTGTGTGGCGTTGCAGCATTGTAACACTGTCTGCAAATCTGAAAGTTCTGAATTCTAACCCCGGAGCTGTCTTTATTTTATTTTTTTCTGCATGGAAGTTAATAAATTCTGTAGGTGCAGCTATTGGCTAACTTTGTAATATATTTTGGCTAATCTTGGCGAAATTAGAACTTATTCAGAGTTATTTTGGTTAAGACACACAAAGTGCTGAGCAGTGAGTGTGTGCTGAGGTGAGCACACAGCGGCCGCACCGGCGGAGTTACGCTTCTCTGGAAAACACAGCCGACTTTTGGCTGAAGGAGTAATGCCGGACGTGGGAAGAACACCGAATAGGTGCATGTCAGCCCGCGTGTCGATCCAGAAGGCAGACTCGGAGTTCGGTGTGGACAGCAGCCCGCATGCGGGGAGAAAACGGCTGTTTGCTGAGGCTGGCTGAGCTTTCAGGAGAAAATGTAAATTCATTTGTGAGTATTACCCTTCTGAATCATTCATTGACAAATGCTGAGGAAGTGGTTCTTCTAATTTGTCCTTCGACTGTAACTTTATCCACATAAAGCCGAGCTACCATGTTTACTGTCACATTCAGTATCAAATACCTACAGCCAATCAGAAGCGAGGGCTGTGCATATCATTAATACTAATGAGAATCCTGCTGTTTCAATCTCAGGTGTCAGATGGGAAACTTCTAAAGCTTATATTATAAGCATCAAGGCTTCTTTCTTCATAAAAATTACACATTGAATTACACTACAGAACAATGCAAAACTATAAAATAACCCAGAAAACCACCCCTTTAAAACTTCAGTCTAACCATACACCATCAAAAACAGTCTGCCTGTGAATGTGCTTTCAACATCAAAATTAATATAAAATAGAATTATAACAGTTTCTGCATTTTATTAATACATCAAAGATTATGACAGCTGAAAACATCTGTTTTTGCTTTTTAGCAAAGTGTTTCACAAAACTATATGAACAAACTGATTGACAGCTCTTGTGGGCGTGGCCAGGCAGGGTGGCCAATCACATTTCACGGGTGGCCAATCACATTTCACGGGTGGCCAGTGCCACCCTTGTGGCCCTGCCCCTGCCAGAACTGTATTGAAGCACCAAAAAAGATCAAATCTGATAACTCAACAACCACACATCACTATGTATGCATACAAACTATTAAATTGTACATGGCTTTTTCTAAACTCATACAGGATGCACACTACAGTAAAACACTATTTGCAATAAGTCATCCTTTTCTTCTTGGTCTAGGTCATTAACTCGATTTAGTTTGTGATCAAAACATTTCCTGTTAGCATATTCTTTATATTAAATTTTGTGTTTCAAACAACATACCAGTTACAGATTCTCAAACTATGAAAGTTGGGTTTCTCTGAGATATTTATAAATACAAGTTATGTTCCATGAAGTAAAATGACCTAAGTTTTATTTATTTTATTTCTACTTTCGTCCATTTTGTTAGAATAAACTTGCATGTTTTTATTTCCTCTGGTTAAACTTGTTCCAGATATGTGATGTTTGTAATTCCAGATCCTATTGATAACTCTTTTTTTTGTTAGTTTTTTTATCATTCATTCCCTCCATTCATCATACCTCCTCCCTCCTTCCTAAATTGATGATAGATTTTATTTATTTTTTGTATTTAATAATAGATGATTGTTTGTGTTTGTCAGTCAGTTAAAGGGTTTTAAGATAACTGCTAATTCCAGCAGACTTTATTGATTACCTGCTTGATGCAGATTGTTTTATAGTCTGAGGGGAACCTTCATCCCCCACCCCCTCCATCACCCCCAGCGTCTGTTCTTCTTTTCAAGACTCCGTCTTGTTCTCTGGTTAAATAATTAATGCTCAACCTATTTAATTAGTGAGATTTGCTCTAAACAGAAGCAGAGTAATCCCGTCTTCGGCTCTTTGTATTGAATGCATCGCTGCTTTGTTTTGTCCTGCTGAAGCTGCTTTCGTGATTTACAACCACTCCTCTGCTTTGATGTGACCATCAGTGAGTTGGCATTAGAGCTGGTGGTATCTGTGCTAGTGGAGTAACTGTTCTGGCATGGCGGCTGCAGCGCTGGAAGCTGCGGTTTCCTGCTGCTGTGCTGCCAGCAGGGTTGGCACAAAGAGCTGATCTGGGGTCAGGCTCAGACTACAAGCTGTGGTTGTCAGATTTTTTGCTGCTATGATGGACCAGATCAATGAGGACTTCCTGATCAGCTCACTGGCCTGAACAGAAAAAGCTGCAGACGTCCTGAGACTACTTGGTTAGGGCTGAAGTTTTTTATGTTTTTAATTTAGCTAAGAAGTTGATGTGATTATTGGGATTTGTTTCTTTATTACCAGCTTGCATAACATGTAAAGTGTAGCGTTTGGAAATAACTAGTAGTTAACTTAGCTACACCCTCTTCTAATAAATATTACTCTCATTTAAAGATTAAGATGAGAAGTTATGAACTGTAACATTTAACCTTAGGAAATGGATAATATTATTGAAGGTATCTTTAGGTTCTTTTGAAGTGGTAACAGTGAATTGAATACCTTATTAATAATGTGAAGCTGAGACAAGGTAAATATTGAACAATCATTTATTTTGAAAACCTAAGAACGCACAGATAGATAAAACAGTTCTGAAAGTTTGATGTAAACACAATTAATATTCTTAAACGTGATAAAGATGTTTAAATTGTGTTAATTGTGAGGTTAACGGACTGTAGCATATGTTTTAATGCCTAGGGAAATTAGTTAATTTAGTTAACCTAGTTGTGACTTTAAGAGTAAATTTAGGGCCATTTTGAGTTGCTATTGAATTTGGATGGCTTAATTTAGTGTGGAAGAATTAAGCTTTATCAAAGCAAGCCTCTCGATCAGACAGTGGGGTTTCGCTTACTGAGTGTGGACGTTCCTGGATCTGGCAAGCGTCGGTTTCTTGACGAGCTGAGGCAGAGGTCCCCAGACCCAGAGGGTGGTCCTGGAAGGTGTGGCCGCCGAGGACTTCGCCGGACAGTCCGTGGATACGTCCGGTCAGCAAGGGACGCATTTCAGCCGGCATGCAGAAATCATTTCTGATTGGTCCCCGTAGTGAGGGAGAGAGACTGAAGGTGTCTGCTCTCCGGGGAGAAAACTGAGATCGGCCTGTGGGGCCACTCAGACAAGGTCTCTCTGGTTCGGCTCGAGACTCAGAAGCAAGGTTTGAAAATCGTCTGACTGAAAGGTGACGTGGAAGTAAACTAGTTTTACTAAACCTAATAATCAGAGGATTGTAAGTGTACCAATCAAACATGAGTTAGTGGACTTGTGGACAGCTCTGATTGGTTAGGGCAGTGGTTCCCAAACTTTTTCTTCTGGGCCCCCCTTAATTTTACACATTTTTTCCCGTGCCCCCCCTCTCACACACACACGTGCACACATGCAGGCATGCGCCCACACACATACACACAAACACTGCAAACAGACAAATCTCATTTTCAAACTCCATTACAGGTTATCTGTGGAGGTTCTCATCCGGCACTGTGCGTTCAAGATCGCGCGCGCTCGTTACTGAATCGTCCAGACTCGTGCGCTCCGTCAGTGCGCACGAGGTGCCCAAACGTGTCTTTGCGCATGGGGAGTTTTGCGGTCCGATCACTCAGCCCGTTATCAGATGCTGATTTTAACTACACTTCCTGTTGTGGTGGCTCTGAAGGAGCTCTCATAAGCGTTCAGGCTATGAAGACTGGTTGATGGGCACAAGCTGCGCCAGCATGCAAACGCAGAGCTATCCAAACCCATTCACCTCCCCGCGAGGAGTTGCGCCAGGTTCTCCCCTGAGTGTCTCAATAAAAAAAAAATTATGCGCACCCCTCATTTCTCTCTCTTTTTCTCATGATCTCATAATAATGTTAATATTATAACCGGTGTTCCGCTGAGCGCACGGCGCTGCACTGCAACCTCGTCACGCCCACCTGCTCTCTGCAGCTCTGAGCGCGCTGCGGTGAATCGGACACACCCCAGACCATCTCCCCAGAGGTGAGATTAGGGGGACAGCAAAGCAGAGGCAAGGTAAATCTCTCCCATCCACCCCAGATAACCCTGCCTAGCACTCAAAAAATAAAAAATTTTTTAATAAAATTTTTTTTATTAATTAATAACTGAATAAATCATCCTGCGCC
>SSNR01000029.1:2888533-2946704 GCA_006937965.1 Callopanchax toddi | reverse complement strand
CCCCCCCCCCCCCCCCCCCCCCCCTGCTGTTACAGGGGGGCGCGCCCCCGAGTTTGGGAACCACTGGGTTAGGGGAACTGTGAGGGGGTTTTACCAACTCACCTGACTTCAGCCCGTTAAAACTCAACTCATTAATTAGATTAAAAATGAATAAAATAACAGGAGCCACATTTATAACACTGAGTGAATGAGAGAGCGAATGACCTTGAAGGAACACTGCAGGAGAATGTTCTGTAAACAAAGTGATTACAATTTGAATACCAGTCTTCATATCAGTCATATCAATATCAGTCCAGTTGAGGTCATCTGGGAAAGTGGACACCTGAAAGTGGACGGTTGGACACCTGTAGGAATGTTGAGTCAGGTTATCAGGGGTTAAACATAATAAAGAGTCATTATAATCCAAGTTATTGGCAAAAAGGATTATTGTTTGTGTGATGGTCAAGGGGTCAGAGTTGAGAGGATTAGCGTACTTGATAATGCTACAAAAGCATCTTCACTTGACGTCTTCTTCAGAAACTACAGCAGGTGTTGATTCTGTTGCAGCATTTTTCACCCAGCACAAACTTGGCTGGAGAGCCTAAGTTTGGGGTCGGGACTGTTTGTTCTCACCTGTGTGGGTCAGAGCGTACAGCCAGCTCCAGGATTCACGTGCACGGACCAACACATGCTTCAATGCCTACATGCATGTGCAACAGGAATCTTTCTTTTGCATTCCTGTCAATGAGCTGCAGAGGGGGCTCTGGGTGTATTTACTGCTGGCTCAGCACTTTCCTCAGGACCAAACTACAAACTCTCCCATGAACAGTATAAATGAATGTTTGATGTTTCTCTGCTTGGATAGTTTTACTTTAACTTACATTTTAAATTAATATAATGAAGTGCTGTATCCTAATGATTGAATTTCTCATCAGAATGAATAAAATGTTTTGATTAATAACATTTTTAAAAACAATCTGGTTCTGATTGTTTGTGAATAATTAATATTTGGTTTTTGACTTCCTTAATCTAGTGAAACATTCAAGATATGAATTCAAATGAGTCTGTAAAACATTCAGTCCCAGCCATTCATAACTTATTGTGGTTTCTTTACCACTGAGAGCCTGTTTACCATCTCTCCTACTAAATATCTTAACCCTTAAAATTAGGACTTTATAGACTTGGTGTCCAAAAAATCATTAAGCCTTTGTCCTATACAAGAATATTATTCTTGCGTATATTATATTTTCTAAATTAAATAAGATCCCTACATAAGGCAATGAGTTGCACCTTAATACCTTAAAAATCATAAAAATAAATCAGGTTGTTTTTTAGTTTATTATTTAGATCTTAAATAACCAAGTTCCTTGGCTTTTAACATAATCTTTTTATTTTGTTTGTTTTTACAAGAATAGCTTTATTTTTTGTATCTGATACCTTAAGTTTTGTGAAATCCAGTAGATGTTCATAACTGCTCACAGCTTTTACATTAATTTGGCTTGAAAGTGTTACTTTTCTGATGAATCAAGAGTGACCTCGCTCTGTATGTCAACATATAGAAGGAACAACATAAAGGACAAGCTAACAAACTGTTATAAACACATTTTTGGTGACGACTTGAGATGTGAAGCCAGTTCTGTTACTAAAGTCACAGGAAACAACCTTCTTGGTTTGGAAACTGTGGAAACTGTACAGACAAACAGCTAAAACTACTCTTTCCTATTGTAAACTTGAATATAAAGATTATTCAGGTTCATGTAATTTGTGTTAAAGTTTCTAGGAGCCACCTTAGAGAAGCTGAAGAGCCACAAGTGGCCCCAGAGCCAGAGGTTCAGAGCTCTAGACATTACATAGAGATCAGAGTTTTTCAGACCCAAAAAGGTTTTTATTATTTTATTTTATTTAACTTTTATTGTATTTATCCTTTGTTTTTAATTGAACCTTTATTTTATTTTAAATTAAATGTTTTCATTAGATGTTTTTCTTAGATCCTGCACGATCTCTCTGTCACACTGACAGCGTTCACCTGCAGCAGGTCTCTGACTCTCGGAGCGCTTCCATTTTTTCGTGATGCATCAACATTTAATCACCAAATAAAACATTTTTCCTTCCTCCGTCTCACCACAACCGCCTCAAATTACTGTTAAAAGCCAAAAATCCACCAGCTTATCTATATGCAATTATTCATGAGGTACTTTGCATTGACCATATGTGGCAGAATGTGGGTGTGTAGGTGGAGGATTATGATCCAAAAACAGCTGAGCGCAGCTCTACGTCCGAGAGCGATTTATAAAGCAGAATTGCGTGGATCTGTGCGTACGCAGTTTTATCAATCAGAAAGGGATTTTGCGTAAGGGGAACATTTTTTGCTGAGCTTAAGTATGTTTTTAGTACGGATTCTACGCAAGGTTTTATACATGAGGTCCCTGAGCTGTAAAGTAGCTGCTGATTGTAATTATTCCAGAGTTATAATGGAGTAGGTGTTATCTGTTACAGAAGAAGCTCAGAATGTGGTGCTGTTCTTTATTTGCGGTCGTTCTAAATTCTCTAAATTTCTGTTAGTCAAATTTAGATCTGTGATATTTTGTCTTCTTTAAAACAGTTCAGTTCAGTTAGCTAAATATAAAATGTTGTAATCTCAGTTTGAGCAGCTCTGTACTCCATGATTTTCACAGCTAATTTATTAATTACTGTTAGATGTATCCTAATATTTTACATTTATTTTTTTAACATGCTGGATTTGGAAAATGGATCAAATCACATGCTAACTTTTTTATATCCATATTGTCACAGAATGAATTTAAAATCATATGTATATTCTAATTTGGCCTATTTCTGTAAAATATGTTCATTTATTTATTTTGCAAATCCACCTGAGAGCC
Source organism: Callopanchax toddi (assembly GCA_006937965.1). Taxonomy (NCBI): domain Eukaryota; kingdom Metazoa; phylum Chordata; class Actinopteri; order Cyprinodontiformes; family Nothobranchiidae; genus Callopanchax; species Callopanchax toddi. The sequence continues at coordinate 2,943,843 of SSNR01000029.1, read as the reverse complement.
CTACCAACAACATCCAGTAAGACTCCTGAGCACAACTTGATGCATTCAAACCCACCCATTCTTATTTTATATTCCTGGAATGGGAGTAAAAGTTGGTGCCTATTTTCTGTTATTTCTTCAGCCCTGGCTTTGCTTTGCTGTGTGTGCGGAGCAGAGCAGAGTGACTGTGTGAGAGAGCACAGTATTGATCCAGGGCAGTTCATTTTCTGCTGTCCCCGGTGAGTTGCTCTGGGGGAAATGGCTAGTTTGTCTCCTGTCATTGTAGCTTCAGAGTTAGAGGAGTTTAAAGGAAAAACAGAAGAAAGCCGCGTGTCTGTTGGGGACAGGAGCATCGTGACTAAAGACCTGATCCATAACAGTGGAACTCCAGGATCAAACTGGCTTCTTTTGGGATTTTTTTATGTGGATTTGATGCACTTGTTTGCACAGGAGGTGGTTGTGTCTACATGTCAGGCTGATGTTGTGTGGGCTCTCCTGAAGCAGGCTGTATTGATCATCGACCACTTATTGTCTCCTGCTCCCTTTGTGAAGCGCTCCCTTGGAAGTGGTTAATTTGTCTCCTGTCCACCGAGTTTCTGTGTGTGTGTGTGTGTGTGCACCTGAGGTGTGCGTGGTTAATTTGTGCCCTGTCTTTGGGGGACTTGGCTGTTAAATACCTCACTTTGTCTCTGCAGAGACACAAGCAGATATTATTGATCACCTGGTTCGATGGCAGTAATGCTGGACTGATTACCAAATAGCCGCCATTAATAATATAAACTTGAATTTAGAGAGAAAATTAAACTTAACGTAACTGTGAGGATGTTTTATCTGTTGACCTGCCTGTTATGAGGAACAGCACGGTGCAGACACATCAGAGGTATAAAGATCAGAGTAAAAATAATCTAAATTTTTAAACTACAGATGCTTACATCACTGACATTCCATAAGTGGTACAACTGAAGATGTGATTTACATCTACATTTACATGATACTTTTATATTATTATAAAGTATTTAAATGGCCTCCTGGCCTTCAGGTAGCAATGCATTAAAACACGTTTTGACTATGTGATGGGGTCATTGGTCAAAAATCCAGAAATTTAAATTAAAAATTAGCTCCATTTTGAGAGGAGGCTGAAAATGGGAGAGTTTGGTGGCAGGAGGAGCTGAACTCTGCTTGTTTGTATAGAATGTTACATAAACACGTGAAACTCAAAGTGCTAACAGTTTAAAAAACAAAATAATAAATCAGTCATTGTAAAAATACACCTAGATCTAAGACATGGCAACAGTTAACAGCATAAATCTCAGATCAGTTGTTGTGGTCTTAGCTTTAGCAAACTGTGACCTTCAGCTCTTGCTGGGGAGCTTCACACCAGAGTGTGAAGCAGCTGGGTTGAAGATCATCACCTTAAATCCAAGACTGTAGTTCTTGACTGGAAAAGGGTGGATTGCCAACTCTGGTTTGGGGGAGAGGTCCTTCCTTATGTGGAGGAGTTTAAGTATACCAGGGTCTTGTTCATGAAGAGGGAGCTAAGCTAAGGAACATCTTGGGATCCAACTGAATTAGCTGATGGAGGTGGCTGGTAGAGGACGGTCTGGACTTCTCTGGTTTGGGTGTTCCTCCCAAAATGCATCCCTTGATTCCATCATTGAATGCAAAGCTGTGATCCAAAGTTTGTTTTTAAATTTCCTGCTTCTGCTTTAACAAAATTCAGTTTGAATTTTTAACAAAAGGAAGCACAACTTTAAAAACTGTTATGCTAAATATAGGATTTAAGGGATTTGAAAATTATTTCTTTGCTTTGCAGGTCTGTTTTAAGTTGCATAAACATAAATCATCACCTGCTGTTTACAGCAGCTTTCTTACTTTCGTACATGTTGTACCTAACAGCATCCCTTACAGCTCAGGAGCTCAGGGTTCATGACACCAGGGTTATTTTGGAAAAGATCACCATGCTCTTATCTCTCACATTGATGCTTGTCTTTCAATATGTTCTGGCTCTAATGAGATTGTGTGTTAAAGGCCAATTAGGGGAAATGTCTGTAGTATTACCCTAATGATGATGAAGATGATGAAGAGTTGAACGGAGAGCTCTTGCAGAAATTAAAATTTGTTGGATGCAGTCAGAAATTCACAGTCTGACTGCACCTCATATTTAGATCCAGGTTTTAAGCAGCAAAAGTGTTTAAATTTGTATATTCTTTTAAAGAATACATAAAGTTCTATGGTTTTCTGAAATCATTGATCATCTGAAAAATGCCAAATATCTGTCATTCATCTTGGCCTGGGTGTGTTGCTATAAATTTGTTTTCTGACATTTGTTTTTCTGATCTTGTTTGGACTTCATGCATAAAGTTACATGATGTTTTAAATAAGAAAGCTGCAGAAATCTTTTCTTCCTCTATTGAATGATGAATTTTTCTGTCCTATCTTAATGTGACTGAAATGAAACATTCACTCGAGTTTTTTAAGGCATTCTGTGACTTTGAAAGACCTTTTATTAGCATCTAAACCCAACAGAAGTGTGTGTTTTGTGAGCAGACCATGCCAGCGGTTCAGCAGTGGTGTTTGCTCCAAGCAGATGCCCGTTCCTCCTGGTTGTGATCAGCATTTTAGCGAGCTGCTGCCAGCTCGTCCTGAGCCCAAAGGGACCAATTAGGGCCTGGCAGCTGCACCCAGAGTGCCACTGTGGAATGAGGGGGGCCATGGGTGGGTGAAGACGCTTCAGAAGAGAAGGGCAGATCGTGATAAGGACACATATGAAGACATGAAGGGAAACGACCCGAATTATCACAGAAAAGGGTCTGCCACTGAAATAAAAGGCTGCAACAGAAAATGGCAAATTCCTGGAGAGGCTAGAAGGCAGAAATCAGTTTTAGTTTATTCTGAGCTCCTCGATGCACCTGCTGGCCTTCTACAGAACCAGAAAGAGCAGCCCTTTTGCCCTCCTGGCCTTACCAAATTAGCACCCAGGCCGACAAGAGGCTTGATGTTTCTCATCGTCCCCTTTTGTCCCTGCAGACCTTTAGCCCGTGAACCCTCACTTTTCACCTCTGTAAAGTGGAGCCATTCTGGGATCCAGAACTCCTCCTTTAGAGCTGAACGTGGCCTGTGGCCAGACTGAAACCATCAGACGCAGTTATCAGTTATTCCAGCCGCTCCTCTTCATTACACTCAGAAACACTAAGGTCAAATACCAGCACCATCGCTCTGGGTTTTCTGGAAATCTACACTCTGACACGCAAATACACTTTGTGTTCTTAGTTGGTACGCAGTGGTTTACTTTCAATGTAGAGGAGGTAAAAAGAATAAAACAAATATTGGTTGTTTTGTCCAGAAAAGAACCAGGAAGTAAACGACTTGCTGAGGAGATGTTTCTCGGTGAAGGTCCCACCATCAGAAGTTTCTGATTTTTCTGGACTGTTTTCCTCCTCCGTGCACCATGAAAGTTGGGGACGTTTTGTCCAAAACTTCTACATGAATGAGAACGCCTCGTTGTTGATAGATGTGATTGCAGTTGAAACACATTTTGACCCCTCAGCTCACTTTATTTACTGGTTTTGTTCAAATAAACCAACAGACAAGTTTAACTCATATTTCTGGAAATGCAGGCAATAAAAAGCATATTAGTGACTTCAGATAAGTCAGAGTTTTACAGTATTTTCCAGTAATACAGAAAATTGCAATCAGATTTAGACTTTAGGTTTTATTGATAATTATTGGTGAGAAAAACAGAGGTTATACTGTATGTTCTGAACCCTAATAAGCAAATTGAATCCATACTTGCAGTGTGGAGATGTTATGGTCTTATTAGAAGGTGAAGGTGCTCTTTCCTCTTCATGAGTTATAAATCAAGCTGCTGCGTTCTGCACTGTCATCCGGTCAGGACAGCATGTTCTTGTTTGTACATGTGAGTATCCAGTAGAGCGCCTTCAGTCTGTACTGACACTCAACACTGAATAGTACAGCTGTATGTGAGTAACAATAACCCTCTAAATTTTGTAACACACCTTATTGCGGCCGTGTTTTTTTACCTTTTTGTTCCCCCTATAGACGCCCTGACCCCTCCCTTTCCTGGACCTGTGTTCCCTCCTCCTTCTCTTTTAACACTTTGACACTCTCTTGATGCTTGTGTGTCCCCAACGGCCTTGTACTTTACCTGCTCGTCTCTCACTTGGTGGCTGAAACAGAAGTTGAGGACCTGTGTCCGACCAGCTGACTGGGGCTCATCACTCACTGGCCAAAAAGAATCGGCAGCATGATGGATGCACACTATGCTGGCATCTGCAACCAGAAGCCCAGTCCTGCTTTAAATCTAGAATGGTGAGCCACCTCTGCTCGCTGTGTGTGGTGACTGACAAACTGCAGGGTCCTGCATGTGTCTCTGACCCATCACTCAGTGTGATGGAGTCAAACCAACACCGTGTACACCATCTTCTCTTTCTCAGTGTTACTTTATTCCAGTGCAACAGTCCTGTCAGACAAGATCTCTGAGACACAAAGTGTTTCTGTGTGTAGCAACAACTTTCTCAACACACGAGTGTGTCTGAGCCTGTGAAACAGGACAATCTTAGCACAGCTAGAACAGACTTTTAAACCTGATATCTTGTCAGATTTTAGAATTTTTGCTGCCAATTTTCTATACAGAATTTTTTTAAAGAAAATTGATTCAATTAGCATGTGATGGCTGGATACTCATTAATTTAAATCATAATAAAATGTTTTTTTTCCTCCCCATTCATTGGATGGCTTATTGTGAGGACAATAACTAACACACTTTCTGAACTTTGGATGAACATTGTTATCTAACTCAGTCACTATCACCTGATCTGATGTGTGCACCAAAAGTGAACAACAGGCCTCATGTTTTGGGGCGGCATTAGCTCAGTTGGTAGAGTGGCCGGTCTGGTAACCAGAGAGTCACCGGTTCAATCCCCAGCTCTGGCTGGGTTAGATTGTCGTTGTGTCCTTGGGCAAGACACCTCACCCAACTTGCCTGTGTGAATGTGAGTGTGACTGTGTGTGAATGTTGGTGGTGGTCAGAAGGGCAGATGGTGCAGAATGGCAGCCTCGCCTCTGTCAGTCTGGCCCAGGGCAGCTGTGGCTACAGACATTAGTCGTAGTTTACCACCACCGGTGAGAATGACTGTGTGAATGAATAATGCAACTCTGTAAAGCGTCTTTGAGTGACCTAGAAAAGCGCTATATAAAACTGATGCATTATTATTATTATTTATGTTTTACTGAACCATCGCCACAATGAAACACTGGCAGGGGAATTAAAAGTCATTATAGGTGATCTCAGGCCCTTTCATACATAATCCACACAGTAAGTTATATCTGATAGATGTCAAATTGTAAAATCTTTAAACGTACATTTCTGTGAAAAAGGATTTTCCACAGATTTATTTTGTTTTAGCTGACTTGTCACACCTAAATGTTTCAGATCAGCAAACAAATTTTAATGTCAAAGATAACTTGAGTTTAATATAAAATGCAGTTTTAAAATTATGGTTTAATTGTCTGCCCATCCATCCATTATCTGAAACACTTCATCCATAAGGATCACAAGGAGCTGGTGCCTAATTCCATCAGTGACAGGGCGAGAGGTGGGGGACACCCTGGACATCATTTCATCACAGGACCACAAATATAACTTTCACACACCCACTCTCTCCTAGAGACAGTTTAGAGTCACCAGTTAACCTAATATGCATGTTTTTGGTCCATGAGAGGAAGCCGAATTATCTGAAGGAAACCAACTGCCGGGATATGAACCTGCAACCCTTTTGCTGTGAGTCAACAGTTCCATCACCATGTATTTAATTGTTTTGAAGAAAAAATCCCAACCGACCTGGCCTTATGTGAAATAGTAATTTCCTCCAAAACCTAATAACTGGTTGTAACACTCATAGTGGAAACAACTGCAGTCAGGTGCTTAGGATGGCAGTGGTAAAGACCTGCATTTGTATTGCAGGCCAATTTGTATACCAAGGACTCCAAAGTGCATAACGCTATTATCGATCATTCACACACACACACACACACACACACACACACGCACGCATGCACACACACACACACACACACACACACACACACTCACATGCTGATGGCACTGAGCTACATTGTAGCCACAGCTAGTGAGGCTGCCTAACAATCTGCTCCACCAGACCCTCTGGCCACCACCAGCAGTCAAGGTGAGTGAAGTATTTTGCCCAAGTACACAAAAGTTTACACCAAAGTTTAGTTCAACCCCCCAAACACCTGATGTCCAGAGACTCTCCATGGCTATCTCAGATCAGCCAGTCATTTCCCTTCATTAGCCCAGATAATGACCTTAAAACAATTTGCTGTGCTCTGTTTGGCATAAGGCACCTGTTTGGCTAAAGAGAGGACATTGAAAATTGGACTTTAATTGTCTGTGGTTCAATTTTAGCCCAAAGACATAGAAATTCAAGTTTTTCTACTTAGTATACAGGACATCACCCTACACTTTTCAACAAAATTTCCACATAGTTTAATCTAAAGGCAAAATCTACTTTCCTATGTTTCAACAAAAAGCATCTGGGAGGGATGTCTTTGCTAATATCGATTAGCTACAGGTGGTCTCTTGAAGTGGGTTGGCTCTAAAACTGAGTCAATTGTTGAAGCTCATTCAGTAATTCTTTTTTGAAAATTATTACACAATTATTCACAATTATTTTCTGATTAAGCACACAGACAGGCAAAAACATTATAAAAATGTCACTAGTCTGATGAAGGTCACTCTTTCTGTTTCTTTCCTCTCCTTTAAAGTCCTCTGCCTTTCTGCTGCCCCTCCAGGGAGGCTGATGTGCTTGAAAGCCTTGGCTTATATCCTTCGGGGCAGTGGTTCACCTCCCTTGTGGGACCTCGTTTTGCCCTTTTAGGATCCTCTCACTTAACCTCCAAGTGGCCTAGCCGCTCATAGAAAAGGCTTTAGGAGGCACACTTCCCCCTGCTATTCACCAATACTCACCTGCACTCTGCATGCCCACAAATAGATGCACTCATAACGTATGTAATAATGGCTGTCCTTAAGTGGACAAAGCCGCAGGCTCTTTCTCTTGATGTGTCTAATGGGATCAGCTGATTGACAGCCAGAGTCATCCTTTTGACCAAACATGACACCGCGTGTGTCACGCTGCCGTCATGGGACACACACGGAAGTGTTCGGCATGAATCCCAAACTGACGGAATCCCAATCAACGCTAAAGATTTTGTCAGCTCTCAAGGTTAGGTTGGGGTCATGGTTGAGTTCACTGGAAAAGCGTGTTTTCATCATGCCTTATTTACGTTATTGATGTTCTTTATGGCTGTAGGAGCACATGACTACTCTGGAAAAGCACACATAGGGGCCATCATTTAATTATTCATCAAGGATGTTGTCTCCTTACAGAATATTCAACATTTGGAAAAATACTTAGCGATTGTCTTTTCAATGTTTAGAGACCTTTTTTCCCTCATAAAAGATTTTGTTATTTTTTGTGTTTTTTATCTCGATATTTATTAATTATCTAGGCTTAATACTGATTGCACATGACAATGAAGAGATTGGGATAAGGATTTCAAAATCCTGCTCTTTATTTGATCTGACGTCATTTCAGTGTTATTGGAGATTATCAGCATTAGCTACAAGTCGGTAAAATTGGCAGTTAATAGATTTTTGTAAAATGCGAGTCACAACATCTAATCTACCTGCTCTAACATGGGGCTGAGAACAACGTATCTTTAAAAAATATATGTAATAACACAGATGTAAACAATCTTATTATTTAAAATGGTAGTATACAAAAAAATAAAGGCATTATGGGAAAGATGTTTACTTGATCTTAAAAGGTTCATTGCCTATCAGTTATTGGTGCCACTAACTATCTCCTAATTCATTAGTTTCTTCCATTTCCTCCATTTGAATTTTCCATAGTTTTTATTAAATGCATCAGTTTCTCCATTGTGTCAGTGAGTTGATTCAATTCCTTCAGGGTTGGTGGATCTTTGTTCTTACTCTTTTTTTTTACAAGCAACTGTTATGATATTACCCAAATATTTACCCCTTTCCTGTACAAATCCATCTGAAAGATTATCAAGATACAATACAGGAACATTTTGAGGCAAATCCCCTCCCAGAATCTTTTCAGATTCTACTTATTCTGCCCAGATTATCATAATACGTGGCTCTGATGGACACTGATTATTCCACATTTTCTTTATCATGGACCCTTTGGTTAATCCTAATTCTGAGGGTGATTTTAAACATTAAATCAAAATTTCCCATGACAATTCTCTCCACATTGAGAACTGGGACTTATATTCTTCCATTTTTTTTCTTCATTGGAACTTGCAGTATTCAATTCCTTTTTTTTCTTTTCTTTTATATTTTTGGTTGTAAACTCACTTCTTCCTGCTTGTTTGTGTTCCTGTCAGATTGGGGCAGTCTCAGAAATGAACTGCTGTAATTTGTTAGGTAGTCTGGCTTGTGCTGGTACTGGTTTTTTGGTCATTTCCCTCTAAAGGTCATGAAAAAAACAGAAGTTATAGTGGGCAAAGTTCTTTTTTTTTCTTGAAGAAACTAAATAATAAATAACTTGTTTTCAGTTTTTTTTTTCAGGTCATGTTGGTTTTGTGTAAGTTCAAACAGTTATTTTAAAGTACTTTACTGTGGGGACAGTTAATATTTTCTAGTTAAAAACCCTTACTGTTCAAACTAGTTTGTGAATTTGTACATTTCAAATATTATCTATCAGGGAAATTAATTCCAGTTTGTTCCAGTTGCCTTCTTTCTTTTTTCTTCAGTGTTTTTAAAACATTTTATTTTATGTTTGTCTACTCCCATTTTTCATTTGTTGTCTCTATTTTTGGTTCATGCTGGTTTAAACCAGTCAGCATTAAACCTGTATCGGCGAGGCCAGAGATGAGGTCAAAATCTCACCTTTCCACTGCCAAGACAAATGGTAAAAACTGTCCCAAATCTCTAGAATTCAGTTCAGGTAAATTCTCTATCGTAATCTTTCCCAATGCCACTTTTGCATCACACTGACTTCTTTTGTTGTTTTTTAGTTGTTTTAGATCTGCTACAGGTAACAAACTGACTACAGATACCTGCTCCACACAAACTCATGGTAAAATGTTTCAAACTATTCTAAATGAAGGCTGCTCTGTGTAGCTCCATCCTTTGGGACGCTCTGTAGTTTTACTCTAGTTCACTACTCATAACTCTATAAGGAACACAAGAAGCACAGCAATGCAACACAATCTAGTATTGTCAGCTATGATTAACACCTCCCTTCAGACAGACTTCCTTTATGACCAAACCATGTTGTGTGATTTCTTAGTCTCTATTTACCTGTCAATGTAAAATTGACATAAGCCTAAAATGCAAAATCCTTTATTTTACTAGCCTAGTTATACAGCATTTTCCACAGTTATCTAAACTTCATCAAAAACAAGCCTTAATGGTGGACTTTTTTTACTCTTATCTAGTTCCTGCACATTAGATTTCTTGTTTTTATGAGTCATAACTTCTTCCTATACCCGAGTAATAGCGTCCCCCTCCTCTGGTGAGCCTGAGGTTTCCTGGGTCAGCTGGTGTCCGTTACAGCCGATGGCTCCTCTGCGATGATGGACGAGGCCACAAGCAAGCAGCGCCCCCACCATCACCACCACCCCTCCCTGCCAAACACGCCTCTGTTTGGTGACATCACCTCCACCCTGACTGGCAGCATTTGCTCTTAGCAAACACCAAGGCCTCCTATTTCTGTATGCGGCCCCATCGACCCGCCAACTTGTGCCAACCTATGTCCTCCACATACACACTTATAGAACCCCCAAGTATTCATCTAACGGAAGGAGGTTCATCAGACAGAAATACCTCTGTAAAAATAATGTCGTGTGTTCTGTGTCGTGTAACCTGCAGCCAAGTGTTAATTCAGCCATGAACCAAAGAGCAGCTGATTAATGCCTTCTGTCTGTCATCACATTTACAGTTACACTGGTTCCCCGAAGACACTTCTTTTTTTAGTCTGAAGAATGAATCAAGCTCAAGTGGAGGAACCTAAATCATTCTTTCCTTCTGTGATATACGGCTTCCTTAAAGCACCATATTTTTCTAGTCATAACACTAATCTCACTTATTCCAAGCAAGCAGAAAGAGGCTATAGCTTCCTACTTAAAGTTTTCTTAATTTCCTCCTTTTCTTTAAAGAAGGATTTGTGTCGTGGTGACTCCTCACTGGGCTACAACTGTTGCTGACAAATTGCGAACGACATTCCTGAGGGAGATTTCAAAATGTTTTGAAACATCTGAGGGTTCTCAGTTTCTCCACGTGTCCCTGGGCCTCATTGAGGCGACCGTGGTGCAGTGGCAAGAGAGATCGCCTCCCATGTCAGAGAGCGTGGGTTCAAACCCCATGTGTCAAAGTATCCTTGGGCATTTGGGCAAGATATTCACCATTCTGAGTTGGCAGCCTCCTGCTCCTCAAACAGTGAGGATGGGTCAAATGCAGAGATGAATTTCCCCAAGGGGATCAATAAAGGATAAATTATTAATTATTCTCATGTGCAAAAAATTATGGACATGTTCAGAAAAACTTCACAACAAACTTTCTCTCAGTCCTCTCTTTGTTGTTTGGATCCTTCTCAGTTTAGCTTCTGTGAGTCAGAATTTGTGAGAAATGTGAGATAATTTTGGGAGTAAAAATAAGGTTAGATTTCAAACAAATCAAGAGAAAATTAAGACGCATGGTGACCAAATTGCAACATTAAAATTTGCAGAAATGTCACAATTTGCTTGCAATTATGTTGTATGTCCCACATGACCTGTCCAGATATAAAAGGTGTTGGAAAAGTGTCCAATTCATCAATTCACAATGATTCCACATGAAACTTTTCCTCTGTTTGGATTATGCAACTTTACACTAAATAATAACTTGGCTTTTTTAGACTTGTTTTACAGAAAATATATATTTTTATTATAATTTATTGTATTGCAAATGGAGAAGAAATTGAAATCCACTAAACCATTGATATGTTGACACTCAAAGGGAAGTGACAAGGTAATTGATGGTCTTCAAAAACACACACACAGTCTTGACAAAAGAATAAAACATTTTAGCGTTCAGAAATCCAGCTGTCTTTTCTTTAACACGTTGGGTTGAGTCTATAATAAATGTTTTAAATCACAGGAGTCAAGGCAGCTGCAAACGTGAGTCCTATGCTGTCCTCAGTATGTTTTAATACAGTTTACTGCCCTTTAAGAGTTCATGTGATTGATTCAGTTCCCCAACACAACAGCAAGGTAAAGGCAGATTTTGATTCTCAGGTGGCTAAAATATATTTGACTGTTTGCAGCAGAGCATTTCTTAGTTTCTGCTGGCTGGTTGTCCAAACGGTGGTGCTGCCAACCAAGTTCTGTTGGTAATATGCCAAGAAATAAAGAGAGAGAGTGCTTTTTACTAACAGGCTCCAAACAAACACTTATCTGGACTCTGAACGAAGAGGTCGAGAGCGTACCGCAGTGGATCAGACGAGGCTTCAAAGACTGAGATCTACTGAAATTCTGCGTGAACGTGCAACCCATGTACATGAGTTAGAGGTGGAGTATTTTAAGACCCAGGAATGCAATTTCCTGTCTGTGGGCATCGTCTGTGGGTAGTCTGTCAGAAAGTATCAAAGTGTCAAACACAGATCATGTTATCAGAACCACGCTGACTTACACTGGATTATTAAATTGTGGTAACTCCCTTGTTAAATCTGATGTTAGCATGGCACTGCTGTCTTGTGAGAGAGTGTGGGAGCTGTGGGAATCGGAGGATGAGCCCCAGGGGATTGGAAGATGGAATGGCAGAGGGAATAGTCACTGTCAATAATAAGATTTATTATCCATCAGCTCGTCCCAAGGAGGGGGCATACGGAGACCGCTGTTCACAGGAATTAGATGTCAGGTATGGAAAGACAGACTTCTGGGGGATCTGTATTAGGATGGAGGATTGGAGGTTCAGTGCTGTGGCCTGTCAGTGGCCCCAGTCAGAGGGCTGATGATCTGGAGACGGAACTCTGCTCAAAGTCTCGTCCACAACTTAAAAACGAGGCTTAGTCATCTTTGAGACAGCAGTCTAGTTCATCATTCTCAGATCCGATGCTCCGTCTGTCTTTTTATGATGATGAAGCAGGATCTGCATCAGTGATTTGTTGAGTTTTAAGTCGATTCCTCAGCTGGTCTTACTGAAGAGGATCAGACCTGTTATGGTAGATAAATGAAAGAGTAAAAACGTTGGTTTATGAAGAACTTTTTAATGTATTTATTAGAGTTTAGTGTCTACATGTTGGAATTATGTTTGTTGAAAGAGCTAAAAAATTACACCTTTTGATATTGATGTTCTTTTAAAGGGATATTTGGGTCATTTTGAGGTGACATTCTAACAGTTATTTTTGTGTGTGTTTAGCTTATGGTGTTTCTGCTGCTTCAGCAGAAATTCAGACGTTTGGTTGAAACAAACCTAATGAATGGTCTCATGTAGAATGGTCTGGTGGTTTTGGTCCTTACTGCTTAAAAACAACTCATAGAAAGCCACTTCAAAATGACCAATTGTCAATTGTTTGTCTGCTTTAACCCAGTGGGCTGCCATCCTTGGACAGCTTGGGGTTCAGCATTTTGCCCGAGGATACTTTGACAAGTGGTGTGAAGGAATTGGGGATCAAACCGCTGACCTTCCAATCAGTGAATGACCATCCTTAACCACCGATCCACAGCCGCCTCAAGTTTTGAGTTTTAGGTTCAAAGCAGTCTGTACTTACATAAAATATCCCTTCCAAGTTATCTCCTGTGACCTTCATTCATTCATTCATTCATTCATTCATTCATTCATTCATTCATTCATTCATTCGTTCATAATGTTTATTTATACAAGGAAGTCTCATTGAGACATAATGTCTCATTTTCAAGAGAGACCTGTTTAAGCCCTCATACGAAAAACAGAAACTGTGACAGAACAGGGTTGGTACAAGCCGGGCTGGTACTTTCACTAATTTCTTGTCATGTCTGTTGCTCTTGGATGGTGGCAGAAAACTCCTGAAATTCATGAAAATATAAATGAGAAAAGGTTTTGAACTGGCCCTTTAACATCTGCACAGTAACATCTGTACGTTAAAGATGGGGGAGACAGACTACTTGCAGAAGGAGCAATGAGTGCAACGTGAGGCGGTGGGAGTAGATTATCTGTGGTTCAGAGCAGCCAGTCAGTGGGAGATGGATGGACGGAGCGCCAGCTGCATGCGTCTTCCCAACGTAGGGCACCGCTCGAGAGGCGATCCGCTGTCAAAGGTCTATTAAGGGAAGATTGAGACCCCAGGTGTACACGTGTGTGTGTGTGTGTGTGTGTGTGTGTGTGTGTGTGTGTGTGTGTGTGTGTGTGTGTGTGTGTGTGTGTGTGTGTGTGTGTGTGTGTGTGTGTGTGTGTGTGTGTGTGTGTGTGTGTATGTGTGTGTGTTCACATGTTCATTGGTCATGCTCCCATAGTGGAAGATTGAGATCCCATTGTTCCCAGAGCCACTCAACCAATACAACCTGCAGTGGTTTACAATCAGTGCAAAATGGACACACACACACACACACACACACACACACACACACATACAGAGGAGGAGAAACATCACAGCTCACTACAGGTACTATTAAATGACAGCTAAAGAGGAACAGCTGTGTGACGGAGTCTCAGACCAGTGAGTATCGTGATGTTTAAACGAGAGTTCAGAGGCCGATTGAGGTGCAGGTGGGAGTGAGGGGTGGTTGTACCAGAGGTTGTAGGGTGGGAATCATGGCAACACCTTTGACAAGCCCTATTTGTCATCTGCCAGGACGCTCAAATAGCTCTGACTGCACTATAGATGGATTGTGGGAGAAAACGTTACTACAAGCCAGGCAACTAATCCAGTACATACACCCCCACTTCTCCCCCAGGTTCTTTCTCCACCTCTCTCCTTACTCTCTCTCTCTCTCTGTCTTTTTATGACATGTTTTCATTCTTTAATAACTGTATATGATTTTTTTCAAAAATACTGCAGGTCACATATAATCCTTTGTTTGTCTTTGCCATATATTTGGATTGATTAAATTCTATTTCAGTAAAAATTACCCTAAAAGGTCAGTTCATGGTTTACTCTAAGTAATTTAAGAGCTCTACCAGAATCACCTGAAGTAAATACTAACCACATGGACTGAATTACAGGAACTTGAATTATGAGTGTTTTGTGCAAAAAGATCCCTGCAGGTCACCATGTTTCTGATCTGTTACTTAGAAAATGAAATTCCTCCATGGCCTAATGTCATTCGTCCAATTTTGTTTAGAATAGCACTAAAAAAAAGTACTGGAACATAAATGACTGCATCAAGGCAACTGGAGTGACAAAATCATCTGATCTGGCATGTTAAAAATAATAATGAACCACTTGGAAATGTCAATATTTATAACAACTAGGGGTATTCTGATCACTATATTTTTGGTCAGTACCAAGTCTCAATCCGATACATGCATTATGTTGCTTTTCTTATTAACAGCAGTCTACAGACTACAAACAACAAAATACCTTGATGGTATTAAAATCAAAACGTGAGTTTCTGTAGAGCAGAGTTGGAGAACCTCTGGCCTCCGGGCTGTATACAGCCCACGGACCCCTTTTATCAGGCCCGCCACACAATGTCAAATAAATAATTAAACTCAGAGGAAAAAAATGTCAACAACCAATGATGTTTCTGTGATTAATTCATCAGTATAGATATCAGTACTGTATATCTAGGCCTGGATTGGTGTCGGTGAACGCAACAGCAGTCGAGAGTCAGCAGCCAAGCTGCAGCGTGATCTGTGTGGCTCGTTCTAGTTTCCACTCCCTGTTGCAGGTTGACATGCTCAACGTTGTCTGGGATGGGATGCAGTGTGAGGTCTCCGGTCCAGGGAAAGCTAACCAGAAAAGGATCCCCACCCCTGCTGTAGAGGATCACAGTGCAGGGAGACAGTCTATCCACACAGATCACAGGATTGTATTGTTTTGGCTATACTGTTTTAAACAACATTCGGTGTTTGTGAACAGTCTTTACTGATCTCCAATCAATGTTTTGGTGCTGAAACCAGGAGTTACACACAATCAGGATCAGTAAACATTAGCTGGTGATACTACAGCGATATTTAAAGAGCCAACTAGGTTTACAAATGATGTTACAAAAAGTGTTTAGGAAAGCAGTAGATCTATGATGTTCTGTTTCTTTAAATGGGTCTGGATCTGTCTGGATGATTTTAATCAAAGTTGGGTGACCGTGGCTCAGCAAAAGTGAAATAGCTCAGATTTTATCATTTTCATTAGTTGTTGATCTCCTTGAGCCCGTCTCCAACTTCAAATGAAAGGATATTATTGGATGAAAGTGACCCAGTAAAGTTTTGGTGCTGTATTATGACATATCTGAAGTAAAACCATTGAGTAAGTCAACAACGGAGGTTAGGAGCCAAGTGTGGCCAGCTACTCCAATACTGATCAATAAAATAGCATTTACAGGACCAGAACCTGATAAAGACAATACTGTACTTGCATTTGGGGAAGCTAATCCATTGTAATGGTTATGTCGCATGATCAGAATTTGTTTTTATCTTAATTCATTTACATAAAGTAAATAAGCAGCGTATCCTCAAAAAAAGGAACCGAGTACTAAATTTACCTTTTTTTTAAATCCACAAAATAACTGCTTGTGTATTTCTCTGCAGATCCCCCTCTGTCTGTGTTTATTTATTTTAATATTTCTTGAAGTTGTCTCAGACTATACCTGTCGCCTGCCAGCATCAGAGAGGTATAATTAGATGTGCTCATATAGAATCTTCATGTGCTTTACGTACATCAGTCCATCTTTCCATGTACATGCATGTTTTAAATGTACAACGGGTATTTCTGCATCTCCCTCGGCTCTGTGATGTTCAACAGTAAATGTTTATGAGATAAATTCACCCGCTGATCCAAAGCTGCATCACTGCTGACGGATGAAACCGGCGTCTGGTAGGGGGAGGTGGAAAGTGTGGAAGTGGAAATCGAATCATCCTATTGTTTGTCACTACAGTTCTCATGCTTGGTTATTGGATTCTAATTAAATTGGCAACAATAGTGATGGTTGGTTATTAGATACGTGTCCAAGAGGGGATATGAGAGGAGCCTGTGAAAAGATTCATAAACTCATTTTATGTCCCTTTTTCACACCTTCTGTCACTCTGTCTTTTCTTAGCTCATTAGGAAGACTGAGTGCTGTCACTGACCACCGCAAAGGATGATGGGTGGAAACAGGAAGTAGAGCAGATGATGGCACCTTTTGGGTGATGGAATGACTAGAATGAATCTGTTGAGTATTTGATTCATGTTGCTTTCAGTCTGAAAGTTTTTTCTTATTCAATTCTTTTCTTATTCAGACTCATTCATAGGGCCGGCATCAACGGTTGTCAATCAAACCATCTTCACATGCTATTGGATAGCGCTAGGACCAATCAGAGGCGTTTAGCAACAACCGGAACCAGCTGGTATATTAAAGTTTTACCGTATCCTGTCGGCAAAGCGGCTAATAAATCCTCTTTCAAAATAAAAGACTTAAGTTCCTCTATCTCAGTGGTTCCCAACCCTTCTCCTCAAGGCCCACAGTCCTACATGTTTTAGAGGTTTCCCTGCTCCTGCACACCTGATTCAAATTACTGAATTACCTGTTCATCTAAATCAGGTGTGTTGACACAGAGCAGCAGAGGACCTATGTGCGGCTTCTCTTTGTGGACTTCAGCTCGGCATTTAATACCATCATTCCCAATAGACTGGTGACCAAACTACTAGACCTGGGTCTATCTTACTCCACCTGCCTCTGGATCAAGGACTTTCTGTCTGACCGCTCTCAAAGAGTCAAGGTTGACCCCCACATCTCCTCAGCCCTCAGCCTCAGCACCGGCTCCCCCCAGGGCTGTGTGCTGAGTCCTCTACTCTTCACTCTTTACACCCACGACTGCACCCCCACCCACTCCAGCAACAGCATCCTGAAATTTGCAGACGATACAACTGTGGTGGGACTCATCTCCGGGGGGGATGAGTCTGCATATTGGGACGAGGTGGAGCGGCTGACAGCGTGGTGCACAGATAACAACCTGGCTTTAAACACAACAAAAACAAAGGAGATAGTGGTAGACTTCAGGAGGAATAAGGCTGACATTCAGCCCCTGTTTGTCAATGGAGAATGTGTGGAGAGGGTGTCAGACTTCAGGTTCCTGGGGGTCTACATAGAGGACCATCTGACCTGGGGCACACACACTAAGGCTGTCGTTAAGAAGGCACAGCAGAGACTGTACTTTCTGAGAACATTAAGGAACAACCATCTCAGACAAAAACTGCTTGTGTCCTTCTACCACTGCTGCATTGAGAGCATCCTAACATACTGCATGTGTGCGTGGTTCTCCAGCTGTACGGCTGCAGAGAAGAAAGCACTTCAGAGGGTCGTCACCACAGCGGGAAAGATCACTGGCTGCCCTCTCCCCTCTATGGAAGATCTCTACAGCTCCCGCTGTCTTAGGAAGGCACACAGTATTCTCAGGGACCCATCTCATCCCGGACACTCGCTCTTTGAACTGCTGCCCTCGGGCAGACGCTTCAGAACAATTAAAGCGAGAACAAACAGGTTGAAGAACTGTTTTTATGCCAGAGCGGTAATTGCACTCAATGCGGAGGAAACCTGATCATGGGAATTGTGCAATAACTGCAGTGTGGGATGTTTTGATTTTGATTTTAAAATTTTTATTCTGATTTTTAACCCTCAGCAACTGCTGTTTTAGTATTTTATCGTATTTTAGTATTTATTTTTTATGTTCAGGCACCTTAAGGATTGCACTTTCAATTTCGTTGTACTAGTACAATGACAATAAAGGTGATTCTGATTCTGATTCTTGTTTGCAAGGAAGTGGCTGAAATGTTTGTTGATTTGATCCCAGGATCATCGGGATGAAACTTGGATGAGAACAGGAACGAGACAAACTGAAGATTCTATCTTTTAAATAGAATAATTTAGAGAACCTCATTAAACTATTTGATTAGTTCACCTCAAAGGTTTAAACCAATTTGCAACTGTTACTTCTATTTCCAAGCAAAATTGTGCCAAAAATTACAAACCCCTTTTTTAAAAGTTGTGGTGTGATTTGAACATGAGGTTCTGGGGTCACTTTTATCTGGGTTATCTACTGTAGGTTCTGTACATACAAAGCAAATGCTGCGTCCAGATTCTTGATGCAAATTTGAGCTTGTTCCTGGTGTGGGTTGGACTCCATTGTGGCGCTCCTTGGTCTCTGATCCTGTCTGTGGTATTCATGAAGAGGATCTCAAGTTGTAATCATGAAGGAAAGGGGGTCCGGATTAGGAGCCTGAGGGTCTCACCTTTTTGCAGATTATGTGATTCTGTTGGTGTCTCCAAGTCATAACCTTCAGCGTGCACTTGAATGGTTCATGGCAAGAATGAGCGTCAGCTCCTCTGAGTTAAAAGCCAAAGTTTTCAACAAGGAAAAAGTGAAAATACTACCTCAGGATTGGGAGTGAGTCTCTGCCTCAAGCAGAAGAATTCAGTCATCTAGGTGTCGTGCTGACGGCTGAAGGAGCGGGAGATAGACCGATGGATTGGGGCTTTGTCTGCAGCAATTGGAGTGCTCCAGTGTTTCATGGTAAAGAATGAGCTGAGCTGGAAGGCTCTCAATTCTGATCCATTTAAGCAACCAAAAGATCAAGCTGCTAAAATCAGTTTCCTCCAGGAGTGGCTGGGCTCAGCTTCAGAGATCAGGTAAGAGCTCCGTCGTTTGAAGGGAGCTCTCGGAGTAGAGTCACTGCTCCTCCTCATTGAAAGGACTCAGCTGAGGTGGTTTGAGCATTTGATTAGGATGCCTCCTGGCTGCCTCTCTTTAGAGGTTTCCTTGGAACTAGGAGGAGACCCAGAACTCCCTGGAGGAATTAAAGATCCTTTCCAGGCTGGATCACATTAGGATCCCCCAGGAGGAAATTGAGTGTCATGGGGAAGGGGGAGGACTGAGTTTCCTCCTTGTACCTGTGACCTCCATAACTTGACAAACCCAGTAAATGTTTTTGTAGTTTGAGACCGCTCCCTTTTACAAGCTGAACTTGTATGTTGTTCTGTTGTTCGATCAGGAGGCTCAAAATACGGTGCATGAACTGTCATAACACTCAGTTTGTAGTTATGTACAGATCACATGACTAAAGTGTGGGGGGAAGTGTACTTACCAGTTCTTGCTTTGACTTTGACTTTGAACTTGTTTTTACTATTTCAAGCAACAGTTAGCCTCTAATGCAGAAGCTGATCATAGAACTGTAAAAACTAAACTTTTACAGTTTTCCTCTTTATATTTCAGACTTGAGTAGACACAGTCTTGGCCCGTGAAGTCTTCTATCTCAGTAAAATGATGTGAACAGGGACTTAGATTATCCACAATGCAAATTCTATTCTTTGTGTGTCAGGCAGGCCAGGCCATCATAAAACAACATGATGGATACACAGCCAAATAAATAAATAAAAACACTTAGTTCTCTTTTTTCTGTTCCAATCGCTCTGCTCTCGTGGCTCCTCTCTGATGGATTTGTAAAATGATATAACGAATGAGACTTAAAGTGAGAAGGAAGCAGGGAGGCTGGGCAGGAGGGATGAAGGCAGCGCAGAGAGAGACAGAGCACATGATTTATTAGACTCATAAAAATTCTGCCTCTGTTATTCCCTCTCATTTTTATATGTGAAGCTTATTAAAGAGCACACCTGCCAGAGTCTTCAAATGTGTGTGTGTGTGTGTGTGTGTGTGTGTGTGTGTGTGTGTGTGTGTGTGTGTGTGTGTGTGTGTGTGTGTGTGTGTTCAGTTTAAATGTAAATGTGCATTTTTTGACAGGGTAAGTTTTATTCTGGTTCCTGTGTGTGTGTGTTCAGACGTTCTCATTCAAACATTTTAAATTTTTTCCGTCTACAGATCCTGCATCTTCCTTTCACCGAAGCCCCGCCTCCCAGCGGGTGTTCAGGACACGCTACAAGATGGTGACCCGGCCAGGTTCCAGCACCACACACACCCTGTACTACAACCCCGCCCTCTCCTGGCGAGCCAAGAAGATCCAGTCTGCCAGGTAATTCATGTTAGTAAGTAAGTAAGTAAAGTTTATTTATATAGAACTTCTCACAGAAAAAAACAATTACTAATTGCTTCACAAAACAACATATAAATTAAAACATGATTAAAAGACAAATAAACCAAAAGAATAAAAATCATTAAAACAAATGAATAAAGATGTTTACAATACAGTGAAGAGACAAAAAAGATTTAAAGCCGCACTCTGGAGGATTTCATCAGGAGAGCAGTTTTTGAATCTAGCGTCCAAAGACTCCTCCTCAAAACATCTCGACACGCGCGTCCGGTCGCGTGTGCGCGCGTGCACGCGGCGCATATACTTCGGACATGAACTGTACTGCTCAATGTGTAGGGTTTAATCACTCACAGTTCACTATCTTATTCCAACAACACTACGAGGGTCTGATGAGCCCTCTCTGTCCCTGCTGCTTCTGATATTAGCTCTGTTAGCAGAGAGCTGCTGCTGGACTCTGAAGCTGAACTTGACTCGGCCCTGGATGAACTTTCTGACCAAAATAAACGCGTAATCCTGTCAAGCCTTGCCATTCTGTGAGGTGAAAGGTTTAAAAATAAAAATAAATCCATCTTTAGCTGGAGAATGGGTAGGTTTTTATTAGAAATGAGCCGTGAGGCTGAGACGCAAACAGAGAAACACACGGAGCGTCCTGTACGACAGCGCCCCCTACTGGTACAGGTTTGGTGCATGTTGTGCATGTTGAGAGAATGCAGACATTTGAATTTCATTGGCTGAAAAATGTCGGCGGCAAGAAATAATGGAAAGGGGTCTCTAGGAGGAAGGAGGGTCCTCATCAGAATGACAGATGTTGTGGAACTCTACCCATAGATCATAGTTTAGACCTGAAATATCATTTAAAACATTTAGAAAACTGTGATACAGAGAAAAATGCTCCAGAGAGCCGCTTTAAGTAAAAGCAGTTTTAAATAATAGCTGCTTTTTAAAGGTTTCCAGACTGTCTATACAGCGTAAAACTAAAGGAAGTTCATTCCAAAGTCGAGGTGCGACAGACTGGAAGGAGCGATCACCTAGGGCTGGACGATAATTCAATATCAATATATATCTATCGATAGACATGTGGCTCAATAGGGAAAAAAAGGGTCAATAAAAAGTTTTCCGTATTTTTTCATTTTATCCAACTATATAACGTAATGCTACAGTCATTATTTACTCCTAACCAATCAGGAGCACAGACCCAGGAAGCACCGTCACTAAGTCCCTCCCCTCTCAGTCCAAAAGAAAGCAGGTGGCGGTCGCTAGACTCGCTACTCGCACCAGGTCGCTGCAAGGAGGGACGGATGAAATTATCCGGAAAAGTTTATTTTGTTAGTTAACCAGCATGGCAATGCTTTGGTTTTTAAGTCAGACAAAAACCAAACAACAGTCTCTTGTAAAATGAGCAGAGAATCAATTAAACCAGTCTGGTAACACAACCAACGTGTTTTAGCATTTAGCTGCTCGAAGCATTTAGCTGCAGGAATGTTGCCCCGATAACGGTCCACTACGGAGGAGAAATCCTCTGATGATCTGCCGCAAACCAAACTGGGATAAACATGACCTGAACCCAAAATGACCTGAAGAACATGAAGCCCGAACACTGGACCTAGACCTGGACCCGAACCACGAACCGAGCCGACACACGCAATGTGCCGAAGCTGAGTTGTGTTTCTTTTTATGGAGGATGAAAAAACAGCTGATCGCTGGGTGGTTCAGCTGTCTGTCTTCCCCTGGTTCAAATACAGGATCTATAATCACTCAGTCAGTCAATCATGTCCCAAAATAATAAAACAAACGACGCTTCACCGTCGGACACAGAAGGAGGGAGGAGGAGGAGGATGATTTCCTCTCACACACAGCGCTGAACCGTCAACACTTTCTTCTTCTGAACTCACCAAACTTTATATTTTTGTCAGAATGGAATTCAACATTCTTTATTTTTATAATTATGACATTTTAGAATTATGTTCTCTCTCTCTCTCTGTTTTCAGACTCATTCTGATCAATTAACGTAATTATTCAGCTGACCAACCATGTCGGTTTGAATGTTTAAATGAAAGGTTAAATTAAATTCAATTTTTGATCTTCCTTATTTTATGTATTCTTTAATAAACGTAGTTCATTGAGGAATAGCATTAAATGACCAGGGCTGCATTTAAAATATATTTTCTACTCTTTTTTTCAAATTTTCAATAATATTGATTACCGATCAATATGATATTTTTTTTATCGATAGGCTTTTTTTCTATATCGTCCAGCCCTACGATCACCCTGACTTATCTATCAGGTCTTTGGAACTGCTATAAGATTCTGGTCTGTGGACCTGAGAGCTCGGGTTGGAGCGTACGGCTTTATCGGTTCAGTAACATAAAGAGGAGCTTGACCATGTAGGACCCTAAAAGTTAGAGTCAGGATTTTAAAATGAATTCTACATTTAACAGGTAACCAGTGCAGAGACCTCAGAATAGGAGTGATGTCATCTTTTCTGTTTGCTCCAGTGAGGAGCCTCGCTGCAGAGTTCTGGACCAGCTGAAGGCGGTCCAGGGCTTTTTGGTTCAAACATGTGAAAAGTGTGTTACAGTAATCTAGACGGGAGGAGATAAAAGCATGAAGAACCATTTCCAGTTCAGGTTTTGACACCAACTTTCTCAGTTTGGAAATATTTCTCAGATGATAAAAACAGTTTCTGACCAGCTGTTTTGAGTGACCTTCAAGAGACATTGATTGGTCGAAAATAACACCCAGATTCCTCAGGTTTGACTTTACAGCAGAACTTAAATGTCCAATATGTTGACTGATCAGAGGGACCATCCTATCAGGGGCAACAATCAGACATTCAGTCTTTTCAGGGTTTAACTGAAGGAAGTTATTTTCTAACCAGTTAGTAGCTGACAGACACTCCAGTAGTTCAGACAGTTTGTAGAACTCTGAGTCCTTGAAGGAGCAGTACAGCTGAATGTCATCTGCATAAAGGTGGTAGGAGACATTGTGACAGCTACTAATGATCTGTCCAAGAGGATGGATATATAGTAAAATCAAGAATGGACCCAAAACGAAGCCTTGGGGTACTCCACAGAACAGATTTGTAGTATCTGACATGATGTTGTTTATATGGACACTGAAACTTCTGTTTGAGAGGTACGATCTGAACCAGTCTAAAACTGTTCCAGAGATCCCCACCAAGTCACAGAGTCTGTTTATTAAGGTGCTGTGATCAACAGTGTCAAAAGCTGCAGAAAGGTCCAACAGAACTAAGACTGTAAACTCCCCGGAGTCTGCTGCCATCATGATGTCACTGGATACTTTGAGTAAAGCCGTTCATATTTATGCTTTTAACAAAAAACAGATAGGAATTTATCAAAAGTTTTCTGTTGTTTCAGAAAAAAAAAACAGCTGATCGACCACATCTTTTTTTTAATTTTGAGATTAAAGGCAATTTAGAAATGGGCCTGTAATTTTTTGGCTGAGAGGAGTCCAAACTGGTTTTGTTAAGGATAGGTTCAATAACGGCGTGTTTAAAAACAGAGGGGACAGAGCCGGTTTGGAGGGATAGATTAATAAAATCCACAATGAGTGCATGGGCCAACTAGGTCAAAAGCTTTAAGAAGCAAAGAGGTTGGGAGAATATCAACAGGGCTGGTTTCAAAGTTGGTTTCATGTTTATCTGAATTAGACGGGTGTTCTGAAAAAGTGTAAAGAAGGACCACGATTGGGACAGAGGTGGATAGACGGGAGAGTAGGGAGCAGATCTAATCTTGCTCTGATATTTAATCTTATTCTCAAAGAATGTTGACACATACTTGTGCACTTAACCCTGAAATTAGTGTATTTTGAGGTGACCAAATAATTTAGGCTGTGATTGTTCCAAAACCATGAAAATTGGTATGATGGTGTGTTTTTTTCATTGCATTTGAATTTTTGAATTTAACTGATATCCAATATTTTTTTACTGTTTGAGATGTTTTTTTAGGTAAATAATTAGTTAATTTATTGGCCATATGTCATTTTTTACTTCACTGTACAGAGTCTTGAGGTTTTGTCAAATCCTCTTTCCAAACTTTGCTTCCGTAAAAATACGTCATCATGAAAATTTGTTGTGAACAGATTTCTTGTTTCTACTTTCTGAACACAAACTTTCTACATACATTTTTTTTTTCAATTAAACCACTTATAAAAGAATAATTTTGTGCTTTTGTATTAGGTTTTATTGTTGGTGGGGGGTGTCATTTGTGTAATCCAGATTTGGTGAGACGAAGGGAGCTGGACTGTGGCTGGCCTCGGCCTCTAGTGACTTATTACTATTCATTTAGCTGCTGCAGTAAATATTGATTCATCAAGGGATTTTCAATTTGAGCCCCTTGACATCCTGTGAAATATCACCATATGTGTACAAGTGAGGAGAAAGATAGGGAGGGAGGGGGACAGGTCAGGTCTCCTGGGAGATGTCCTGCCCCCCCACCCTCCTACCCATTCCCATCTCATGCTTATCTATCAGTTTAACTCCAAAGACCGGCTCCCATTTTTATCAGTTGGAAGCTATTGAGTGGCCCGTGAGCTCATATTCTTTGCTCTTAACTACTGAGTAGTGCTGCTCTTCATCTTCAGTCTATCACACCCACCAGCTGTTTATAATTTAGTTTAATTTTATGGAGAAGCATTTTTTACGTGTTTCACCATAACATTTTCTGTAAAAAGCAGAGATTCTTAAATATTAAAGATATGAACAAAACATCCTAAAAACATACTTACTCTTCTAGGTTTTTGTAGTTGTACAGCAGTGGTTTCCCAAGTTGGGGCTGGGGCCCCACTGTGGGCCCTCAAACACTGATTTTGGCTATTTTGTGTGTAGTTCAATCAATCAATTTTGAATTAGTAGGATCTCGTAAACCTTAAAAAACAAACATTACTTTTAAATAATTAGTAGTTCAAAATTAAAAATAAATGTTCTTGAAATCGATTCGTCTTCTGAACCGCTTCATCTACAAGGGTCACAGAGAGCTGATAACTATCTCCAGCTGTCAGGAGGCGGGGGACATCCTGGACCAGTCCATCACAGAGCCAGTTCAAGCAAACAAGACTCACAACCAGTCAAACTCTCACTCACTCCTAAGGACAGTTTAGAGGCACCAATCAACCTAACATGCACGTTTTACTGCGAGAAGAAACTGGAGTACCCAGAGGAAACCCACACATTCATAGGAAGTGCAAACTCTGTAGAGAGGCTGCAGCTGGGAGCAAACCCACAACCTCCTCCTTGCTGCAAGGCAACAATGCTATCCGCTGCGCCACCAAGCAGCTCTTCCTCCATAAAATATTATAGACCAGTTGAACAGAATCAAATATTATAATGTGCTCATCTTTAGGGGACCCAGGAGGATAGTTGAGGTCTTTGCCATTGTAGTTTTATGGGTCAGAAGCTAAAACGTTTGGGAACCACTGCTCTATAGTATCTTAACCTGTAAAGACCGTGGCTCTGGCTGAGGAATAGAGGGAGTCTACCATGGGTTCAAACCCTGGCTCAAGCCATGTGTTGAAATATCCTTTGTCAACAGGGGCAGATCTAGAGAAATATTTATGGGGCATCAAAAAAGGGGCAAGAATTTTTCTGGGGTGGCACCATATACAAGAATATTACAGTATACAGTATATCTATTCCAGCTGCGGTGGCAGCAGGGGTGGCAAGGCTTTCTTTAGGGTGGCAAATGCCACCCTGTGCCACCCCAGTAGATCCACCCATGTTTGTCAAGATCCAGAACCCCCAACTGCCTTCAGCTCTCCCTTAAAAAAGAGATTTTTAATCCTAATGGGACATTACCTGAATAATATTTTAGAGATATCAAACTATATGTGTATGTCCAAATTGGCTTTATTGCAACTTTATAGACACTTTTTTGTATCGTCCACACCAGATGACAGTCTATGTTCTGTATTTGATTATTTGTGCTTCAGGTGAGTTTCTACCTTATATTTCCATTAGTTGGGTGTAACTGAATAGAAAGATTCTGCGTTTTTTTCTAGTTAATCCACCGGTTTAAATTGTGACAAAGTTTTAATTGCATTTTTATTTCTTGGAAATTTCTTTTTTTCTGATCGTAGGAAGTATGGTACAGTTACAAAAAAATCTTCAAAAACATTTACTTTAAAGATGAGTGAAAGTGAAAGTTAAATGTTGATTCACAAAAACACGATTTAAAAAAAGATGAGTGTTGTTGCATTTCAAGACTTTTTTTAAACTCTCCAAATAATTCAGTCCATAAATCATAAAATATTTCCCTGTAAGCTGATCTGTTAAGTGGGGGGGGAAACTGCCTTCAATGTCTTTTCTAGTCCCATCAGTTTATATTTTTCATCTCATAACTCATCCACTCAGGACCAGAACTGTCCCAGAGCCACAGGAAGTCAGCCTCTCCTTACCCATGTTCTTTCCCTGTTCTGTTAGCTATAAGGAGGCAACGCATGGCAGGTGATTTACTGCTGGGAGGCACTTTGAAAGAAGGGAGGGGGAATCCACTGCAATATTTCAGGCTCCGCCACCAGAAAATAGAAATAATCTCAACATTAACTCCATTAATAGTATCAGGATTTGAATTAAGAAAGCTGTAAAGCATGCGCTAGAGGATAATTTACAACCCAGGCCTCTCGTCAGCTTTCATCATGAATCTAAACATTCATGTTTATTATCGTTTATTTTCTTCTTTGTTTTTTCAGTTTGATCACATTTCCAGTGATAATCTTTCACTTGGCTCCATATTTAATTGTTGTCAAAAGGTCCCAACATGGTAACACACTCCATTCCCAAATAAGTGTACTATCTTTGAGTGTGTGTGTGTGCTGCATATCAACACACACACACACACACACACACACACACACACACGCTTAGTCCGAGTGCTCATCTTCTTTAGTGCTTCAGTATCGATCAGCACAGGATGTAAGAGACTGGGCAATAAAGTGAAGCAGCGCTCCCTTTTCTTCACTTCTTTTTTTCCGGCATTCTCTCCCATCACACCCCCTTTCATCCCCCGTTTCATTCACTCACTCGTTGGTTATCACATTTGTCATTCGCTTGTCGCTCGTAGTCGTGCGTCGTCTTGCTCTGCTGCTGTTCTCGCCCTCTCCCCGTGGTTTGTCCCACTCTGCTTCCTGTTTGAAAGGATCCTGGTGCTGCTCCGGTTTCTGCTAAGGACCTGAAGACGAGCAGCAGCCCTCGCCTTCAGAATGAGCCAGATGACTGTTTTTGCTGCGCTTTGTTTCAAGGGTAACTGTTTCCCAATATGAGCTCACTAATGCTTGGGTTGCAGACAAACGGACGAGGGCAGCATTATTCCGAGCAGTCGCGCGACCCTCCAAATTCTTCCCTGTCACTAAAACAAAAGTCGGATCATTCATCAACGGCTCCGGTAGTGCTGAATTGCGCTCTCCTTTATCTGTGGATCGTATGGTCAGAGCAGTGCATGCACACTCACACCTGCCCTCACAAACAAGCTCGTCTCGAGGGAGCGTCTTCTCGCCCTCGTCTCGTCCTCTGCTTCTTCCTCTCTCCTCCGTATTTTTCACTGCTCCTTTTTTTGATGAGTTTAGACCTTTTTTCTTTTTGCTTCGACCTTCAGATGTTATCTTCTTGTTTTCTAACATAACTGAGAGAATGCAAAGTACACAGACGTCACATCACTTCAGGTCTTAAATAACAGAGAAATAACATGATTTTTTTTTTTTTTATCAAAGTTAAAACACCAACTTTTCTTTTGTAAATAAAACATTTGAAGATGTAACTATTATTGATGCTATCAAACAAAATCTGATATATTCAGTCAGTATAGTGTAATATTTAAAATACATAACTTTGTGATGATTTGATTAGTTTTCTGTTTTTTTTTAAAGGAGCTGGTTTCATGAATGCAAACTTTATGTGATGATCTATATCTGTGATAAAACAAAAGTGTTAAAACCTCAGAGGGTTTGTAGGAACTGGTTTGTTCTGAGCCTGGCGGTGTGGTTAGGCCTGGGCGTTTAGGGCTTAAACCCTGAAGCCCTGGATCTCAAGAGAGAAGTTTAAAATCATGCATTAACCTGTAGCACCTGTGGTTCAGGCAGCAGGAGGAGGAGAGTGTGTGACTCTGGTTGCTGCAGCAGAGAGAGAGTTTTAAGCACTGTGTAAAACTTTAACACATCTTTAACCTAACAGTGACTCGTATAATACTGTAATCTTTTAACCAATTAAAGTTCTAGTCACCAATTTGATAAAACACATTTTCTGACCCTGTATTTGATTAAAACAGACACTAAAGTGAACCAAAAACCTATCAGAATAAAAAAGCACATTTTGAAAAATTTAACTAATTAGTGATGATGGGACTTTAGACCTGTTTAGTTTTTCCAACCCAGTGGAGGTTTATGATTGGTTGATCACCACCAGGTGTACGCTGGGTTGTACCCTTTTCAAATGTCCAGCACTTTTATGAAGGCTGAGTTTGGTTGGTTTAAATGAGTTTTCATTTCTGTTTTGTTTTGTATGGAGCTGGAGTGTTTTTGAAAGTTATTTTTTGTGGTATTTCTTCCAGTGAATGTCACCTCAGAGAGGTAATTAGTGTTGTGTTGTGATTTTCTTTTTATTAATAAGAAGTTAAATATTAGTATTATTGGCCCAAATAAATAACAGTTAATTTAAAATCACTAATTATTAGCAGCTGAGTTTTTAGCATAGGATATTTTTCTTATTTTACTCAGCTGCTAATAAGAAGTTAAATATTAGTATTATTGGCCCAAATAAATAACAGTTAATTTAAAATCACTAATTATTAGCAGCTGAGTTTTTAGCATAGGATATTTTTCTTATTTTACTCCAGATAAGAATTAAAATGACAACAAAGACTAGTCAGAACTCAATTTCTAATAGATTTTTGTGATTTTATTTTTTTTTACATTAAATGAAGACAGATTAGATGAACAAATGTTTAGTTAATTTTGCTCTTAAAGTTTTTTTTTATGCCTCTTAACAACATTCTAACATAGTATAGCTATAAATATATTGTGGAGATTTTAAAAACCCCGAAAGAAATCAATAAAGTGGTTGTCTCGCAGTTCTCTAAAAACTTCAGCCAATCCTATCATTCGGACCAAACAATAGGATTGGACAATCCGGCTGTCTGTCCGCCGCACTTTGGCACTGCTTGGATCCACCATTAATCCGCCCGGGCACATTTTGCAGTAGAACATCCCGGAAGTGGGAGAGGACAGAAACAGCCGGCTGTTAGCGCTTCAAATTTAGGAAAAAATACCAGAGTCCCCTCAAAAAAACACATTTTCAGATAGCAGAAAACTAAAAACGTTTAGGGGTGAAAAGAGAAAAACCCTGGGAGAACGTTTCTACGGCTGGAGTTTTGGTCTTTATTGTAACCATGGCAATGCAGGGTCTGCGGAAAGGCTGGACTTACAAATTATCCCCGATGGAATGCGTGAGTGCTCTGAGACGTGTTTCTGTAAAATAGCTAGTGATACGTAGCTTGTTTACCAACCTGCTGAGTGCAGCTTTAAATTAGACACTTAGAAGTAATGATTGAAAACAGGGCTGGAGTGGGAAACATTTTCAGCCCTGGAGTTTCAGGCCTCAGACCGGCCCACTTTAGAATCACGACCTATCATGATTAAACCATGTAATCATAACCTTACTACTGTATATGTTAAGTCAACAACAGTTAATTCAACAGCACACTGTTTGTAAAACCTTTTAATTCTGTGTATTTTCTAAAATATTTCCTATTCAGTGCAGTAAGGCTTTCTTCATAAAGTAGGTTTACTTCAACATCAGGTCACGTCTCCAACATTATGCGTTACAACATCCTTTTTTAACAATATCAGTAGCTATATTTTGTTCAAAAAGGTATTCAGAGATATCCAGAACTTCAAAATAAAATAAAGAAATTAATAAGAATACTGAATATTACATTTTAGTTGACTTTCTAAAAATACTATTATATATTTTTCCTCTGCAAAAAAACAGTTTATCACAAGTTAGATTTGATAAATCTGAGAACCTGAGTTAAACAGAACAGGTTAAACCTGGACAAATAAAACAGAAGAGGTGGAAATTCCAGGATATGACCAACTGTTGATGTGTCTGATTTAGTGACTTATAAAAACTCTGATTTTTAAAAAGATCCACTTAATTTAATCCATTAACTAGAAAATCATCTGAGGGAGGAAGAAAGGTCTGAGAGCCATGCAGAAGAAAAACATCAAGATTTCAGCTGAAACACTGAGAAATAAAGTCTAAATAATTATTGGTTTTCAGACTGGGATTCGAACCCGGATCACCGGTGCGATAGCACCAAAACCAAACCACTAGACCACCAGGGACAGTTTTGGTTTGTTGTTTGAAGAACAGAAGGTGCGCGCAGTGTCACACTGACACGCAATAGCGCCGTGGAAAGAATATGAATCCCTGGATTTACTGTCCGGTCCAGACAGAACCAGCAGCATCTGGACCGTTTTTATATCTCTCGCCATACTCTTCATTATAATCATTTTTATAATATTCACTTAGTGAGTAATCCTACCTGCCGATGGTGCTGATCTTGCTTCTGACTGCGGGGCTGCGGGAGTTTTTCTGTTTTGAGTTCTAGCCTTCTCCGCGCCACCCTGACTCACCTGAAGGGTTATGTCAGAGTGCACCTGGAGGAGAAAAAGAACCAAGACTAGTGGCTATGGAGGCGGCCCGCAGCATAGCAGCGTACGTGAACAACCTATACACCAGCCCAAACAAAAAAAGACAACACCGGCCCTTGCAGCCCAATTATCAGAGAGGCCCACTGGGAATTATCCAGACCCTCCCGTTTAGCCACTCCGAGCCTGATTGAAAACAAAGTTATGAGAATTGACAATATTTCTAGACTGGGCTGAGTTACCAGTCGTTCGTCATGCTAACCTCTGAAAACTTTTTCCACTTTTTACCATCGGCTTGGAGAATCAGGTCCAGACTTCCTGAGTTTACTTTCCACAGTTGTGTTGATTTTCATAAAGCATCCATTAATATGTCATTTCTCATCATTGATCATATATAAAAGCAATGCATAATCAACATGACTTGGAAAACTGACATGATTGATGTTTTTTCCATCTAGAAGTGCCCAGCTTTTACTTTTAACTTTGGAAAGTGTTGAAACACTTTTGTAACGGAGTGAGATTTAATATTGATAAGGCAACATATTGCCATCCTTCTTTATGCAATACAACAATCAATGGTGCCAAATATTGATATTTAATTATTAAATGGGACACTCAGATACATTTTCCTGCTCCTGGAGTTGCTGATTCACAGTTCCTTACTGGAGCGTTAAACACTTAAATGACCAGACATTCAAAGCAGAGGTATTCACTGTGGTGGTGGGGTAGAAGCAAGCAGGGTGGGGTTACAAGATGCTCTAACACAGGGGTCAATCAGTCCACTCCTTGAGGCCACTATCCTGCAGGTTTTAGATGTTTCTGGACTTAACAAACCTGATTAAAAGAGCTGAATTGTCTCTTCTGCATCAACTTTACCAGAAGCCCATTAACCCAGAATCTCACTGGGCTGTTTCTGTTGGGGACACATTGTGAACAGTCTTCATGAGGAACTTTTTTCCAAAATGTCTCCAAACATTCACAAGGGTTCCTGATTTCCTTGCATAAAGCCTGAACCACACCGGAGACGTCAGTGCCATGCCACGTTGCGCCCACGCAATGATTTTAAGTAAAAACCATTGTAGTCAGTAAGAGCACTCTCATGGGGAGTGCCAAGGCACGTCCCAGAAGCGCCAGTCCACTCCACGGCACTAAAGATATGCGACAGTTCTATTGCAGCGCCTTGATTTAAAACATATAAAACATAAAGACTGGTGATCCTTGAAGACTGGGCTTGATGACCTTTGCCCTTTAACACTTTGACATGTTGTATTTTTATGTGGACGGATGTTTATGTAACATATCATTTAAGATTGTCTGCCAGTGTATTGATTTTGACAGAATGTTTGTATTGTGATATTTATCGATATCGTGGACCATTTCTCACATATCATCATATGATCCACCCAGTAACTCTTACCTCTACTCCTGTACTGGGTGTTGGTGATAAACTCGGAGTGTAACGACCTCTGTACACACAGAAGGAGACTTTATATCCTGCCTCTCTGTCATTGCCGTTTAACACAATGCTGCAGTGATAAACAGCGTGTTGAGGGGGTACTGTGTGCAGTGGTGGAAACACAGCATTTGTGTCACCAGAGATTCACTGCAAACATGTCACATGATGATGAACTGATATCACTTCCTGATGGCAGTAATGAGCTGAGGGTGTTACCAGGCCACTCTACCACTGTAGTGAACTGAGGTTAAAACTGAGTGAATAACCATCCTAACACGCTGAGCGTTAACGTCCCCGGTCACCCCCCTGCCTGCAGCTCAGTGTCGGGGTTAACTGCTGTCTGTGTTAACTGCTCATGTCATATCCCCATTAACCTCCATTGTGGTTCTAGGGGCTTCCCGGTCCTTGTTTAAGCCTCCCTGGGTGGCAGTCAGCGCTCCAACATTAGCCCCTATTACAGCTCCCCTGGCTGCAGTTGCCCCATGTAGGGCAGCCACTGATCTTGGATCAGTGAAACCAAATGTCTCTGCTGCTGAGTTATGGCTCGCACTCAGGTGGTCCGTGTGTGCAGCTGATAGTTGATATTTGCTCTGGGTTTTTTCTTTTATTTGCAGCAGTGCAGTGCTCTCGACATGTTAAGCATCGGTTGTTTTGTGCACGGCGTGCGTTTGGGGTAACCCTCTCTTTTCTCCGTAATGGGAGGCATGAACTCTCGCTCTAAACCCATTTCCAGCCCATCTGAAATACGGCAGCAAATTACCTCTAGCGGCGCCCTGCACACCAGCCCCAATCCACCCCAAATAGAAGTGACAGGACAGTGCAATTTATCGCCATAACCCCTGCACCCCCCCACCAACACCACCACCCAGCAGCCCTGCATGTACAGCCGCCCACCGAGTGAGTCCTGGATGCTGAGCTTTTGTAGACCCCTGTGATTGTGTGCAGTGAACACATGAAGCACAAGTGTGTGTGCGTGTGTGTGTGGTCTCTACACTCCAGCGTAGGGGCCAACCTCGCTGCTCTGGCCCCCTGCCCTGCCTATTATCTCATTGATTTCCTCCTCTCCTCTTTTCAATTCTCTCCATTTCCACACTGCCGTCCTTTCCATTAGAGGAGCAATTTAACAGAGTGCTGTGACATGGGAGGAAGAGGAGGGGAGGGGGGTGACTACAGGATGGGAAACATAAAGTGAAGAGGGGAGATTCGGTGGAGGAGCTGAGGGGGGAGAGATGGGTGAAAGAGGTGTTGAATTAAAAGAGGGATGAGCAGATGATATTCTAACTCAGAGTAAAACACATTTCTCACAGTTTCACACAAACCGAATTAACGGATAACTTAAATCGGATACAAACCTCTGACTTCAAATCAATTTTTATTCTTATCCCTTACTCGCTTTTTTTTCTTTTCCATTTCTTTCTCTCAGGAGTTTCCTTCAGAACCGGCTCCGATCTCCTCACGACAGACACCCATCATCCAGCCAGCGCTGGACAGAAAGCCAAATGTGCTGGATTCGAGGCGCCCTGTACCGGGTGTCTGCCAACAAGCTGTCCCGCACCAGGACAGCAAACATGTCGATCAATCGAACAGGTTAGTGCATCTCAGTCTGTTTTGTTTGGTCCCATCAGATTCAAAAGTAGTGACTGAAAAGGGGTCGATCATTTGTACAACTGAATTGCAGTCAGCTGTGTGGGAGGCCTTCACTTCTGGTGCAAAAGGTTTGAACTGCATCACTTTGAATAAATCATAAGAGACCACACACGTGTTGAGAAATGTTCCGTTAAAAATCACGGACACTGCCCGTCCTGATCCTACAGTGTGTGGTGGGATCACACACAAACCGATTTTACACACAAACATTCCCAGATCAGAAGTAAAATCTCGCAGAACTTCATGAGATCAAACGTGACTTTGGAGTAAACAAACGTGAAAGCTTTTATTTTTATTAAAAACAATGAACGGGAGGTGTTTGGGGCATGTCCTGCCGGATAATCTGGAGGAAATACATTTCCAGGTTAGCCAGGGAACGTCTGGGCATCCCAGCTGAGGAGCTGGTGGACTTGGCCGGGGAGAGGATGTCCAGGGACTGAGGATGCTGCCACCGCGACCTGGACCCAGATAAGCGGAGGAAGGTGAAGCGAGGACAATGAACTTGTGACAATTTTAAAAATTCGAGCCGCTGTTTTGATGAGAGATTCCTTTCACTCCGCGCAGCGGAGTCTGTCAACTCGCCCTCTGATTGGCTACACGTCATTCTCCACAGGCAGATTCTCGGGGGACACCTCACACGCTGCAATGTCGGGTCTAGACAATCCAACATGTTTGATTTCCCAGATTTGCGATCGGAGCGGTTCTGACGGCATTCCGAGCGGACCAGAGCACTCTTAACCCACCACACATGAGAGGATGATCTGATAAGATTATCTTTAGTGATCAGGCATGTCCTTAAGATTGTCGGAGGAGGAGAATCAGGGCAAAAATTGGGTTAAAAATCCTGCTGTGTGTAGTGGCCTTAAGGTGTTTCCAGGCCAGCCTGGAGATATAATCCCTCCAACATGTCCCGAGTCAACTCGGGACGGGGGGGTTTGGGGGGGGCCTCCTGACAGGAGGACATGCCTGAACTACATCCTCCTCAGGGAGGTGTCCAGGAGTCATCCTGACTACCTCAGCTGTCTCCTCTTGATCAGCAGTGGTTCTACCTCCTGGAGATCTGAGTTCCTCACCCCATCTCTAAGCCAGAGCTTAGCCTCCCTTCAGAGGAAACTCATTTCCACCACTTGTATTTGTGCAAAACAATCAGATTAGATAAAATTCTGTATATGGACAGGGCTGTACAGTGCGACATATATGTCGCACGTGCGATGGAAAAAACAGTCTGTGCTATGAACTATTTTTAGACGTAGCACTTGTGCGATCAGGGTTTCCTCTACATGTAATTGATTGTGGCGCACCCCCACACCTTCATAATTAACTTAAAAATATATATTTTAAAACAATGTCAGGTGGCCTCAGCGGGTCTCCAACCTAGCGCTAGAATGCATGCGCCAGCCCAGAGCATCTTGCCTGGCAGCGCAACGCGCTGAGCTGGCTCGCCCACGTCCTCCGTCTTCATTTTGGTCATCCGACCAGAGCCTTTCTGCATTTTGGCCTGAGGGACGCAGCCTGGAGACGACCACGATGTAAACCCCGCACCCGATGGTTCGATGTTGTTGTGGGCGACCTCCAACAATCCGGAGTTGCCGTGGCGCAGCTGGCACAAGATCGCCAGAACTGGAAGCAACTGGTTCACTTAATAGGCTCAACGCACTGGTGTGGGACGATACCTGACCTATTGCAGCAGCCGTGATGATGATGATGAAACAATGTAAAGCATATTAAATATATATAGCCTATATTTGCGCACTTGTATGGATTAAAGTTCTGCGTCATGTCGACTGGCGAGTCTAGCGACGGAGTTCCATCAGTTCTAGCTGTTCGGAAAAAAACTCTTTGACTCTGAAAGTCTCCCTGTGCTTCAGACACACATTAAACCAGAGGAACTGATAAATCTGAATGGGTCACACTGATGTCTGTTAACGAGTCCACGGTCCGAGTCAGGGGGAGACGAGGCTTCACGCCGGAGTCTGACCCCACTAAACGCAGCTCAGCCCCAGGGGCGTATCTAGAACTTTTTTCTTGGGGGGTCCAGGCAGGGGCAAAGACTGAAGAAGGGTAGCTCACTAAAAGGTCATTATATTTAAATGCTCTGCAGTCTTGGACTGCAATGGACAGCAGACCTAAGTTTTAATAACTTATTTATTTACTGAAGTAAAACACATGGATCTGTTTAGTAGAACTATGCAGCAGATTCAGAATCAGTAGGAGACAAATGAACATTTTAAACACCAAGGTCTCACTGTACACCATCAAAAACTGTCTGCCTGTTTATGTGCAAAATTACTATAAAGTAAAATTATAACAGTTTCTGCATATTAATAAATCAAAGATTTTAACAGCTGAAAACATCTTTTTTTGTGGTTTTTAGCAGTGTTCCACAAAACTGTATGAACAAACTGATTGACAGCTCTGGTGGGCGTGGCCAGGCAGGGTGGCCAATCCGATTTCAAGGGTGGCCAGTGACACCCCCCTGTGGCCCCGCCCCTGCTAGAACTGTATTGAAGCACCAAAAATGATCAAATCAGAGAACTCAACAACCACACATCACTATACCGGTATATGCATACAAACTATAATATTGTACTTGGCTGTTTCTAAAACTCATACAGTACACACACTACAGTAAACACTATTTGCACACATTTCTCAACACACTCACACTTTGAACACATATACACTAATTTGAACGAATAAATGTTCTTTTTTAAATTACTCTGACATAAACATGTTTGAAGAGGTTTCTTGTTATTGTGTTTTCACTATAAGCACTTTGTCAGTGTGTTAAAAATGATAAGTACTAATTTTGGCTATTAGCTGAATTTTTATGCTGGTGCTACAACTTTTTGTTCTGTGCTACAAAATCTGCAACCTTTGTAGCACCGGTGCTATGAGCTAAAAAAGTTAACGTACAGCCCTGATTAAATATTTTTAATTTGACAGAATTAACCAGAATGTCTGTTAATAAATGTGAGTGTAAAGATTTGTTTGTGCTTCCAGCAGACACCCAGGTTTATTTCTGCATCAATAAATTCTGCTTCACCCCAGAGTATTTTTTTGAACATATGTTTTTGAAACTTCATTTTACTTTGAGCCCTTCTGTGGTTTCCAGGTCAAAGTGACTCGTTCCATATTTCTTTACCAGAAAAATTGTTATTTTTTTTCCACCAGAAATTCAACAACTTGGGATTTTTTTTCCTATGGTAAAAATGTACAAACAAAAACTGACAAATTGACATCCTTCATATAATCTTTTTATCAGTCTTTTTTTTCCTGAAACAATATAATTGAGTCATTCTGAAGTGGCGTTCTATCAGCATTTAGCTAGTTATTTAGCTACAGTAATGAATCTCTATAAACAGGAAATAGTCCCCTGACCCGATCAATACACAAGGCTAGTCAGATTAGGAGAGAGACTGCTGCAGATCCGGCCTGTGAGCCTGGTCTTTCTGACCCTCAAGCCATGTACTGTGTCCCCCCACTGTCATTATTTCATAAAACTCTTCCTGCATAGCTCCAGGATGAGCAGCTGCAGCAGCTCTATACACACGAACGCATCCACGGTGGAGTTTTCAATTTCTGGGAACCTTTAATAAACTAGCAGTAGATGTTCAGTGTTCTAGGAGGTAAATTATCAACAAAGATGTTATTGATGGAATTTGTTTCTCACCAATTAAAAGCAGTCTGTGTGAAAAAGAACTTGAGACGGTAGTAGCATGTTGGCATACTGTTAGTGTTGATTATTCCAGTAAAGATAGTTACTCAGATGTTTGTTTTAAAGCCCACTAATCTTGCCTGCTGCTTCATGCTGGCATTCATGCTGTAGCCTTCTTCATTCAGTGCTTTGGACACATTTCGTTTGGTGTTAAAATTACAGCCCGTTCCGGTTTGGTACCCAGCGCTGCAGCCTTTACTACATGAGTCTGTACACCCTGAGGTGATACAGTGGTGTTTATTCATGTTTGTGGCTGGAGCTCCATCCACATTCTCTCTAAGGGACTTGGGGGAGCAGGCTGGATTTGCCATCTGAAATAATAAAGTTGTCATCTGTCAGAGCGGCGAGGGGGAGGTTCTGGAGAAGTGGATGGTGCAGATTAAAGCCCGGATCTGCCTCTACCTCCTTCACTTCTCTGCCTCTCTTTTACACATTCCAGTGCAACTAAACCTTCAGGTGAAATTGAAGAGCTGTGTTCTGGTAAACCCGTGACCGGCATCTCAACACGCTCCTTCACTGCCTTTCTGCATCCTCCAGAAATGCGCATCAGGTTTCTTTCCAGTGGAGTTGCGATTTCACATCTTGAGATTGTCATCCCTCAATCGAGAGCCTTAACAGCCATAAAAGTTCCAAATTTAGAGGCTTGATTAGGATCATCTGCCATCCCAACCTCCTCCTCTTGTACACCCTTCTCAAGCCCTCCACCAACCCTCACACACTGTCTAGCAGGTCCACCGTATTTATGATGTCCTCAGACTGAGTTGGACGTCACGATTCACCTTGGCACCAAAGTGGCAAACCCCCACAGTATAAATAACCTGTCACATATCAAGTTCTTATTGCATCTGTCTGCACAAACACAGCTCCACCACACCTGATGTAAATAGTTAGAACAGAATAGAACTCGCTGTGTTTTATTTCAGATGAAACTTAAAGCAGGAGGAGAGCGATTTCATTTAAAGTGGAATCAAATTGAAGTTACTTTTGACATTTTTAAATATGCGCCCGTGTCTTTATCACCATGATGAACTATGCTTATAATATTGTGTGAACATTTCACAGCACAAGTCACTCTGGAGGAGTTTATGCACTTAGCTAACATGTCAGGCTGTAAATTCTGGATCAGCTCAGTTCTCTATAGGTGCTTTAAAGAGCATATTTTAAGTTCTTTTTTTATTATTATTATGATAAAACTCTGTCCAAAAATACTATTTGAAATGTTTATTGAGGGTATTTTGTTTTACAATACATTTTTTTAAACCATTTTTTCTAGTCCAAAGTGCCCCTTTTTGCAAAGCTTCTAAAAACGCTTTTTTTTTCATATGTGGACCTGTGACGTCAGCTAAGGGAGCTCCTAGCTAGGTGGCGCTGCTTACAGTGTTGTCAGATGTAGATAAATAAAGTATTTGTAGGATAATTTAACACTCTGTACGATCAATAATCCCATCAATATGATCATCTGAGCCCTTTGTTGTGTGGAGTTTGTGTAACAGATGCTTGTTTTAATCATTGTGTAGATTTTTTAAAGCTAAACTACTTTAACATCTCAGACTGGCACCGCTCTAGTCTGCCAGCTGCCTGCTCGCTGTCGGCCATGAGTTGTTAGTTTTAGGTTAGAGCGCTCTTTAATCCAGTCGGTGTGTATTCATTTTAATCAAAAATGATAAATTATTATGTTTGTGATGCCAATCGCCAGTCTGTCAGGACACTGAGTCAACAACGGGACGGCTTCCTTACCGGTACGGTGACTTCTGTTTGGAGACGAAAAACCCCGGCGGTCCTGGTCTAGTCCAGGACTGGATGTGATGGAGTCCCACATACCGACGAAAAACATTCAGTGTGACTCTAAACAGGCGCCGTTACTTCGATCCATTCACCGGAACCGCTGTTAGCACAAAGCAGCTAACAGGAGCTAGCTGGGAGACTTGAGTCTCGTTTCCATGCCAGGTTTGGTACGGTTCGTGGTGGGTCGTAGTCCGGTACCGGTCCGCGATTTCATGAGAGCATTTCCTTCAGGTGTCTGACCCTCACCTGGCTGGCGGGGTACAGTAAATCCATGCCGCGATGCTCTCCAGAGGGGCTTCCCGTTCCCAGCGGGGCTACCAAGAGGGGATTCACGGCGGGGTTTCCAGCCTGACTCGACACTGTTTCGGTCAGCCTCGAACCGTTTAGCTGCATCCTGTGAAACTTTTTATAAACTCTTTCATTTCTTAACAATCCACCTGAACGCAGCTCAATGTTTGGAGCTCTGATGATCAAACCTGGTGCTAAACGCTGGTATTTTACCCAGACCCAAGTGAGGAGGTGGGTCACGGTCTACAGCTGGACCGACAGGGTACAGCCTTACAGGACGGATTGTTTTTATCTTTTTTTTTAATCTTAATAAAATAACTTCTCACTATAGTAATAAAGTAATAAAATAACGGCACTCTGGGGGTTTGTTTTGCTCGTCACAAGTAGTGATCAGTGGATCAGTTTTCTATATAGAGAACGAACGGTCTCCCTGAACTGTCGTCACTTCCGGTTTGGTGAAAAAATTGACAATTCTCACAAAAACGAACCCAAGAGCCTAAATAAGCTGAATTTGTGTCAATTTTTATTCAGAAAAAGTTTCTATTATATTTCTCTAAACATTTGTTTAAGGGAGTGTCTAACTTAAAATATGCTCTTTAAGTGGTCAAGTTGGGTTCTCAGACCCAGACTCAGTTCATGAGTTCAATAAACAAAAAAATAAACATTGTACTATTTATTATTGAACAACATCATTCTGGAATTGATTTAAGGCAAAGTTGTGATTCAATTTAATAACTTCAAGCCACATGATCTCTGAAACAAGCCAGTTTTCTTGGATTTTAGAGATTTAGAGAGTTTTTTCCTCAAATGTTCCCTTTTTTTTGTCAAATAATACAGGTCCTTCTCAAAAAATTAGCATATTGTGATAAAGTTCATTATTTTCTGTAATGTACTGATAAACATTAGACTTTCATATATTTTAGATTCATTACACACAACTGAAGTAGTCTGGAGCCTTTTATTGTTTTAATATTGATGATTTTGGCGTACAGCTCATGAAAACCCAAAATTCCTTTCTAAAAAAATTAGCATATCATGAATAGGTCCTCTAAACGAGCTCTGAACCTAATCATCTGAATCAATTAATGAACGCAAAACACCTGCCAAAGATTCCTGAGGCTTTTAAAAACTCCCAGCCAGGTTCATTACTCAAAACCGCAATCATGGGTAAGACGGCCGACCTGACTTCTGTCCAGAAGGCCATCACTGACACCCTCAAGCAAGAGGGTAAGACACAGAAAGAAATGTCTGAATGAATAGGCTGTTCCCAGAGTGCTGTATCAAGGCACCTCAGTGGGAAGTCTGTGGGAAGGAAAAAGTTTGTCAGAAAACGCTGCACAACGAGAAGAGGTGACCGGACCCTGAGGAAGATTGTGGAGAAGGACCGATTCCAGACCTTGGGGGACCTGCAGAAGCAGTGGACTGAGTCTGGAGTAGAAACATCCAGAGCCACCGTGCACAGGCGTGTGCAGGAAATGGGCTACAGGTGCCGCATTCCCCAGGTCAAGACACTTTTGAACCAGAAACAGCGGCAGAAGCGGCTGACCTGGGCTACAGAGAAGCAGCACTGGACTGTTGCTCAGTGGTCCAAACTACTTTTTTTGGATGAAAGCAAATTTTGCATGTCATTCGGAAATCAAGTTGTCAGAGTCTGGAGGAAGACTGGGTAGAGGGAAATGCCAAACTGCCTGAAGTCCAGTGTCAAGTCCCCACAGTCAGTGATGGTCTGGGGGGCCATGTCAGCTGCTGGTGTTGGTCCACTGTGTTTTATCAAGGGCAGGGTCAATGCAGCTTGCTATCAAGAGATTTTGGAGCACTTTATGCTTCCATCTGCTGAAAAGCTTTATGGAGATGAAGATTTCATTT
Source organism: Callopanchax toddi (assembly GCA_006937965.1). Lineage (NCBI taxonomy): Eukaryota > Metazoa > Chordata > Actinopteri > Cyprinodontiformes > Nothobranchiidae > Callopanchax > Callopanchax toddi. The sequence goes on along the minus strand of SSNR01000029.1, from coordinate 2,902,241 downwards.
TTCAGCACCACCTGGCACCTGCTCACAGTGCCAAAACCACTGGTAAATGGTTTACTGACCATGGTATTACTGTGGTACTCTCCTGACCTGAACCCCAGAGAGAATCTGTGGGATATTGTGAAGAGAAAGTTGAGAGACGCAAGACCCAACACTCTAGATGAGCTTAAGGCCGCTATCGAAGCATCCTGGGCCTCCAGAACACCTCAGCAGTGCCGCAGGCTGATTGCCTCCATGCCACACCGCATTGAGGCAGTCATTTCTGCAAAAGGATTCCCCACCAAGTATTGAGTGCATAACTGAACATAATTATTTGAAGGTTGACTTTTTTTGTATTAAAAACACTTTTCTTTTATTGGTCGGATGAAATATGCTAATTTTTTTAGATAGAAATTTTGGGTTTTCATGAGCTGTATGCCAAAATCATCAATATTAAAACAATAAAAGGACTTGAACTACTTCAGTTGTGTGTAATGAATCTAAAATATATGAAAGTCTAATGTTTATCAGTACATTACAGAAAATAATTAACTTTATCACAATATGCTAAGTTTTTGAGAAGGACCTGTATATTTATTAATATCCCACCACCAAAACATGAAAGTCATGTACTCATTTAGCAGTCGGTTATCAGAATATCTCACGAACCACTTGGTGGATTTTAGTGAAGCTTTCAGAAAGTCTTTACTAGATAAGTATCTGCAGCTGATTCACTTTAGGAGTCGACCCGATTCAGTATGGCTGCCACAGCTGATGGACATCAGCAAACGCAAAAAGGGCATCAATTAATAATGATGGATTGGATTTATATAGCGCCTTTCTAGACACCCAGAGTGCTTTGACAGAAGCTCCATTATTCATTCACACACACATTTACACTGTGGTGGTAAACTACGACAGACGTCTGTAGTCACAGCTGCTCTGGGGCAGTCTGACAGAAGCGAGGCTGCCATTCTGTGCCATCGGCCCTTCTGACCACCACCAACAGTCTCACAGGCAAGTTGGGTGAAGTGTCTTGCCCAAGGACACAACGACAATCTAACCCATCCGGAGCTCGGGATCGAACCTGCGACCCTCCGGTTACCAGACCGGCCACTCTACCAACTGAGCTAAACGCCGCCCCAATTCATTCAGTTTTACAGATATTGAGCTAAAAATAACTGCGAGTCATTCACAATACAAACCAACACATCACACAAGATCTTGAGGAATTACATGAGTTCAAGCATTATTTTCAATATATGACCAACACAACTAAACTTCATTATTTCTCAACATAAGGTGATCTTTTTCAGGTTGATTTCTCCTTTGAGGTATAAAATAAATCTTAGGAGTAGTTAAGTTATCTTTATTTGCACTTTTTTCTGTATGAAGTATTTCTGTTTTAAATTAAAAACGTGTCTCATGTGTCATTCAGGAAAGTCCTCCAGCCCAAATATGTCTCCAGCTCTGAGTCGTCACATTGCCAGGTAACACGCACCTTTTTATCTACTTTAGTTTTTTTACACATAACTTTACAATTCTACACATATGATCTCTCAAAGCTTTTTTATTATTACCAGTTATATATGTAGGTCATCCTGGTGCTGTTTAAATCACAGCACCTTCATGAAATCAAATCCAGCCAAGATGTTTGCATTTGATCCTCCTCACCCTCCCCCAGTATTAAGTGCCTTTCATCGCCTCAGCTAAGGACTGTCAAAGTAATCCTTTAAAATTAGTATATGGTGAACACCTTTACCCAGAAACACACATGTAGGTCAGAGCTGAAACTGAAGCCGTCCTGTGAAGTTTCTCCTCTTAAGTTACCTCAAACCTGTAATTTATTGTGGATATCTGTGGTTTGTCTGCATCTCTAGCCGTGCAGTGCAGCGGAGCATTGCCATCATCAGACACGCTCGCCACAAAAAGCAGCAGAAGCAGTACTGCATGTATTACAACCGCTTTGGCAAATGTAACCGTGGCACAAGCTGCCCCTTCATACACGACCCGGACAAAGTGGCCGTCTGCACCAGGTAACTACAACAAAGCGACACAATGCCCGACTGGAGCTTGCTTACATTTTTAACTTCAAATGTGCTGACAATATGTCAAATTGTGATCTGAACAGTGACTCACAGAAAAGGAGAATAACTCAATATCATTGTGAATCCAATAAAATAAACCTAAAATACTTGAAAAATAAAAGAAACTGAAAAAAGAAGTTAACTCCACTGCAGGATATTCATCAAAATGATCCAGTTGGGTCCTGTTTCTTTGTGTTTATTAAACATTTAGCACTAAAAATAAGTGAAGCTAAGTTGAATTCTGCCATATTTATTGTCAACATTTGGATTTGGGGTCCAAAAACTTCCACCAGGAACTTCAACCTTTTAAAAAATGGCCTCTTGCCTTTTAGCTGTAGAATCCTGAAGCTAAATAAAGCACAGAAGTGAGTTTTCACCTGAATAAAGTTAGTACAGTAGCTCACTGGTACTTTTAACAGTAACTCATTAGTAACTCATTGGTACTTTTAACAGTAACTCATTAGTAACTCATTGGTACTTTTAACAGTAACTCATTGGTACTTTTAACAGTAACTCATTGGTACTTTTAACAGTAGCTCACTGGTACTTTTAACAGTAACTCATTAGTAACTCATTGGTACTTTTAACAGTAACTCATTGGTACTTTTAACAGTAACTCATTGGTACTTTTAACAGTAACTCATTGGTACTTTTAACAGTAACTCATTAGTAACTCACTGGTACTTTTAACAGTAACTCATTAGTAACTCATTGGTAATTTTAACAGTAACTCATTGGTACTTTTAACAGTAACTCATTGGTACTTTTAACAGTAACTCATTGGTATTTTTAACAGTAGCTCATTGGTACTTTTAACAGTAACTCATTGGTACTTTTAACAGTAGCTCATTGGTACTTTTAACAGTAACTCATTAGTAACTCATTGGTACTTTTAACAGTAGCTCATTGGTACTTTTAACAGTAGCTCGTTTGCAGCATTAAAGAGTTATCAACAATATTTTTCTATTAAGTTAAACATCAGAAATAATTGTTAATGTTCATAAACGGCATGTTCAGACTTGGCTCAGGAATCGTAAAGCCTCTGCAGACTAACTAGTGCTTTAAGTCAGTTAATTCAATTTAAAAATTACAAAACAAAACCTGGTTTCTGTCTGAACAATAAATGATCTAAATAGGAAACGTGATCAGCACCTTGACTGGTTTTCTTCTCATGACTCCTGAACATTGCAGGTATTGGAGAACAAAAGTAGAGTTATTCAGGTTTAAATCACTCACTTTTCTTCAATCTGTTTTTGCTTTTTCTTCAGGTTTCTGAGAGGAACATGCAAACAGGCAGACGGCGCCTGTCCATTCTCCCATAAGGTCGCCAAAGAGAAGGTAACTGGACAGACATCTTCCTGTTTTATGGGCTTTCATGTCAAAGGCCAGGCTTTGGTGCCCTTTGAAGGTATAAGATGACACACTGTTGGGTACGGACCTCGTGGATCATGTTTGGGATCTTGGCAGAGCTCCTGTTTCCATGGACAGGATGGCGTAAAGAAGACGTTTGCTGACCATTGATTTGAGCTGTATTTTGGGGGGCAGACCAAAAAACAAAGTCAGCTTTGGGTTTCTACAATTACTTTTCCAAAGAGGAAGATTTTTTTTGTAGTTTTGGTACATGTAAATAATAATGAAATTCTGTTTTTACTTCAGATCTCAAATTTTCCACTTTATGATAAGGACAGATAACAAATAGCAGCTAATATTGTTGGTAAAAACAAACAAAAACAAATGAAAAATTCAGTTCATCCTGAGTGTTTGTCTCATTATTAGGATAAACATCAGTCATCATCATCAGAGAAAAGCTCGAGTTCTCTGGAGCATACAGGCGTGTGTTAACAAACACACAGGAACGACCTCAGAGAAACAGCTGTTGCTGCCTATCAGTCTGAGAAGGGTCAAAGGTCATTTTCAAGCTTTTAGGAGTACATCATTCTAAGGAGACAATTAATTTACAAGTGGAAGACATTTAGGACAGCTGCCAATCTTCTCAAGAGTGAACGTCCTAGTAAATTCACCCCAAGGTCAGAGGTCAGCGCTCAGAGAAATGACAAAAAATTTGAAAGCTCCGTCTCAGATTCTACAGGCCTCAGTTAGCAGGGTAACGGTTAAATCCATGACAGGACAATTAGAAGAGGACTGGGTGCCTTGTGTGGAAGGGCGGAAGAGAAAATGTCTTCTTTTTTGCAACATTGTCCCAAAGTTGAGATGTTTACCCATAATGCACAGCAGCACAAATAGCTGTCAGCACGGTGGTGGAGGGCTGAAGGTTTGGGCTGGTTCTGCAGCTATGAACTCCTCTGGATTCCAAAGCGTTCTAGGGTTAGATGTGAGTCCATCTGTCTGACAGCTGAAGCTTGGACCGTACCGGGTCATGAAACGGAACCACGACCCAAACACAGCAGCAGATCTACAACAGAGTCAAGGTGCTGTAATGGACCAGTCAAAACCCAGAGCTCCTCCAAAACCCTGTGAGAAACTGATGAGGTCATTTTGAGAGCTGCTGCTGCTGATGGAGGTTCTGTTGGACCAACAGCTGAAGCCAGTTTGAAAAACCCAGAATTTTTAACCATCTGTTTCTTGTTTTTTAATTTACCACGCCTGAGACAAAAACTGATCGGTTTATTAGAATGAATCACAGTTTTGTCTGAATTGCTTATTTTTTATGTTAAATCCTCTTGCTGATTTATTGGATTGTGAGTTTGTGTGTTTTAGTGTCATCAGGGGGACAAAAGGGACATTTTTCCATGTATTGACAAACAGCTGTAGAACAGGTGCCCTGCTGCCTCACCCTCCCCTCACACACTCCCACAATGCACTGCACCTGTGCTGGTTGTCGCCCTGCTGCCTGTCTGTGCTGAGAGCCCAGCTGTCTGCTACCTCCAAACCTTTTCCCCTCCCTCCATGAGATGCATCCTCTCTTGTTTCATGTGAAGCCCTTAAGTAGAACTGTAACAGCCTCAGGCAATAGGGGGAGGGGGGGTAGAGGAATACCTCCAGAACCCCTCTGGACTTGATCCAGGCCGAGATCCTGAGCCCTGCCCTCCCTCTCAACTACCACAAATACTTGGAAACCAAATCCACACAGGTCACCTCCCCTGGCACCCCCTCAGCCAGGAACACCAACCACCCCCCACCCCCACCCCTGGCCCTGGTCTGTGCACACATCCAGAGCACATAAACACATCATGAGAGCTGGACGAGCTGCAGCCTGGATAAATATTTCTGTAGCAGTTAATTAGGTAGAACAGATCCCATCTCAGTGAGGTGGAGTCTCTCCCACGCCCCCCTCCCCCACACACCTATCTTTCTTCACCCAACTCCCTCAGAGGTATATTTAGAGTGGCCTCCAGCAGGCTCACCCCTGCATGTCAAACAGTACATCTCTGTGCACACACACACACGCTGTCAAGATGCACATTCACTTTCCTGCAGCTCCTGTCAGCTGCAATTAAGGTCATTTAGCTGCTCAGTGTGACAGATCGCCGGGCTCGCGGGACACATCTGAACAGAACCGGACGGCGGTCTCGTTTCAGAACAGCATGTATGTTTACAAAGTCATGTAATCTCATCCTCTCACCCCTCTGATCTCTGCCTCTCAGTGTTGGTTTTTCTCATAAAACATCCCTTAACTGATCATTAACTTCTCCGAGTCAGATGTTTGGTTACAGCAGGTTTGTGTTTGATATGAGAAGGAGCTCTTACTTTTCACCCTACCTTTGATTTCCTGTTTGCCTGCAGATGCCGGTTTGTTTGTACTTCCTGAAGGGAATCTGTAACAACAGCGACTGTCCCTACAGCCACGTCTACGTGTCCCACAAAGCTGAAGTGTGTCAGGACTTTGTCAGAGGCTACTGTCCAGAGGGAGAGAAGGTAAAAGCACAGAACCAAGGTTGAAACGACGCAAAGCCACAACGTTATAAATGCACAAACTGGTTCTGCTTCAGAACAGTCTCTGGACCAATTTTCATGTTTGTTTTGATACAACTCTGTGAGAAGAGTTGAGAAAATGGACACATTAAAAAATTAAAACCCGCTTTTCTCACCAGTTTAAACACAATGTTATGTGAATAACTTATGTTGACCAATAGATTTCTAGCCATTTCAGGCAAATCTTTACAATACCACAACATCTGTTAACACACAGAGGTGTGTATCTTGGCTACCATCACATCAAATTTGAGCTCATCTATCAGTTTCAGTCATTCTTATGCTGTCTAAAGTTGATTAGCTGTAGCGGCCATCTTGGATTAATTTGACATCAGCTGTAGATGTTCATTCAGTGATTTGTTTCTTAGAGTTTCATTAAAATTCATCCAGCGATTCATGAGATATTTTACTGAAAAATGTAAACCATTTGTGAAGTGATGTGCCTGAAGCAAACTCTGGACTCCTTCTGTGGAGATGAAGAACATACTATAGCTATGGAGCAACAACTCAGAAAGTTGTGTTCTTGACTTAGAATTTAGTCTGACTGGAGCCTGATTGTTCAACAGGTCTGAAATGTGTTCAGGCCACTTTCAGGTGTTTTAAAAACAAGTAATAAAATCGTAACCTGAATCTCGAAACCAACAGGAATCTATTGTATTGAGGTAGTTTTGACATGAGGTAATAATGTCTGTTTATTCAAACATTTCCATATTTTTAGATAATAAGGTATTTATTTAGTTAAGGTTAATGCATGCTTTAAAAATATATAGGGACAAAGATTTGCTCCATCATGTGATTCACCTACCAGTGTGAAGGTTAAAAGGGATATTGTAGTCCATTTGAAGTGGCGCTCTATCAGTTATTTATCTACAGTATAAACCACAGCCATTAGTTTAGTTAGGGTGTTGATGCTGCTGCTGCAGGACAGTAGCGTAGTAACTCAGATGTTGCTCGATTCAAACAAACTGAAACGATTCCATGCTGAATTAGAGGTTTACTAACAGAGTTCCAATGCATCAGGATTACTTTTCTTAGCAAGAGTTGTTTTAAATATCTGGAAATTGATTTTGAATTGACTCCAAGTTAATCAGTTGTAGATCAAATTACATGGAGTTTATTTATTTCTGAGAGTTTCACTAAAATCTGTCTGGTGATTCAGGAGATGTCTTGCTAACAGACACACACACATTTTTCAGCAGCATCTCTTAAATACGGTCCGTTTCATTATATTCTGCAGTATTTTGTACTGATCTCTCAGAAGAGCATCACCTGTGTTGGTTTTATTTCGGTTGATGATGTTGGACGATGCAGCAGCCTCCCTCTGCATCACGATGGCTGAGAGGACACAAAGCTCTACCTCCTCTCTCGCTCGTCCCTCTTCCAGGTCAAACTTAGTGATTGAGACGTCCTTCACGATGTTTTATTGAGATTGATTTTGAAGTAACTGACTGAAGGGAAGAGAGGACAAGGAGATTAAAGGACTGAGGAGAGGCCTTCTGGTTCTCGTTAGCAGCCATAACTCTGTTTATCACAGAGGAGCGTTTAGCCGAACCGCCACTTTCTGACTTCATCATGCAGCCTCGTTTATTTACACCCAGCCAGCTTCCACACACGTGTCAGACATGTTTTCTGTTAATTTGACAATCTACAATTTCTTGTTCTTACATATAAATGAATATTTTAATAAATTAAGAGGAAGTAGAACTGATTTCTAATGGTTTTTATTGAACCAGGCTTCGATGCCGTCGTCTTAGTTCAAAGTTCCTCCTTTAAGCTGCTCTTTATTTGAGCTACAGTTATATTGTGTAACGTGTATAGGGTTCCACTGAAGTTAAACTGAGGCTTAGGTAAACAAGTAGTTTGGTAACCAATACACCCCTGCACACGCACACACATGTACACACTGACACACAGGCAGCAACAGCTGCAGGGGGTGGGGGCCATAATGGCATAACTGTAGTGTCTGAGTGACACATTGAGGGCCTGATGGGTAACAGAGAGCCACTTACACAAGATTCAAGATGCTCAAGTCACCACACACTTTCGCCTTGTACTCCTCAAACACAACCTCTCCTCCCCCCTCCTGTGGCCTCACCTCTCTTTGTCTCCCCCTTCCGTCTCCCTCCTCTGCTAGTTTTTTGAGTGTGAAACAGACGCTTCTTCACACTGTCAGACCTCATTTAAAATGTGCGTGTGGAAATGAGGGTATAGAAAACAAAAGGGATATTAATATTTATTCTATTAGCTGAAGTGCTTAGCTCTGTGATTTTCCCCCAGTGTGTGTTTGTGCCTGAGTGCATCTGTGTGTGTGTTTACGGAGCGTTTCGCTGTGAGGCACCGCCGGCTGCATGATGGATAGCAGGCAGTAATTATAGATGGGAAAACTGCTGAGGATGGCACTCTGAGCCGGGCGGGCAGACACTACAGCAGCTCAGGGGTTAAGTCTGCTCCATCCTCCTCCTCCTTCCATCCTGCTTCATTTTGGCTTTGTCTCACCCTCCACCCTGACAGGATCTGTCCCCCAAATTTATTTACTCTGCTGCTTCATGTTTTAATTGCTATATGATTTTTACTCTAAATGTTCCTCTTAAATAAAGTTGATCTTCCAGTGCAGCTGAAATTGTTGAACTTGTTTAATAGTTTGTCACCAGCAGTTCTTATAAGTTTGTGTTTGTTTTTCATCGCCTGAAGTCTAAGTGACTTTAGCTGTGAACTTTAAAAGAGTTGCTTTTTAGTGTAAAGAATCAGCAAAATACCCATCTTTAAATGTCACTTCCTTCTTATTGTTCCAACAACCACAAAACTAAACTTCTATTGAGTTTCAGCAGTTTACAGCAGAGTGTGAATAAGTACTTATTGTGTTGAAAAGTCTGCAGTGACATGTTTATTTGACCAGTTTGAGGTAAATTTGTGTTTTTTCATCCTTTCACAATAAAAAAATCACTTTGTTGTTTCTGAGCTCTGGAGAACTTAAAAGCAGAAGAAAAATACTAAACGGTTTAGAATTTGATGGTTGATGGTTTTTCTTTGTTCATTAGGTTTTAGGTTTGAGCAAAATGGAAGAAATAAAGTCTTAATTCTACACAGACCTTTACACGGCTCAGATCTGATTAGAAACATGATGGTTTCTCTAATATTTTTAAATGTTTTGGGTTGTTGGGTTTTTTGTCTCAGCAAAAAGCAGAGAAAAAGCTGAAAATTTTCAAGTTACAACAAAATGAAGCAGAATTTGTTTTTTGTGGTCTTGTCAAAGCGGATTCAGAAAGCTGCTCATCCTGGTTCTGGTTCTGCTGGATTCTGTTTCTTTTCCTTCCCACTGTTGAAGATTTGGTTCAATCTGCTGGTTTTCTTATTTAGGAAAACTCTTATTTCAGACCCACATCCTGAGTAGCTTCATTTTTCATCAGCAGAGAGAGACAGCCTCCATCTTTGTTCATGTTGATGGCTGCACCAAGCTTGTGGTTTGGATTAAAAGCATCGTGGATTCTTCTTGTGTTCTGATGCAGTCCAGTTGATCAAAACACCAACATTAAAAGTGCCATGTAACACCTCAGTGTTCTGCTTAGTTCCCACTAATTAACACAGGAGACCTGATTACATATTAAACATGAGTAATTACTAGGATTAATAACTCATCACACCAGTTTTTAATTTTCCCTTTAGGTCCAACATTTAGTGGATTTCAGAGTAATCCATTAGGAGTCTTTACTCTCACACAGCTGCCTGGATGGAGTCTGATTTCATTTAAAACTGCAGTAAAAGTGAAGCTGAGTTTCACTGTTTGGCAGCAACACGACAGCAGAACCACGTTGAGCTTTTCTTTTCTCTGCGTTGGCATCGACACTGTGGTGTCGTTTAAATGAATTTGAAAGAAGCTAATCTCAGTCTGATTACAGCCCAAAGTCCAGTGACACAACGAACCCCCGTTTTTCATTAGATTTCCCTCCTTTAAATGTGGTGATATATCAATCAGAGCTGGTTTATTGTTCCACCCTCCCTCAGCGAGTTGCTCTCAATGAGTGTTGGCTTCATGCCTGAGTTGTAAATGCATATGAGCTTTTTTTTTTACTTAACTCCTTTTTGCCATCTCTCAGCCTCCCATCCGTTCATTTTCTGTCTTGCTTTTTCGCTCCCTCTCTTCTACTCTTGCTAAATGTGCTGACTCCTCCTGGTTTTGGCCCAGCAGAGAGCTCTCTAATAGGCCCCAGAGACATCCCAGCGTTCCTTAAATCAAGTGGAAAATTGTTAACTTGGTGTGGAATAAAGATGTTCTGTTCACTTTAGGTTTTTTTCTTCCCATTTCCCATCTCTCTGTCTTTTTATGAAAATGAGGATGTATGGTGCTGTGGAGAGGACGGAGCCACTCACAGCAGTTATGGACTTCAACTTTAGGCTTTAACTCATCACAATCCTTAAAGAGAAGTCCTTCCTTCCTTCACTTTGTTTCAGCCATAAAGAACCAGATTAGACCACAAGACCCATGGACACTGAAACCATCTTGAAAAAATAACTAAAAATAATTTCCATATTTAGCCATTAAACAGTCATTTGATCACATTTTTCTTTTGCTTTCTATTTGAAACTGAACTGAGGGCTCGAGTGGATGATCAGCAAAGCTCACTGATATCTGATCAGATGACTAGATTCATCAGCGCCGACTCATGAAAACACTGAAGAGTTCAATTGGTTCATAAACAGCCGAGAGAGAGAGGAGGTTAGATTGAGTTAGGATCGGGAAACCTTCATGTATTTACTCCTGGTGGCACCGCCCAAAGGAAATTTGGCCAATCAGCAGACTGAATGTTCTCACCTGGTTTATAGAGACACTTTTTTGTTTCCAATTTTTCCTGTGTGAAAACAACTGGAAAATGGACCAGAGGAATCAAATTACAGGTGTGAACGTACTTTTCGACACAGAATGTTCATTAGGTCTCATTTTTTTTAGGTTCCCCTTATTCTATATATAGTTTGGTCCCCAGTCCCTCCCAGCGTGGTCTTAGGGTGTTTTCACTACTATCTTTGCTTCCTCTGGTCTGGACACATTGATAAGTTTTCCAACTTTTAGATTTTTCCTGGTTTGTTTTATTTTTTTCCAACTGTAAATGAACCAATATGTGTTGCTACAGACCACAAAGGGACAATCATTCTGGTGACTGGTCAGATGTCTGAGGTGGGAGGACCAGAAGGTTTGGTGTTCTGAGTCTGAGCTGGTTTTAAACATGGAGAATTTCCTCCTGCCCGATTATCACTGAGGCAACATACCTCTTGTTCCCTATGCTAATGTATGTGTTCTCTACGGTATCCCAGAATGCAAAGCAAACCTGATTACAGGAAGGTGTTTGCAGCGTACTGCTTTTAGTTGTCTGGTCAAGGTCTAATCAGGTTCACACTACTGTTTAAACAAACCGCTCTGGACTTCATTTCATCCAAGGGCTCTGTGTACGATTGCTCTGGTCTGAACTCTAGTGAGATAACTGCATTCACATCAGCATCAACGGGCCGCACCGAGGAGGAAAACAGATCAGAGTTGAACAAACTTAGATCGTCCTTAAATCTCTGACTCAAGGAAACTAAATTCACCAGATGCCTTCCAGTTTCCAACAGGCCTGACTATTATGTGAGGAAACTTTGTCTCTCAAATATTTTGAACTTCTTCAAAGTTCAAGCAGCAAAAAGTAAAAGTTTAAAAAAGAAAAAAACTGTAAGAAATATAGTTCATGTAACTTAAATAACTTGAAAACATTTTAAAATGTTTTTTAAAGCAGAAAAAATTTCATTTTAATAGCCCAGTACCACACAATGGTTGAAACTTTCAATTTCTAAGTATTTCAGTGAGTGCCTTTAAAAGAGAATATACATGAAAGAATATATGTAGCTATGGATTCCAGTGTTTATTTTTCAGTTTTATAAATGAATGTATTATTTATTTGTGTCTCTGTGAGTCATGCATTTGGTCATAAACTCTTTTTAAAAGTTTGTTTCAGTGTGCATAAATCACACTTCTTGTTTAACTACAAGAAAAATTCACCTTCAGATGCACAAATCATTACATTAGGAAAAAACAGTTTATTTATGAACCCCATCAGTCCTGCAGCTATGAGACAAGTGTTTGGAAAATTACACTTTTAAGAATCTGTAACACAGTTCAGGTTACCAGATCAGGTCTCTGTGCACCTCAGAATCCTCCAATCACTGATAGTTTTTTTAGATTTTTAAAATAGTGATTGGCCAAAGCCATGAAATGATTTCAACATCTGAGCCCCTGCGAGGTTCTGCGGTGACGTCAGAACCAAACAGAATACGATTATCATCACTGACACCTGCAGCGATTCGCTTCGACAAATGTCTCATCCAAACCGCAGTTCTAAAAGATGATCAGAGAAACACTTGACAGCGAGCTGATCCGTGGCCGCGCCGACTCCCAGGAGTGCAGGAACATGGGTGTGAGGGAGGGGGTGGGGGGGCTCCGATGGCAGCGGGTCCAGGGCCCCCAGCCTCTTCAGAGGGAGGTGACCAAGAGTCCACAATGTTCCTGGAAAATCGATCTCTCACACACACACACACACTCTCTCTCTATTTCTGGACTGATCTGCTTCCCAGTCTCACACACACACACACACACACACACACACACACACACACACACACACACACACTCTCTCTCTTTGCACTTGGAGGGAATATAATTAGCTTTTCTGACAGGTGGGAGGGATCGGATCTCGTGGAGAATGAAGCTACCAATTTACACCCGTATTACACACTCAGACACACTCAGCTGCAAACATGGATGTGAACGCTCGCGCTCTCATGCACACTTCTCTCCAGAATGACATTAAAAGCAACAAACTTAATCTGCCTCTGATAAAAGACACAAACATGAGCTTTTAGAAGCTCAGAAACGAGCAACAAACTGAAACGTTGGACTTGATTTAAACTTAAGATTCTTAACATTCAGAGCTGTTTTCTACAGAGAATCAGGTAAACGGACACAAAACCCAGAATACAAATTCCTCTGTTGATACACTGTAGTCATAAAATAAAGTTAGCAACCACTTAAAGTGGTTTTATGATCTAAAATGAGTTCAGGTTGGAGTCATAATGAATCAAATACTTTGTGAAATAATGGTTTTAATGGTTCTGGCCTCATTTATGTTGAGATCATAAAATTCCAACGAAGCATTTGACTCACATTTAAGTTCTTATCAGCTTTATAAGGTTGACTTTTTACACTCTAAATGATGAGTATTTCAGTCTGATGTTCAGTCTACCTGTACATCTTGTTTATTTCACTGTGGTTTGTGGTTTGTTTCCATTGTGGTTTTATATGAGGCTGATTTTCTTAACCTGGTCATTCTTGGAAAATATGTTTTTAATGTCAATTAAAATTAAAAATATTATTAATAAGATTAAATAAAAGTCAAATCAAAAACTGCACAAGAACATCTGAAAACACCTCAGCAGACACCTGTAGGAAGGTTTACCTTTAAGCCTCTGTTTATCTACTGCAGCTCACACAGACATTGCTATTATGTGATTAAATTCTCAAAAAAAATATTTAGACTTCTTGCACACCAGACTCATAATCCTGGTGTCCACTTAGTAAAAACAACATTCTTTTTTTTTTTTTTTAATACTTTTTTTATTTGAGCTTAACAGTGTTACATCAAACAAAGGTACAGTTGCTCAGTATCTTTTTTTTTTTTTTTTTTTTT
>SSNR01000029.1:2872952-2888523 GCA_006937965.1 Callopanchax toddi | reverse complement strand
TTTTTTTTTTTTTTTTTTTTTTTTTTAGACCCCTCTTCCTACCAACAAAATTCAACATTCTGACAGGCAAAGCTCTTATACACCCACCCGCCTCCCATCTGCACATAAATGCATGCATATACAACGATATTTTTAAAAAATAATAGTAATTACAAAAATGAAAAAAATATATATATATAATAAAAGAAAAAATTACACACACACACATATAAATAAATAAATAAATAAATCAAGAGTATATATATAAATAAATAAAGAGCTACTCATAAACAACTGTTGTGGGCTTCCCGAAAAAATTCAAAAAAGGGCGCCAGACCTTGTCAAATCTATTTACTGCTCCCAGTGTGGTGGAACGAATTTTCTCTAAAATTAAAAAGTTCATCATGTCCCTGACCCAGCATGAGGGAGAGGGAGGAACATTGTCTCTCCATTTTAACAAAATAGCCCGGCGAGCCACCAGAGAAGAAAAGGCCAAAACTTCCCTTTTACTTTTTGATAAATCCTTATCAGGAGGTAAGCCAAAAACAGCAGTCACAGGGTTTGGATCAATTTGATGGTTAACAATTTCTGAAATGTGTTGAAAGTATGATGTCCAAAATGTAGATAAACCAGGACAGGACCAGTACATATGTAGTAACGTTCCAGGGGCAGATCTACATTTATCACAGGTAGGATCAACCTCAGGATATATCCGAGCCAATTTAGTCTTAGACATGTGGATTCGATGGACTACTTTAAATTGTATGAGAGCATGTCTGGCGCATACAGATGATGAATGTATACCTTTAAGGACTGAGTCCCAAATATCCTCACTCAACTTAAATTCAAAATCTTGCTCCCAGGCCATCCTAATGGCATCTAAAGAAGGATTACGCATGTTAGTGATAAAGCAATAAAGTATTGACATGATACCTTTAGATATTGGATTACAAGAAAGGAGCGCATCCATCTGGTCACTTTGAGGTTTACGGGGGAATTCTGGTATCAGCTTCTGAATGTAATGTCTCACCTGCAAGTATCTAAAAAAATGTGTGCTAGGAATACCATATTCTTGGCTGAGTTGAGAAAAGGAGACAAAATTATTCTCTATAAACAAGTCCCCCAAACATTTTAAATTTTTGTTGTGCCAAATCTTAAATGCGTTATCGATCATTGAAGGGGAAAAAAAGTGATTAAAAGCGATCGGGCTTTTAAGTGAAACTTTTTGCAAGCCAAAATGCTTTCTAAACTGCAACCAAATCCTCAAGGAGTGTTTTACAATGGGATTTCTACAGAGGCTGTGTGCACACTGAGAGAGCTCAGCACTCAAAAGGGCTGATAACGAGATCTGCCTACAAGAGTGTATCTCCATGGATACCCAACTAGGGCGTGACAGGTCTAAATGAAAATATACCCAATATAATAAACAACGAATATTCGCCGCCCAGTAATAATACTGAAAGTTGGGTAACGCCATGCCCCCAGAATGTTTAGGATTCTGAAGAAATACCCTACGTAACCTAGGTGGCTTGCCTTTCCAGATGTAAGATGTAATAAGCGAGTTAAGCTTATTAAAAAAAGATTTTGGAATAAAAATGGGAAGACACTGGAAAAGGTACAGAAATTTTGGAAGAAGTGTCATTTTAATTGAATTTATCCTTCCGATGAGAGAGAGCGACAGAGGAGACCATTTTGACAAAATAATTTTAGCTTGATCTAACATACTGAGAAAGTTAGACCTAAATAGATGACCATATTCTCTTGTTACACAAATCCCAAGATACGTAAAGTGACTATTAACAACTTTAAAGGCAGAATTAATATTCAGTTTAAGGGCTTTATTATTTATTGGAAAAAGTTCGCTCTTGTTGAGATTGATTTTATATCCTGAAAATTGACTAAAGATTTCAAATAGCGAAAGAACCTCAGGAAGGGAGCTTGCTGGCTTTGAAACATAAAGAAGCAAATCATCTGCATAGAGAGAGATCCTGTGTTCCTTACCGTCTCTAAATATTCCCCTGATATTTTCATTATTGCGGATAGTTATTGCGAACGGTTCTATGGCCAAAGCAAAGAGTAGTGGACTCAAAGGGCAACCCTGCCGCGTCCCTCTATGAAGCTCAAAATATTGTGAAGTAAGGCCATTTGTCACCACTGAGGCCAAGGGTGATGTGTAGAGTAATTTAATCCACGAACAAATAGAGGGGCCGAACCCAAATGCTGTGAGAGTCCGAAAAAGATAATCCCACTCTACTCTGTCAAATGCCTTTTCTGCATCTACAGAAACTACATATTCAGGCTCATCAGGAGTAACGGAGTATAAAATATTAAATAATCTCCGTATATTATAAAAGGAGTGTCGGTGTTTTATAAACCCAGTTTGGTCAGGAGAAATGATAAATGGGATGACATGTTCTAACCGGCGGGCCAAGACTTTGGCAAGAACTTTAACGTCTGTATTTAGAAGTGAAATTGGTCTGTAAGAAGAACAGTCCAATGGGTCTTTGTCTTTTTTCAACAGTAGACAAATACATGCCTGATTAAATGTGGGAGGGAGTGCCCCTGAATTAAATGAATCTAAAAAAACTGAACATATAAGAGGAGTCAGTTCTGTGGAAAATTTCTTATAAAAATCTACAGGAAACCCATCTGGACCTGGGGATTTGCCTGGTTGCATAGACATTATTGCATCTATAATTTCTTTTTGTGTGATAGGAGTTTCCAGGTTAATTTTCATTTCTTCAGATAAAATTGGTATGTTTAGATTATGAAAGAAATGTTCCATTATATCACTATCTTTTATGCAATTTGAACGATATAATTCAGAATAAAATACCTTAAATTTGTCATTAATAAGTTTCTGGTCTGTTGAAATACTGCCATTGTCTGTTTTTATACCTGGGATGAGTCGCTTAGCTCTCAAACCTTTTAGTTGGTTGGCCAAGAGTTTACCTGACTTTTCACCATGTTCGTAAAAACAACATTCTGATTAAACTATTTCTTGTCTATATTCATAGGATGAGGAGAAATGCTGCCACAGGTCACATGTTTCCTTCTTGACGTCGACTAATTAAACAAACTGAGGAATGAAGCCTCGAGCTTTCAGTCATAAAATAATTCATTCTTTTTATATGTCATTATAAGTAATGTTTGCTTGTTTGCGTGTGTTTGTTAGGAAATAACTCATGACTCACTGGAAAGTGACCCGACTGTCACAGTTTTAACGATGGACTAAAACTTCAAGGTTACGGTGTAAATAAGTGTATTTTTACCTGTATTGAGGTTACTCCTGTAGCTAACGGTGTATGTTTTTAATCTCCAGTGTAAGAAGAAACACACCTTATTATGTCCAGACTTCTCTAAGAGTGGCTCCTGTCCTCGAGGTTCTCGCTGTAAGCTTCAGCACCGCCAGCGAGTCAAACGCAGCACCTCCAGCACTCCAGCAAAGAAAGGTCGCACCAAGGAGCCTTTAAAAAGGTCAGAGGTCAACACAGTTTGAGTATAGAACTGAGTTTATTGTAGCTTATTGATCTGATTTTCTTTCTTTTAGGCCCCGTCTGACTGTCGTCATGCCGCAGGACGCTCAGGCAGCTCCAGGGACGCCCCCAGCAGGTCCTCTGGCTCTGCCGTCATTCATCTCCCTCTCCAGCTCTCCAGAGGAGGTGGATGTACCAGACACTGAGCCAGCCGACGCAGCACAAGTCAAAGGTCTGACCAGTCCTAACAACCAAAACCATCTGACACACAAACATCAAAACACACTGATCTGCAGCTCAGTGAGAGAATCCTGGAGCGCAGGTCAGGATCTCCAGCATTCAGGCTATATTTAGGGTTTGTTTACCTTTAAATGAGCTGCTGATGAACAGATCAATAACAGTTATTACCTTGGTACATCCTGTTTGTGTCCTGATCACATTGGAAGAAGTTTGGAGGTCAGAAGTTTAACTCCCCTCAGCGTTTACTGATTTAAATCCAGTTTGCTGTTGGCAGCATGTTTTCATATCTAGATAGAATACTAGACCACACTCCTCCTACAGGTGTACTCAAGAGAAATGTGTCTACAACTAGTAATACATTTCAGGACTTTATACACTATTTAACAATTTGGTGAATAGAGACAAAACATCACAGTTGGGTGAGAAGAAAAAGCAAAAATTCCTCAATCTTAAACCTCTGAGTGGAGCTCAATGAGAGGTTTTGTTTGTTCTGAACAGTAAGTTTGAATTCAAGTTGAGAACAAAGATTATAATATGCTAGATGACTATGCGCCTCTGTGTGTGTTCAAACTGTGAGACCAACAGGTTACAGATGTCATTAACAGCACTGGATCATTGAATCAATAAATCATTAGATTGGTAGATCTTTAGATCCTTGGAAATTTAAACGAGTAGATCATTGAATCAATATATCATTACATAATTGGATCATTAGATCATTGGATTTCTAGAACATTGGATCATTGAATAATTATACCATTGTATCATTAGACCATTGGATCTATGGATTGTTGGATCATTGCATCCTTGAAAAATTGAATCATTACATCCGTGGATCATTGGCCCACTAAAGCATTAGATCATTGGATCATCAGATCCTCGGATATTTGGCCCATTGGTAAATTAGGTCCTTGGATAGATGTCCCAGTTCATCTGAACAGCACATGATCAGAGCTGAATCACTCTGAGGTCCATCTCTATCAGTGTATATAATACTCAGAGGACACAAGTGATAATATTTAGCTTTTGGGTTGGACGGAGGCTCGGCTCGGCTCACTGTTGACAGATTTCACAGATTGAGGATTAAAAGAACATCTGCCCTCGCCAAGTCTATCTGGCTCGCCCTCTCTCACCAGGATCAACCGTCCACCTGCTGAAAACACGCATGCACAATAAAGTGTTCTTAACCCTGTTATTGTCATCCTGTATGTAGTTCAATAAGTATCAGGTTGATCTGAGTGAGCAGCAGCAACAGTTCAGCTTTTATTTTAGGAAATGAGTTCTGTCAATCAAACGGCTTCACTGATTATTATTTAATTTACTTTTAAATGCTCTAAAAGTTCATTTTTATTCAGTAAATTCATCTTTTGTTCATTTTAAAGTGAGTTTCTGTTTTAAAGTTTTGATAAAGTTTTGATCTTACCTTTTGTTCACAGCTTGCTGAACAGCCTCTGTTCAGAGAAATAGAATCAGCCCTCAGGACTGATGAGCTAACGGCTAGTGTACTTAACATTATATTTAATTATTTAATGCAAACTGATGGGAAATTAAATAACATTTACAAGAAAAGTGGTGAAATTTAGAAGAATAGAGGATTTAAAGTGACATTTGGACAAGCTGTTTTTAGCCAGTCAGTTCAGTTCAAAGCTGGAAAACGGAGAAACTCCAGCTCTGATTGGCTGGCTGTTCAGGCCTGATTAAACTCCACCCACGTCCTTCTGAGCTCTGCCAGTAACCACCCAAAAAGTGTTTTTGTTTTTTGTTTTTAGACACAAACTGTATTTACTTCTATTTAAAGTGTTATTTTTCAGTTCCTTAACTTCTTTTTCTTTTCTGGTTTTTATGTTTTCAGCATATTTTGGGTTGTTTAGTAGGAGGAGTGGATGTTGGTCGACACGGTTTCCACCTGGAAAACTCTAAAACGTCTCTGGACAAGAATCAGAAACGTGTCAGGTCTAGAACTTGTTTTATCCGTTTGATTTGAACGTGTAGAGACTCAGAGGTCCAGTGATCTTATCTCGTCCCCCCATCCTGGAGTCCAGCTGCTTTGTGCTCTTTAAGTATTACTAATGATTCTGTGCTCCTTCACCAACACGCTGCACCACCCAGAGCCTCATTAAAGGTGGAAAGCAGCCAAACAAGCTCCTCTTCACTTTGCATAAATTAGCTTAAACGTAATGTATCACTGCCAGACTCGAACTCCTCTCACACACTCACACAATCCTTCATCCATCCCTGTTGTACCGTTCTCTTCTTCATTTACTCATCAGCTGAGATGTCATCACTCAACGTTTCAGCAGGATTCAACACAGAGAATCAGAGGCAGTAACATATGAGCAAACACAAACTATTTGTCATTTTATAATTGTCTCTTTTGTCATTAAATTTCTGCAAAATCTCTTCTTTTTATTTTGATCTGTTTATTCTTTTTTTTTCCTCACAGAAAAGAAGCTGCAGATCAAACCTCGCCTGTGAGAGGACTGGAGGTGAAAACGTCTCATCCATTTGGTTTTTTTAGCTCCCAGTTGTCTGTTTGTTTGTTTTTTCACTCTGGGCAGCAAAGTTTTATCTTTTATCAGAAAATCTGTTTTACATGAGTTTGATTGTCAACAGTTGTGATGTTTATTAATTTCCTCTCAGGTGTTTGTAAATTTTAGACAAATAAAACATCATCTCCTGCTGTGTGTTTCCCAGACTCTTTGTGGTGTGTAGCCAGTGCTGCGACGGTGTTTATGGGTTGTGCGTGCGTTTCTGGCAGCATCATATGATCCGAGCCCGTTTGTGAAAACCTCCGTCAGGGAGGTGGTGACAGAAGCAGCCGTGGCTCTCTCTGAAAAGCCAGCAGAGGAGACACATGAGCGCGGTGACTTCACCCTCACCGGCCTCGGTGTGTGTGTGGCTGTGTGTGTTTGTGTGTCTGCAGACTGGACTCTGCCTCGTGGTAAAATTACAGCTCTATGCCAGACGTACACGGCAGCCACAAGCTTCCGTCAACGCTGAAGCCTTGTTCAGGCAGAATTAGCATTTTAAAGTCAAGCACTTTAAATTGTTTAGCAGACGTTGTTAGCATGATACCAAATGGCACTAAATGTAAAATTTAAATGTCTGCAATCTAAAAAATCAATCATTTGCCTAACTTTTTACTGGGCAAGGGATACTTTTAGGGAACTTCCATGAACATCTAAACTGACTTCAATGCAACTGTTCTATAATGTTCTTTTTATTTGCTTTTTTTTTGTATATTCCTATAAAAACTCGTGTTGGATTTATTTTTACTACAAACTGTAAAGTAACTACATATGATCACTTTGTTATACTCAAGTTACAGCTTGACAATTAAAAGACATAAAAAAATGTTACAAAAGGAAATTGGTCTTGTTATAATCTCAGATAATACTCTGTGATTGAAACTATGATTGTTTAAGTGTTTCAGTGAGCACCCTGTAAAAGGTTAAAACACTGACCCTAGAAAAAACAGACTATTTTCTATAAAAGCAAACACAATCCACACAGACTTCTACTAACATTTCCAATAATATTTCTGATTAGATTCAGTAAACTAGGAATTAATGTACATACCGGTACATTTAGCAGCAGGACTCAATTCATTCAGCTAAAAACTTTCACTTCCTCCTTGTCTCGTGTGTCTACTGGGGTTCCTCAAGGTTCTGTTCTTGCCCTCTTCTTTTTAATGTGTATCTGCTTCCCCTTTGGGCCATCTTCAGGAAAGTCAATCTCATGTTTCATTGTTACGCGCTCATTGACTGTTTGACTGAACTCAGGTCTTGGTTCTCTAGGAACTTCCTCCAGCTGAGCACTAAGAAAACTGAGGTTCTCCTCATGGGTACAAAATCTGCCCTGGGGAAGACTGGCAGCTTCTCCTTAACCTATGAGAATACCTCGGTTTCCTGTTGGGCTCAGGTTAAGAGCCTTGGTGTTCTGTTGGACAGCACGCTGTCTTTTCAGGCTCATATTAACTCAATCACCCGATCAGCCTTTTTTCATCTCCGTAATATAAATCGTCTCCGTCCCTCTCTCTCTGAACATGCTGCAGTTATCTTAGTGAATAGTCTGGTCACATCACGACTGGACTACTGTAATTCTCTTCTTTTCGGACTACCACAGAAGTCTCTTCATAAACTACAGCTAGTTCAGAACGCTGCGACTCGTATAGTCACGAGAACACCCGTTTCTGATCACATTACTCCTGTCATTCGACAGCTTCATTGGCTGCCGATAACACTTAGGATAACTTGTAAACTGCTTCTTCTCACATTCAAGGCTCTGCATGACCTCACTCCTTACATCTCCCAACTCATCCAAGTTTCTGTACCCTCTCGATGCCTCCGCTCTTCAGTGTCTCTAAATCTGTACAATCCTCCTGCTAGACTTAGCACCATGGGAAAATGAGCCTTCAGTAGATCAGCCCCAACACTCTGGAACTCTCTCCCAGCTGACCTTAAAAACATCACATCTCTCCCACTCTTTAAAACCAGGCTGAAAACTCATCTGTTTAAATGAGCATACTCACTGTAACTGGGATTCATGGAGGACTTTTCACTGATTGTGTTTTATTTACTTACTGTGTGCTTTTATGCTGTTATTTTTAACTTGTTTTTTTTAATGTGATTTATTGTGAATTCATATTGTACGGTGACCTTGGGTGTCAGAAAGGCACCTAAAATAAAAAGTATTATTATTATTATTATTATTTAATAAAAGCCAAAAGTAATTTTAGAATAAATGGTTTCAGTATGTATTTTGAGTCTGAACTCTAAAATTTGTATCAAATTCAAAATAAATGTTAAAGCTGCTGCCAGTAGCTCAAAAATGTCACCATGGTAACCACACACCACCACACTCCTAATGAGCTCGCACTGCCCTTATTTTGTGGCCTATGGAGTTTTCTAGTATTTTGGGGTTCATTTGACCCCCTAAGACAGCACAAGGGTTAAACCATCGATGGTTACCATGGTGACCCTATTGGCAGTAGATTTAACATTTTTGATGATCTTTTTTTTTCTCCCTTCAAACTGTTGATAGTTTGTCAGAGTTTAGATTGTTTAGAAAAACTCACAAGTTAATAATAGAATTTGTAGAAAATAGAATATCAGGCGGTAGTTGCTATGGCGCCTTCTAACATTTCTGAAGAAACATTTGGCAGGAACAGGAAATGGAACACCCTGTTGTATACTCCGATCCAGAGCATCCCTAACATGCTCAATGGGTGACATGTCCGGTGACTATGCTGGCCATGAAAGAACTGGGATGTGTGCAGATCCTAGCAGTATGGGGCTGTGCATCATCATGCTGCAACATGAAGTGATAGCCGTGGATGAATGACAACAATGGGCCTCTGGATCTTCAGTGAAAAAAGGGACTCCTCCGTGAACAGAACGCCTCTTCAACGTGCCAGACGCCATCGAATGTGAGCGTTTGCCCAGTCAAGTCAGTTATGATCATGAACGGCAGTCAGGTCCAAACCCAGATGAAGAAGATAAACATGAGCTTCCCTGAACAGTTTCTGACAGTTTGTGCAGAAATGATTTGGTTATGTAAACCGATTGTTGCTGCAGCTGCCCAGGCGGCTGTTCTTAAACGATTATGGAGGTGAACATGCTAGATGTGGAGGTCCTGGTTGGTGTGGTCAAACGTGGTTTGCAGTTGTGAGGCTGGTTGGATGTAGTGCTAAATTCTCTGAAACGCCTTATGGTAGAGAAATGTACATTAATTTCACGAGCAACAGTTCTGGTAGACATTCCTGCAGTCAGCATGCCAATTGCACGTTCCCTTCACAGTTGCTACATTAGTGGCATTGTGCTGTGTGATCAAACTGCACATTTCAGAGTGACCTTTTATTGTAGGCAGTCAAAGGCATACCTGTGCAATATTCATGCTGTCTAATCAGCACCTTGATACACCACCTGTGAGGTGGGATTGATTATCTCGGCAAAAGAGTAGTGCTCATTAACAGATTTAGACAGATTATTGGGCCAAATGAAAGTGTTGCATAATATTTTTGTTCAGTGTAGGAAGTTATTTTGGGAATTTGTTCTCTGCATCTGATCCATCCCTGAGGAGCAGCAGACAGTTTCAATGCACCCAGGAGGCGGCTGGAGGTTCACTACCTTGTTAAAGGATACTTAAACACATTGGGCCTAACCTCCTGATAAGTTGACAATCTCTCTTCACTTGAGCCATGATCGCTGATTATGTCGAAGTTGTGATAAGTTAAAGGGATACTCCACCAGAAAGTGATTTTTTTTTTTTGTCTATTGCCATTTTCCTCATAGATCAGTGGGCAAAAACAATTTGTAAACAGCCCAGCTGTTTTCCTGGTCCAGCAGTACTCCTTTAGCTTTAGCTTTAGCTTAGCGTAAAACACTAAGTGAACGGTAACAACTAGCTGAACAGTACTGTCGAATCAGGA
This sequence comes from Callopanchax toddi, assembly GCA_006937965.1. Classification (NCBI taxonomy): domain Eukaryota; kingdom Metazoa; phylum Chordata; class Actinopteri; order Cyprinodontiformes; family Nothobranchiidae; genus Callopanchax; species Callopanchax toddi. The sequence continues at coordinate 2,878,398 of SSNR01000029.1, read as the reverse complement.
AAATGGCTGGGCTGGTTACAGATTGTTTCTGCCCACTTGTCTAACTATGAGGAATATGACAATAGACAAAAAAAAAAAAACACTTTCTGGTGGAGTATCTCTTTAAAATACCCAAAGAGAAACTGTGAGCTCCAAAATAAAATCAGGCATTTGGAGAGTAAGGGTGTGGACTTTGAGAGACACACTGGATAAAACACAATAACAATGTTAACTTGTATACTGTGTTTATAAATTAAAAATTGTGGGAGTGAGAAGAGTTAGTTTGCAAACATTTTAGAAAGTTTAGACTGCTTGAAAGTCTGAGTGTGTGACATCATCAGACTCTACGTTGAACTAGATTATTCCTTCAAAAATCATAAAAGTTAAACAGTTGTTGTGTAAAAACAGTTTATTACATCAAGATATCAGTTCAATCATTTAAAGTCCAGCTTTCTGTGACATGTTTGAATTTCATTCAGATGCTGCATTCGCTGTTCACAACTTTTTCAGTAGTGTTAGTTTTTGATGGTCAGTGTAACAGAAGGTCCTCACTTCAGACTCACAGAATGATGGAAGGTTGCAGCAAATATTGATCAACAGAAAGATGAGTTCTGATGTCTGTTGTCTTTAGGACACAGCTGTTTGAATCAGCTGTGTAGAAACATAGGTTCATTAACAGATATTCACACACTTCCTGTTTAACCACTGAATCTGTTTTGTCATGATGGAGTGTGTATGTGTGTGCGCTCGCATCACTTTTCAGCTCACTCCTCTCAGATGTATCGACAGCAGCGAGCAGAGATGGAGAGCTCGACATGTTTCTTAGAAAAGGCAGGAGACAGGGAGCCATCACTCTTCACTTCTCGCCACACGTTTTTCCCCTTCCTCCCCCTCCTCCTCCTCACCCACGTGGCTCCTCTCCTGCGCTGAAGATGTAAGTGCCTTAGACAGATGTCTGCTGCCTCTTGTCTAAAACCCTCAACGCAAGCTGCTGAGCTCGGCAAACTCTAATTAAGATCAATATTTCAATTTTTAGTAAAAGCGCACGAGATGGAGAGGAGACAGGGAGAGAAATCATCTGTCCGCCGAGACTCGGAAAGACAAAAAGAAAGGTCAACTGTGATCCTTCATCGTGTGTGAGTGTGTGTTGGACAGACTATGAGATTTGGGTGAGTGTGTGTGTGTGTGTGTGTGTGTGTGTGTGTGTGAGAGAGAGAGAGATCTCCAATGCTATGCAAAAGTTTCAAGCAGGTAGGAGGGGAGAAAAGGCTGTAAAATAAGTGTCCTCACAAATTTAATTTGTGAATTTTCACACACAAAAAAGCAAAGTGACCCGAAAAAGGTATAGTTTAATTCATGATGGACCAGTAAAGGTTGATGTACTGGTCCATCTTGAACAAGATCTAGGATCTGGACAGCTGAAATAAATTAAAGATAAACTGAGGCTGCTTTCCGACAGAAAAGTTCTAAGAACTGAGTTCTTAGAACCATTTAGTTCATAACTACCCTTCCCAGTGGAACCTTTTCAGATTCCGTTCACACAGGAGTCAGGGGACCTTTGGCAGAGACGATGTGACGAAACTGCCTGTGACAGACGTGTTGATTAAGCACCAGAGAAAAAGGAGGAAAGAAAATAAGACTACAAAGTTATTTTAAAGCTTGTTTTTATAATCCGGTTTAAATTTCTTTATTTGTTCCCTGCATTTCTCGCAAGTCCAAAAATAAAAGAACTATCTGCCAAAAAACAGAAAGTCTCCTATTTGGGATTACTTTGGCTTTAACCGTCCGTTTGTGCCGATGGCAGGAAATGATTCTAACATACGTGTTCTCTATCCGGCTGAAGCCCACTAAGCTAACACCGCTATCAGCTGCTGCTGCTCCGTCACCAAATCGTTCAGACTGAAAACTCCAGCAGAGATTTATTTTATGGAAGTGACATGTTCACTGAAGGAGTCATTTTTCATTATTATTTTAGTTTTTGTTTAATTTTGTATTTTCAGCTGAATCCATACGACAGATAACAAGTGGACCAGTGTTCCGAATCGCCACGTATGGTACGGTAACCTGGAAAAAAGCCCATCTCAATTGTTTCCCTCCCCACCACCATGGTTATTATTTTAATAAATGTATTTTCTGAAGATGCGCTGTTGACATCCTGTCTGTCACAAAGTTGAGTAAATAAATCACCAGCAAGGAGGAGGAAAAAGTAACTTTGCTCTCAGCTGGGAGGATTCTGTGTGTAACACTTAAAACAGCATTATTTATTAATTGTTACATCATGGGCTATTAATTTTTTATTTTTTTTGGCTTCAAAGCATTGTTATTAAATAAGAAAACTAATTTATAGTCTAATAAAAAAACTTACAAGGAGCATAGCTTATACGGTTCACCAAACACGTCATATGAGTTCCACTGGAACCACAGAAAGACCCTGCCTCAGAGTAGGAGCTAAAAAGGTTGTAGGAACTGTGGGCCATGGTCCCTAGTTCCTATCTGTCTGAACATGCGAAAAAACAGCCTGGTTCCTGAAAAGGTTATAGGAACTACAAAAGGTTCCTACAGTCGGAAAGGTGTCCAGAAGGAACTCAGAGCCGCTGCTCCTCCTTCAGCTGAGGTGGTTCAGACATCTGATCAGGATGACCCCTGGTCTCCCTCTTTCTAGAGACTGAGAGGAGATCCATAACTCTAAAGGGATTATTTATTCTCTCTGACATAGGAACACCTTGGGATCCTCCAGGAGAACCAGTTTCCCTGAGGAGAGGGATGGGATCTGTTACCTTGACAGTCCAACCTTGGACAAGCTGTAGATATTTTGAGGGAACTTGGTGGTCCAGAGGGTTGTGGTGGATGTGGGCTGATGGAGCAGCTCAATGGTTCTGTGAGATCCAGGCTGTGGTTGTCTCATCACTTTCAGGACCAATCGGATGCCTTCCTGATGGATCTGCAAATTCAGCAAATAAACCACCTACAACTGAATGATTACAACTTTGACCTGTCGGTCCAAAGTTCAGAGCTCTTTCTGCTATTTTCCTGTACTGTAAGGTGTTGTGTTCTGTGAGTTGAGTCACTTGATCATGTTCACATCTCAAAGGTTCATATCTGGTCAGATGTCTCCAGGCATCAGAAGGATGGTTTCTTCATTTTTGTTTAGCAGGCCAGTCTTTTCAGCATTGTTCTGTTTTTCATGAAGAACATACCAAGAACACAAGTTGAAACCTTAAACTGAAATCTTCACCAAGGAGAAACCTCACTGGTGTGACCTCTGTCTTGTCGTGGTGTTTGACCTTTGGCCCTTTAACAACCTGCCCTGGAGAGTTTAGCTGTCCCTCACTCAGTTAAAGATAAAGATCTGTCTGGTCCGGCTGGGTAGTCTGACTCATTTTAATCCAACTAGTTTTAAATCTGTTGGTTGACTTTACATTTTAAACATTTATGAAAATAAATTGAATTTGTATTTTTGAAAAGGATAATTTCACAACATCTGCCTCAAACATTCACAAAGTACTGAATTCACAGTTACAGAAACTTAATGGGTCAATAAAGGTGGTTTTTTTTATGTTCTGTGGCTCCAACTTTATTCAAAGATGAGAAACATTTGGACGTTGCCGTAAAGGTTCCTATGAGGATGATGAACTTTTTCCATCCCACAGCAGTGACCTCCCACAAACCAATCTACTTCAAATAGAGTCAAATGTTCAGTGAGTCCAGGTCTGGAAACAGGAAGTCCGGAAGTTGTTAAACTTTGACCCCATGTGAAAGAAAACTTGATTTAAACAATAAGTTCTTATGATTAATTCAGCTTTATCATCCTCTTAGTGAGTCTCTTCTTTCTTTCTTCATTTATTGCTCATTTTTTAAAATTTCTCACTATATGATCCTAAAATCTGAGCCTACATGTTGTCTAAAACCTGAACTATAGGTGGTGTCCCTCTGGCAGTGTTGGGGAGAATACTTTGTAAATGTATTTAGTTACAGAATACCTGTTTTAAAATGTATTTTGTACTGTATTCCGTTATTTTGTTTAATCCTGGTACTGTATTCTAAATACTTGGAATACTTAGAATATTTCCCCTATAAAACACGATTTAAGTCTATTGTAAAGTGATGTTCATTGATGTTCATTGATGTTCATTGATGTTCATTGCACTCCAGATGGAAAGCTCTTAACATGAAACCCACATTTGTGGGAAACCACAACAACATCATCAAGCTAACGTCATTTCAGATACAGCACCGACACTGTAAATGTGATAAATGACAGAACTAACACGATACAGGCTGTTAAATAAAGCACCAAGGAAGCAAAACTAGAAAGATATAAATAACTTAGTGTTTCTTCAGATTAGACCTTGAGTCTTTGAACGCAACCAGCAGTACACTGAATCGTCATATTTTGCTCGCCCCGCTCCTTTTTTAGAGTGAAAGTTAGCTTGAATTTCCAGGACGTGAATGCATTTATTCCTCCACTGCTTGTAGGTTTAATCGGCTGCAGTTGTGACTCCAACCACTCCACCTTTTGGTCTGAATCCATACGAGGCTGCTAGCTTGCTATCTGCTGCTACCTTGCTATGCCGGGTAGTCAGAAGTGTACCCTGTGTTTTGGTAGAGTTGCTATGGTAACATAGGCACGTTGTTTAGGGAATTATGGAATAGATAACCTACACAACACAGAGACACACTGCCCAAAATTAATTTATTCATCTTTCTGGCAGAAAGTGGAAAACACAAGTATTCCAATGGTATTACGAAAGTAACTGTATTCTGAATACCATGTTTAAAAATAGTAACTGTAACTGAATACATTAGTATTCTAAATAAGTATTCTAAATACGTATTCTAAATACAGGTGTCGGCATTAGCTCAGTTGGTAGAGTGGCCAGTCTGGTAACCGGAGGGTCACCGGTTCGATCCCCAGCTCCGGCTGGGTTAGATTGTCGTTGTGTCCTTGGGCAAGACACTTCACCCAACTTGCCTGTGTGACTGTGTGTGAATGTTGGTGGTGGTCAGAAGGGCCGATGGTGCAAAATGGTAGCCTCACCTGTCAGACTGCCCCAGGGCAGCTGTGACTACAGACGTTAGTTGTAGTTTACCACCACCAGAGTGAGAATGACTGTGTGAATGAATAATGCAACTCTGTAAAGCGTCTTTGAGTGACTTAAAAAGCGCTATATAAAACTGATGTTGTGTACGTATTCCGGAATACATGTATTCACTCCCCAACACTGCCCTCTGGTGGCCGTGTCTGGGGTCTGGGTGCTTTGCGGCAGTGGCTGCAGGTAGCCGCTGGGTCATTCCTGGGGGGTCTGGGGGCTCGTGTTCCGCTTGGCGCGTTGCCAGTGGGGGGGGCTGGTGTCTGTCCGAGTGCCTGGCCCTGGCTCTGGGGCCTTTGGTGCACCGGTGGGCCTTGGTACCACCTAGCCATGTGGGGCTGGTTCCATCGGCACTGGGGGGAGGAGTGTTGGGTCGG
>SSNR01000029.1:2858179-2872942 GCA_006937965.1 Callopanchax toddi | reverse complement strand
GGGGGGGGGGGGTACTTTGCCTGGGTGACTATGTCCTGTGTAAGTTTGTAGTTTACTATGTGCGTTATTGAGGGGGGTATAGTTACCCTGTTGGGGTGGGGGCCTCCGTGGCGCCGTGTGGGGCTCCTGCCGTGGACCTGGATGGGTGGGCCGGCGATCTCCCTGCCCTGGGTGGTTTTTGGGGAACGGGGGTGCTTATTGGGGCCAGCGGGGGAGCTGGCTCCCTGGGAGGGCTTGTCCCCCCCAGTCTTGCCTCCCCATTCCCGGACTTTTCCCTCCCTCTGCTCCATCACATCACTCACGCAGGACTTTGGGTTACAGATATGTCACGGGTGTGGAATACCATCTCTGCAGTCCTGTGGCCCAATTTTAATGCACAATTTAAACACTTCCACTCATGACATTCTCACAATACACATCTAGGGTCTTTGGAGAGATAACACCCAGTAATACCCGGGGGGAGGGAGGTCTTGACAGCTAACCTTTCCTCCGGTGTCATTATCCACCTCCACGTTGCATTTAGACACTTAGGATCCAGGGCGGGGGATGGCGTGCTGCCCCCCACCCTTTTTTTAAACACATCTTACTACAACACACATCAACACCACATTGGAGCAGGCGGGGGGAGACTTGGGGTCTTCCTACACCCGTTCTCTGCTTACTGCCTGGGGCCCGGAGTGGAACGGCCGTTGGGGTTTGCGGCGAGGGGCTGCTCGGCCCCCTGCGGTGTGCATGGTGGTCTACTCTACTCAACTACTACTGGTTCAGATTGTACCTCTCAAACAGAAGTTTCAGTGTCCATATAAACAACATCATGTCAGATACTACAGATCTGTTCTGTGGGGTACCCCAAGGCTCTGTTCTGGGTCCACTCCTGTTTTTACTATATATCCATCCTCTTGGACAGATCATTAGTAGATGTCACAATGTCTCCTACCACCTTTATGCAGATGACATTCAGCTGTACTGCTCCTTCAAGGAGTCAGAGTTCTACAAACTGTCTGAACTACTGGAGTGTCTGTCAGCAACTAACTGGTTAGAAAATAACTTCCTTCAGTTAAACCCTGAAAAGACTGAATGTCTGACTGTTGCCCCTGATAGGATGGTCCCTCTGATCAGTCAACAGATTGGACATTTAAGTTCTGCTGTAAAGTCAAACCTGAGGAATCTGGGTGTTATTTTCGACCAATCAATGTCTCTTGAAGGTCACTCAAAACAGCTGGTCAGAAACTGTTTTTATCATCTGAGAAATATTTCCAAACTGAGAAAGTTGGTGTCAAAACCTGAACTGGAAATGGTTCTTCATGCTTTTATCTCCTCCCGTCTAGATTACTGTAACACACTTTTCACATGTTTGAACCAAAAAGCCCTTTATGGCCTTCAGCTGGTCCAGAACTCTGCAGCGAGGCTCCTCACTGGAGCAAACAGAAAAGATCCCATCACTCCTATTCTGAAGTCTCTGCACTGGTTACCTGTTAAATGTAGAGTTCATTTTAAAATCCTGACTCTAACTTTCAGGGCCCTACATGGTCAAGCTCCTCTTTATGTTACTGAACTGATAAAGCCGTACGCTCCAACCCGAGCTCTCAGGTCCACAGACCAGAATCTCCTAACAGTTCCAAGGACCAGATTTAAAAGTCGAGGTGATCGCTCCTTCCAGTCTGTTGCACCGCGACTTTGGAATGAACTTCCTTTAGTTTTATGCTGTATAGACAGTCTGGACTCCTTTAAAAAGCAGTTGAAGACCCAATTATTCAAAACTGCTTTTAAATAACTATTTTATGTTCTCTTGTTGTTTAATGATTTTGATTTGTAATGATATTTTGTTTGTTTAATTGATTTTATTTGTTTTATCATGTTTGATTCTGTTTTCTGTGAAGCACTTTGTGATTTTCTCTGTGAAAGGTGCTATATAAATAAACTTTACTTACTTACTTACTTACTTACTTACTCATCCCCACTTCAGTAAGGGAGGGACCATCTTCTGGATCTTAGGGCGTCTATTGTGTGTCTTGGTATGTTTGCAGGGATGTGTGTGTGACTGTTTTTCTGTCAGGTCTGGTCTTCCCCCCCTTCAGAGACATGCTAGGCCCTCCTCTGTAGAGACAATCCTCCCCGGCTGTGCCTCGGCATTGGGTGGTGCCTTCTTCCTCCGGCGTATTGGGGTGTCTCGAGGTCTGGGGCTGGGGGCTGGGGGCTGGGTGCTGGGGGTGTTTGCCTGCTCTCCCCCTTGTGGCTGCCTGGTGGGATCTGGGCCCCCGGGTGCGGTCGGGCCTCTTGCTGGGGCCGGTTCGCCCCTGGGTCTCGGGTCTCTGGTTTCAGTTGGATCTGCCCTGGATGGCCGGCTGTGAGCGGTGCCTGTGAGCCCCTCGCCGCGGCGAGGGGCTCACAGGCGCGGCGCGGCGACTGCCAGGTGACCCACGCGGGGCGAGCCTCTGCGCTCTCTGGGGGGGGAGTTTAGCAGCTGCCCTGGCGGTGGTCTCCCTGGGGTGTCCGTGCCCTGGGTGGCCTCTGGGCGTCTGGGGCCTGGACCTCCTCCGCGTCCTCCATGGGACTTATTCTCATTACTCATGGGACCTCCATGAACTTATTATTGAATGTTTCAGTAGAGGAACCTTATACACACACAGGTGATCACAAGCAAGGCCGCCTTAATGCACAGGCAAACCGGGGCAGTGGCCAGGGGCCTACGATATTTAGGGGCCTATCAGTTCAGGTATAACAAAAAGAAAAAAGCCCATTGTTTTATAATTTGTCAGGTTTTCTGTCAATCAACTCGTTTAAGGCTGCTGATTGGTTTGATTACAAGTGACCTACGTCCCCCACGTGATCTGTAAAGGGCCATTGGACCATGAGCTCACCAATCAAACAATCTAGATGATTTTGGGGCGTGTTCCTCAAGACGTAAAGAAACTTGGAAAAAATGTCGGGAAAGAAATTTGAGAGCGATGCTCTGAAACGATATTTGCTCCATGAGACATTACAGAATATAGCAAAGCTTACAGAATGTTTTAAAACCAGCCAATGAAGAAGTTGGACAGAGTTCGTTCACACACGCACTGGGCGGAGCCACGGAGATGAAGCAGCGCCTGTCGGCCACGCAGCAGGGAACCGAGGAGGAGGAGGAGAAGATGAAGATGCTCTGAGTACCTGGAGCAACAGAGAAGGTATAGAAGACACTTGATTCCGGCCGCTGGGGTGGGGGCATCGTCACTTAACAATACGTTATTCCTGGGCAAAAGTTGGACCTGAACCGTGTCAAAACATGAGAGAGAGTGGGAGAGATATAGGAGGGAGGGAGAAAGAAAGAAAGACAGGGAGAGGGAGAAAGAGAGGGAGAGAGTTTGGTTCTGGAGTCTGGTACTAGAGTCTGGTTCTGGAGAGTCTACCAGTACCAGGCTCTCATTTTGTTTTTGTCCTCAGGGAAAATCCTGCTGTGTTCAGACACCAAATAAAGTTTAGCACATCCTGACTCAGCGGTGACTTTATTATCTCAGTTTAAAATGATGACCTCATAAGTGGACATCATTTTTCTCAGAAACTACATCAGGTACAAAGATACATCTTTGTTTTTACATCCATCAGGTCCCAATCAGCCAAAATAGCAAAGAGAATTTAAAATGCAGTCATGACAGAGTTCAGGTCTTAGGAGGTTAAAGAGAAGGTTAAAGCACTGACCTGCTGCTTATTGTTTCTGCTGTTTCACTGTTTGATGCTTGTGCAGAGGTTATGGTATGGTATTTTCACATTATTTTGCTATATTTTTTATAACGTTTAAATTTAAAATAGATCTGTTGGCTTTATATATATATATATATACACACACACACACACACACACACACACACACACACACACACACACACACGTTTTTAAGCATGTGTAGTATATGTATTGACATTGTTTATAAGGCAGAGTGCAGGGAGAGGGGGTTTTTGGGGCCATGGGGGGCCTACTGAGCCTCTCAGCCCCGGGGCCTATCAGCTATAAGGTGGCCCTGATCACAAGGTGTTCAGATGAAAATGGACTCGGGTGTTTTCAGACACATTGACTGGGGCTGTGGTTGACACTGAACTCATCTTGAATTAGTCTTTACCGTATACATTTGAAGAATATCACAACTGTTGTGTATTCATATGCTGTTTGTTGCTGTTGTATCTTTTCTCCCTGTTTTGTTTGTTTGTTCTTTATTTGCAGGTCTAGAAGTGGATTCTTCACGTCTCTTGTTCTCTTCTTTTTCTGTTTACTTTCTCCCCCACCCTTCTTTCTGTACCCTTCCCTTTCAGGCTCATTGGGATTCCAATCAACCATAACAATAATCTAATAAAGATTTTTGGGGTTATACCGTATTTAAACGCAAGTCAGGAGGAGCCTTATAGCAATGGCTGTAACGTCTCACCTGAAACAGCAACACAGGGCTTATTCCTGGCACTCAGACATTATTCTGTTTGCTCCACAGCCCGACAGGACACGGGGTTAGAAAAAACTGAACTTTAGTCTGTAAGTAACTCATGGAAAAACAAAAACTTCTGGAGAAAGTTCTTTCTAGTTCAGCCTCTCTGAGTATCTCATTTATTTTATAATAATTAGATGCATATTAGACTTATTTTATTGATATTTCTGTAGAAAACCAAGTGTTTGAAGATGTTGAGTCGTCGGTTCTGATTCATGAAACAAATCGGTGGATGCTGATCACATTTTCCGATCCTGAGTGAAGTCTGCTCCCGGATAGTGAATCTGATAATAAGAAGTTGAGGCTAAAACTTTTAAAACCTGGTCTGGTTTCTCTCCTCTCCTCTCGGTTTGGTTTCATCTCTAAAACCTTTTCCTCTCCCTGATGGACAAACCCGATGTAAAACTAAACTTCTGCTCCTCCTGCACAGCGTGCGTCTCCCATCCTCGTGCACAATTAAAGCTGATCCCTCCGCTGAGGCATTATTCCTCCTCCTCCCCCCCAAGGCCCTGATAACCCTGAGCCACCTCCTGGATCCGGGCTCTTTGGACCACCTCGGCTCTATAAAGCTCCACCTTGCTGATGTCCGTTTTGCTTTAGTCTGAAGAACTGCACCTACAGCGAAGTCCTAATATGCAAAAGCACAAAGGAAAAGCCTGACTTCAAATTTTGATGTCTCAAGCGCCCCGGCCGCAGACCCCCCACCCCCCCTCCTCCTCCTCCTCCCACCTGACAGTGAATGGACCCGCAGATCTTCTTTGCGCCATTTCAAAGCAGAACGCTTAGCTGGGCGTTTGGTGGCCAGCAAAAAAACCCTCTTCTAATGACTTAGCGCACCTAAATACTTTGATATGATTTCCATCCCTTCATCTCGTGCCCTTTTTTCCATCCTTGCCAGCAGATTTGGGGGGGTGGGGGGTGGAGGGGAGTATTTCACTCCGGACTGGGAGTGAAGCTCAGCAGCTGCGCAAGGCTTTCCAGCTCACGTCTGACCAAGTTAAACTTACAGCCACTTGTTTTTCACTCTGATAGACGCTTTATCCCGCGGAGGTATCTATGGTGTGGATGCCCCCTCCCCTCCCCCCTGGGGAGGCTGAGCGGGTCAGGGACAGCGATGTCCCCTTTTTAAGTCCTCCTCTCACGATGCCGATCAGAGATATCGACATCCCGCTCAACCACCCCCACCCCCACACCTGAGAGTCTCCCGACCTCAGAAAAAAAAGAGAGAGACAGATGTGTCCGGGATGGAGACGCGCGCGCGGCAGGGCTTAATTATCCGTCGATCCGCGGAGATGAGTCGGGATGCAATTTGTGGTTAATTGCGAATGAAAACCTGCCGGGACTGTCCAATCATACTTAACCCACGCGCGCCCGCAGCTCCCCGCAGCCTCGCGGAAATGCAGATTGATTTTTTTTACCCCCTTTGGCACAGGGGGCGCGCGACTCAGATCGATCTGTGATTGATAGATTTGCTGGTTTGTGGTGTCAGAGGCCTTAAAGGAGATAAGTGGATCTAAAACGCTGTTTTTGATACAGTTAAAAGCACAAAAGTGGTTTAATTTAGAAGATGCGTGTTTTTTTATCTAAAGTAAAAGTTTAGTTTCACATTTTTCTGCAGATTTCCACCACAGCTCTCACGTGGGACCGTTTTCATCCAATTTTAAATGTTTATTCTTATTTCCATTCAGGTTTTCTGATCATCATTTACGTTTCCATGAAATTTAATATTCCTGAGTTTCATTTTAAATATTTTTGAGCTCAAAATAAATGATTCGTGAACTTATTTCTAAATTGCATAACTTTATGTTTAATCACAGCCAGTACGTTGTAAATGTATTTCTTCTTTATGCGGCTAGAAGTCCATCCTGACGCTATGATAAAGTTGTGCTTAAAAATGATTTTTATCTCAAATCCGAATGCATCGAATCTGTGTTTCACATCAACTTTTTTTCTCAGAGTAACTCCCGGGGCGCCCGTTCCTCCGGTACCCACCGTGCAGTAGCGTTTGCTCGGTCACTAGAGGGGGGAATGGAATCTCCCTCACCCGTCCTCCCCCGCCTCGGCTCCGCTCGGCTCCCTTCGGCCGAACCGAGTTGGTCCAGTAAATCTTCGGCTGTATAGTCTGCTCCCATTGGCCCGTCACACCTCTGTGTGGGAGGGTCGGATGCGTGGGGAGGGGGACTGGGCTCCGATTTATAAGCGGCTGCCTTCCTGCGCCTCTCTGACACTCGGTGCTTTTCTCCGTGAAGCTCTGGGATGAATTCTGGAGGCGGTTAGAGACAAAACAGAGCGGAATTCCTCACCTCCTGCGTACATTATTTACACACAATCCACAGTAAGGTCACGAGCGCGACCCGGAGAGGGGGGAGGGGAGACGGGACACATCTGGACCAGGAGCCGCACTTTGATGCTTCTTCTCACACTCGTCTGAACTTTGACATCAGTCTCACCTGCGAACCCGACTTTTGGATTCTGGGACTTTTCGCGCAGCTTTACGCACGCCTGCGCACCGCTCGGTGTGACCGTGAGAGGAACTTTTTAAGCTGCGGTGACTTCATGCTGAAGTTTTAAGCTGCAAAAAGAGAAGCGGGATGCTTGGGGAATATTTCTAAGGAAACCAGCGGAGGAGACAGAAAAAAAACTAACCCAAAAGTACCGAGAACTGTAAATCAGGAGGAGGCGAGCGCGCTGCAGAGGTGAAGCGAGGACAGGACAGGTCTCCAAATTCACCGGGCTCCAGTTTCAGCCGCTTCGGGGCTTCTGGTATTCAGGCGTCCATCTGACCTGGGAGAAGTTGTCAACAAGAGCAGCGAGCGGAGGCGAACTGGCAGGTGTACAAGTTCATTTACATGCAGACGTATATTCACTCCACTATATATAGAAGTCCCAGGAACGAGCAGCCTTAATAAGTTCCTCCTCCCGCCCACCGGCCCTGCAGCAGCCCCGCGCACCAGGCGTGTGCGTGTACCTATATATACACCGTACGGGCTTTTATTCCGCTCCGCAATCTGTATCCCAGAGGGCTGCCCGCCGTCGGTTTGGCTGTGAGGGCAGGAGTCGTCGCATGGACTGACATGGCCACCGACCTCGCCATGAGCGCAGAGCTGCCCAACAGCCCTCTGGCCATCGAGTACGTCAACGACTTCGACCTGATGAAGTTTGAGGTGAAGAAGGAGCCGCTGGAGGCCGACCGCTTCTGCCACCGCCTCCCGTCCGGGTCCCTGTCCTCCACCCCGATCAGCACACCCTGCTCCTCCGTGCCTTCCTCGCCCAGCTTCTGCGCCCCGAGCCCGGGCGCTCAGCCCAACCAGGGCCTCCCGAACGGGGTGAACGGCGGCGGGAGCAGTAACAACAGCAGCGGCACCAACAATCACAGCAACGCGGGCAAGCCTCAGCTGGAGGACCTATACTGGATCCCCAGCTACCAGCACCACATCAACCCGGAGGCGCTCAACCTGACCCCGGAGGACGCGGTGGAGGCCCTCATCGGCAACGCGCACCACCACCACCACCACCACCAGGCCTACGACGGCTTCCGCGGGCAGCAGTACGTCGGGGAGGACCTGTCCACGGCCTCGGCCGCCCACCATCACCAGGCCCATCACCACCACCACCATCACCACCACCACGCGCGCCTGGAGGACCGCTTCTCGGACGAGCAGCTGGTCAGCATGACGGTGCGGGAGCTGAACCGGCAGCTGCGCGGCTTCAGCAAGGAGGAGGTGATCCGCCTGAAGCAGAAGAGGCGCACTCTGAAGAACCGCGGCTACGCGCAGTCCTGCCGCTTCAAGCGCGTGCAACAGAGGCACATGCTGGAGACGGAGAAGTGCACCCTGCAGAACCAGGTGGAGCAGCTGAAGCAGGACGTGGCGCGCCTCGCCAAGGAGCGGGACCTTTACAAGGAGAAGTACGAGAAGCTGGCCAGCCGGACCTACAACGCCGGCGGACCCGCGAACACGAGAGATCCGTCCGGGAAGCAGGCCGACTTCTTCATGTGAGACACTCCCGAGTGTAGCAGAAACTCTGACCCGAACACTCTCCTCCCCCTCGGTTCTGTTTCTCTGAGTTTTGTTTACAGTTTTTCTCCCCCACCTCGACAGAAAACATGACTTTACCTCCACATCTTAAAGAAGGAGAACTCAGGGCGCACTAGAGTCGAGTCTGTGAGTCTTAACTTCTGTGAGTCCACAACAAAGTCAGGTCGGCACAAGGGATCACTTAGAGCCTGTCAGAAGTCTTACTGGACCAGAGCCGCCTCGGCTCAGAGGGAGGCGCTCTGGCTCAGAGTGGAGCAGAGAATGTGTGTTTTTTAAAAACTAAATGAACTCAGACCGAAGCAATACGCGCCTCTCCCACAAACTCCACGGAGGAGGCGCGCTGTGATGAAGAGACTTCCATTAATGCAAGTTAGCCCCCCTCCACCTCCTCCTCCACCTTGCATGCAGGACATGTATGGTACCTCCAGTCAAAGCATGACCCACGGTTCTCCTCCTCTTCCTCCCTCCATCCCCTGTCATCAGTAAGGCCTGGGTGCATAAAGCCACAACTCCCCCTCCTCTTCCTCCCCCTCTCATCCTCCTCTTCCTCCACCTCACCTCTCAAAGACTAACAATCTGCTACGATTCAATGGATGCGTCTTTATCTGCTATTTTCAATCAATTTTTCTATTGTTTTAAAAAAGATAAATGAAAAAACCCGATAAAAAGAAATGACCTGAGCCAGATTTTTGACTGTATTTATTTCCACCTGTACATAACTACGTGTAGAGAAAAACAACAGTTACATGGGTTGTGTTCTCTCTTTTTAAGGCTTTTGTTGCTTGGATTATTCGAAATGTCTTAATACAAATGTTTGTATGTTACAGCATGCAAATTGTCTATGGTATCCTCCTCCTCCTCCTGAACATGTGTAATGTCAAAAAGCCTTTACTGCACTAAGAGATCAAACTGGACTAACGTTTTGTTTCAGACCTGGATGTAAATTTGATTTATTGGATGGACAAAAGACTGCTGCTAAAACTCTATGCACCAATCAGACGATTTAAAAGACTTAATCATTTATTTTCTTTTTTTTCTTCTTTTTTTTTTATTCAAATAAATGTTGAGTAAAATGTTGCCGGGATTGTGGATTCCTCTGCAGCCCGGAGTCTTAACCCCATCAGATGGAGGCTGTTTGATTGACTTTGCCTGATGATGCTGACTGTTCATCCTTCCGTCAACAAGTTTCTGTGTTTCCTGCTGCAGAGATATATGTGCAATATTGTGCAGAAGCGTCCGGTGCCACTTGTTGAATGGCGAAACCTGCAGACTGAATTAAAAGGAGATATTTGGATCAAAATGTGAGATAATTTAATATTTATTTGACAAAAAAAAAATCACAGAATAAATCAAATAAAACAAACAATTATTGTAATCAATTAAACGTGATATTCGAAAGGAGTTCAATTAGATTTAGTTGGATTTTGATCTGTGCTCGTGTTTTACAAACTGTCCCTGAAGGCAACACCTAGAGGGACAGAGGTCCTCTGCACAGTGCTGTTGTATATCTGTACATACAATTTCTATATTTATCCGATGAACGTGTCAACAAGTGAAAAACCTGCAAAGTGGAAAGTTGTTGAAGCTCTTGTTTTCATAATGTTTAATAAAAAGTTCTGTCCCAAACCGACCCTCTGTCGCAGCCTGTCTCTGTCCCAGCGCGCGTGTCCAGTTTGAAATAAAAACACATTTAAAAACAATAATTTAAGGTCCAGACATTACTTAAATCTCAGACAGAAATTATTCATCAGGACGGGATGATTTTAGGCCGTTTGATTCACAGATTTTAAATGAAATATTTAAAAAATAAAAATCTAAATTTAAAGTTTGTAAAAATAATCCTCACATTTAAAAAAAATAAAATAATATATTAGAATTAAACTATAGTTGATTTTCTTTGTTTTATTTGTATAAAACGCTTAAAAACATTAACTTTTGTTTTAACATGATCATTTAGAGTTTAAATTAGAATATTAGGCTTTTTATTTAAGTTGTTTATGTTTTAAACGCGTTAAAATGTAAATAAATAAAGTGTGTATATAATAATAATTATTATTTATAAATATTTCGATTAATACTGTTTTTATTTCAGATTTTGTTGACCCGTTTCCTCTCCTCCGTGTTCCAGAGCCGCGCGGTTCGCCGGTTCTTCTCGGTGTCGGAGCTCCAGCAGCGGGCCGCGCCGCTTCATGTTGATCCGCTGTGGAGTGCAGGGTGTTGGGTCAGAGGTGGTTCTGATCAGCTCCATCGCACTTATCTGATGTGTGTGTGTGTGTGTGTGTGTGTGTGTGTGTGTGTGTGTGTGTGTGTGTGTGTGTGTGTGTGTGTGTGTGTGTGTTGTGGTTACAGGTCACTATTAGAGATTCTGCTCCATCTTCTGCCAAATCTCGGTGTTTGTGGCTCTAAAGTTGCTTTTTTTAAAATAATTATAATCCTTACATTTGAGGCCAGACTTGACTTTTCCTTCCAGTTGACTTATTGATCAGTCAGAGTCAGACCGTTTTGTGTTGATGCACATTGGCTGCTGTGTTTCAGTGTTTTTGAACAATTTGTTCAAGTTTTAAAATGTAAGTGCTCCTTTTGCTTCACTGAAGTTGAATCATTTTTAACACCTTGGTAAACTTTTCTCCTCACACTTTCTTTCAACCTTGTTTCCAAACACAGAAGCCCTCAGTGTTTTATTAATTTCTTAAAATCTGCTCCGTTTGCACTGGTCTGATTTCAGCCTACAGTGCATGTCTCCGTTTCATCTCTGCTCTCCAACTCTCTAAATGAAATCATTTGCTGAGTCTTTTTATGGGAGGAACATTTTCAGCACAGTTCAAATTTAAATTTTCTCTTAATATCTCTCCTTCTCCTCGCTCCTCTCTGCCCTTTTTCAGCCTCTCCATCGCTCTCCTCCAGCTTTTGATGACTCAGCAAAAACGTTGAGTTGTGTGACAGCCGTCACCTTTCTGAGAGGCCATGAGTGTGTGTGTGTGTGTGTGTGTGTGTGAGGGAAAGGGGGAGTCAGACAGAGATATCACCATGACTACACTGAGGGCTTTTCTTTCTATAACTCAGGCCGGAGTCCATCTGAGCTCAAACAAAGCGAGCGAAGAGGGATGGAGAGAAACGGAGATGGAAGGAGGAGGGGGGATTTGTGGTGTGTCTCTGGCGTCTGGAGCTGCTGCTGCTGCGATTCGACACAGTCAGCGTCTCTTCGGCTCAGCTTACCTACAGTATACCTACACACACATCATAAACAGAGTGCAGACAAACACTGGCAGCTGATGGATTCACATCCTTTTAATAAGACCATAACGACCTCCATCCCCTCGTCCATTTGTTGTTCACTGAGACATGGCTCACTGGGAACTCAAATCACAAAAGTTTGTTTGGAGATCTAAGAAATGTCTTCATTTGAATATGAGTCACAATCTGACTTTAGTCAAACTGACTTTTTCTCTCATGATCAGTTTTTTGAATAAATCCAAGACCCCATCAGAGTCCAGACACTTAAATCTGTGCAAACTTTAGAAGAAAAATCTGGTGTTTCTCAACCTCTTTCACAGCTTCTCCTTCTGAATTTCCCACAAACCTCTGCATATTTTTAGCTCGTGTTGTTCTTCATTTAGACGCGCTGCATCATGTTGACTATTCAAGCTGTTAGCAGCAGACACTGACATTAGGTCAGTCTGAGATGATCTGAGCAGGTTTTCACAGAATGACAGTTTGTGAGAATCAGGTTTTTTTAAACTAGAAATCAGAACCAGTTTATCTCTTGTCATAAGTCAGAATAAGATTTTTTATATGTTTTTAAAAGTTTATAATCAAGTCAGTTAAGTTATGAAATCAAGTTTTTCAGGCTTTCAGTGTCCACAATAAAACAACTGATGCCCAAATGTTCATATTTAGACTCTTTTTGTCTCAGGTGCTCACCTTTGTTCAACTTGTGGGTTTTATTCTATTCAGTCATCATTCATAACCTTTATTTATAGGATACATTAAGTTTAATCGAAATAGATGTCTAATTTTAAAGAGAGATCTCTTGTACAAATGAGTTTGTTATAAACTAATACAATACTGGTTTAATAAAAAAAAAATCAGTGTTAAACACCAGACCAACAGGGGGCGATAGGCTGCTAGTTTTTGTTTTTTCAACTCTGAATCGGATGCAACTTTTGTATAATTTTATAATTTTGACCCTTATCATGCAAAAACACAACCTGCACAAACTCTTTAAAGACCCGCTTCTTCTCATTGGCTTTTAATTCTGATTGAGCTGGTCTGCTATGGTGGCTTTACTGAGTTTTATCTGACTGGATTTATTTAGTTTTATTTTGTATTGATCTGCCTTTCATCAGGGTTGTTTGTTTACTTTTATCTGTAATGCACTTTGGTCAATTTCTTGTTTTTAATGTGATCCAAAAATGAAGGTTGAGTTGAGTTCTGGTCCTCAAGGTCTGCAATCATGGTCCTTAAGGTCCATAACCCTGGTCCTCAAGATCTCCACCCCTCTTCCTCAAGATCCCCAACCTTGTCCCTCAAGGTCCCCAACCCTGGACCTCAAGGTCCCCAACCCTGGTCCCCAAAGTTCATAACCTGGTCCTCAAGGTCCCCAATCCTTAAGGTCCATAGCCCTGGTCCTCAAGATCTCCACCCCTCTTTCTCAAGATCCCCAACCTTGTCCCTCAAGGTCCCAAAACCTGGTCCTTAAGGTCCCCAGCCTTGGTTCTCAAGATTCCCAAACCTGATCCTCAAGATCCCCAACACTGGTCTTCATGGTCCATTACCCTGTCCTTCAAGGTTCCCAATCCTTGTCCCCCAGGTCCACTGTCCTGCATGTTTTAGAGATTTCTCTGCTCCAACCTCTGATTCAACTGACTGGACTACCTGCTCAGCAAGTCACCAAATTCTGTAGAACCTGTTAATGAAGCAGAGAAACATAAAACCTTCAGGAGTGTTGGCCTTGAGGATCAGGGCTGAGAACCTATGTGGAATGTACAGGCGTTGTGACATCATGTGATTTACATCATCATTTGACACTTTACTAAATCACACACAATATTATACTTTATGATACAACCATTACTTATCCTAGACCAGGTCTCAGAGATCCTCAGACCTCCACCTCCTCCTGGGACATGTCTGTAACACTTTCCAGAAGGTATCCTTACCAGATGTCCAGGCCACCTCAAACATCTCTTTTTGATGATGATAATAATGATGATGATGGTAATAATAATAATAATAATAATAATAACAATAATAATAATGTATCCTTTATTGATCTCCTTGAGGAAATTGACCCATCCTCATTGTTCGAGGAGCAGTGGACTGCCAACTCAGAATGGCGCCTGGGAGGCAGTTGGAGGTTCAGATACTTTGACACATGGCTGGGCCGGGGTTTGAACCCACTCTCTCTGCGCCACAGTTGCCTAGATGTGGAGAACTCTCCTCTGAGATTGTCCCTGAGGGTGAGTCCAGCTCTGTGGCAGAAGCTCATTCTTTTGGTCCTTACCAGCAGCTCATGGTCCAACACATTCTCACTCCCTACTCGTCAACATATTGACGCATGGTCAGTGTCCCTCCAAGTCGCATTTCAACGCGCGGGGTACGCCCCTCCCGTCCAAAAATGACGTTCAGGGTTCTCTCATTGAATCTAGTAGGGAGTGAGAATGTGTTGCATGGTCATATAGGTGAATGTTGGAAAGTCTTCCATCTTCTGCTCTGTTCTGCCTTTAACCATGAACTGAGATACTGTAACTCAAGTTGGTAATCCACCCCTCTCCGGTTGAGGACCATGGTCTCAGACATGAAGTTGCTTGTCTCCAGATGACACATGAT
This sequence comes from Callopanchax toddi, assembly GCA_006937965.1. NCBI lineage: Eukaryota > Metazoa > Chordata > Actinopteri > Cyprinodontiformes > Nothobranchiidae > Callopanchax > Callopanchax toddi. The sequence continues at coordinate 2,858,623 of SSNR01000029.1, read as the reverse complement.
GCTGCTTAAATATCTCATCTACTCTGTGTTTTTATTTGACTTATTACATTTTGTCTCTCACTACTTTACCTTTTGTGGAAGACATTTATGTGAAAACTTTAGTCAACTTTAATTTTCTCTTCAGATACATTAAAACTGTAACCTAACCTGAATCACTAATATAAGTGAATATTTGTCCTTCAGAAACAGCTCAGATCTTTTTGTGTTTTTGCTTTTATTGGTGAGGACCCCCTGAGCTCCTGCAGCCTCGCGCTCCGTTTAGAGTCGCTCCGGTGGGACGAGCTCGGCTTTAAAAAGTTGTCATCCTGCACAAAATGTAATCGACATTTTTGATAAATCACCTGCGTGCTGTTAACACTCACGGGGTATTAATAATTATTACTCCTGATCTGGTGATGGAGTTGGTGACCTGGGGCCCAGGAGCCCCCCCCCCCCCCCCCCCCC
>SSNR01000029.1:2822098-2858169 GCA_006937965.1 Callopanchax toddi | reverse complement strand
ACACACACACACACACACACACACACACACACACACACTGACATGCTGCATGCTGAGTAGACAGATTCAAACATGCTATCACAGGAGAAAATATGCCCAAACAGCAAATCTAACCTTGTCCCAAGCTTTGAAAATACAGTAATAAACTAACAGGCAAACAAACAAACAAACAAATGGGACCAGAGGGATGATGTGCAGATTTCTAAATGGGGAGGAGGAGGGGTGTAAATCACAGGAAATGGCATACTTGTTACCTGAAAGTGGGAAAATCAACCTTTAAAAAGCCTCGAAGGGAGAATTACTTGCAGATCCACTATTTAAACAACCTAAAGAGTCAATTACTCCTCTAATTTTATTCTCTTTACTGCTTTGTGCTTTTTTATTCTCATGTTTAGTTCAAACAGCAGGTTCAGCTTCCTGCTCCCTCACAGAGAATTTCCCTCATTGTGTTGTTTTTATTTCTGTTGATCACGAGGGGATTCACTTAGTCAACCTTTTTAAGGCGGGGTGGGGTTCCTGCTGATCACCATCACTTCCCTTCGTGTTTCACTTCCTCTCCTCCGTGTGTGGAGATGATTCAGCGTTCTGCTGCCACTCAGACCAGTCATGGTTTCTCATTCAGTTTTATCATTTCACAGGTTGCTCTTCTGCTTCTGGAGAGCTCTGAGCTGTGGAGGATCAGACATTAAAACCACCTGGATTCTGTTGGGAACAAAGGGAAAGAATTAATGAAAATGGAAAAAAAGAAGGGAACTAAGAATAAAAGAGAGGTTGAAGTCTCTACATTGGACGGTTAAGGGTTCAAATCTTAGTCAGGGCAACTAATGTTCTGCTGGCTCTGTTATCCTCAGATGTTGGAGATGGAGAACATTTTGGTAGGGTTGAACATTCCAGTAGAAACTGGTTTGGACCTTTTGATGGGTTACGATTAGGATTAGTGACATTTCTGGGGTCCAGGTTAGGTACAAGACAGATCTCTAAAATATCTATACTACCAACTTGAATCCACAACCCTTGACAGCAGCTGACAGATCTTTGCCTAAAGGTACAACTGGTCCTTTTCTTTAACATATCTGAACATCTGATCGGGTCTCTGATGCAGGATGTTCCTTGTTTAGTCATTTTAAACGTTGTTTCCTTGCCTCCACGCGGCCGTTGAGCTGCTGTTGGTCAGATGAGTCCGTGCAGTAATGCAGTGGAGCGGTCTGTCTGCATTGGCAGCTGAGGGTCAATCACCAATCAATTATCCCACTGTGGTCCTGGCCTGCAGCCACACCACAGACTGGCTTCCTGCACCAAGCACGTCCACGACTCCACACTCACTCCATCCATTACCCACAAACCCACAGGCTTAGAGGGATGGGCAGCAAGTGGTCTCAGGAACCACAACACCAACCGTTAGCTCAATATCTGTATTAACTGAGATACCAATTTTAAAAGTTTTTAAAGTCAGTGGGCTGTAGTGGCCATCTTGAATGTCATCGACTCCAACAGTGAGTCTGGAGATGTTCATCCATTAATGAGTTCTGAAAGTTTTACTGAAATCTGTCTAGAGGTTAGTGTTAACATTATTAGTAGAAAAAGATGATAAAATAATGAGGAAGTGATGAGATAAAAGTTGAACTCAAAATGTTGAGAACAATTTCCAGAAATTTAGTCAGAAGTCAAAAACCTGCTTAATCAAACCCCACTGAAGCGACTGTATTTATTCCACTTTTTGTTGTTTTTATATTTTACTCAATAAAAACACACCCAGAACCCTGATTTACAATAATAATAACAACCAGGATAAATACAGCCGGCTTCAGGAGCTTGTCTGGTTAATCAGGCTCATTTTGGAACAACATTCTTTTGACTTTTTAATGAAAACACTATGATGGCTTTTTCCCCTTAGCATTTTGAGTTTAATCTGAACACATACTCCTTTTTATTTCTTTGCATGGCTCAATTACTCTGTTAGATCAGGTGAGTTTATCCAGAACTCCAACAGTTTTTCTTATAAGGTTTTTGTTTTTACAATCAGTTTGTGTTGGGATTAGATGGCAGTCATAGCCTCATCACAGATTTCACACATATGGTGAAATAGGGTCGTTTCGGACAGAGGATATTTGCTCCAGATTGGGTCGTGTTCCCTCTCCTCCCTGATTCTCCAGACTGAGATTGTTCTGATTTCTGTCTGCTAAATTCCCCCTCCCCCAAAAAAGCCTCCAGACTGAGTGTGGCTGCAGAACTGCTTTGGTCTCCTCTTCAGTCCATCAGAAGGTAGACCTCAAACAGTTCCAGCACAACGCCACTCGCTATCATGTGGCCTGTCTGCTCAAGCAAAGTGCCAGACGAGCAAACAATGGTGCAGCTGCACAAGCGAAGTGACTGAAGTGTCACCGAGCCTGACAGAAACACAGGAGTCGGACCTGGAGGCAGACTAACCCTGTCTGGACCGATGCTTCCTCCCTCACAGCCTGACTCTGGCTGACAGAGTGCTATTTGTTATAGCTGGGCTCCAAAGGGTTTGTCACTCAGAGAAAACACACACTCACAAAAAACAGGCTGAAACCTATACTGATAAATAAAGGATTAGATAGAAACCTAACAACCAATCAAATCAAATGTTAGATTATTTATTATGCATCAACCTGCTTCAATAACATTTATGGATGGATAGATCGTATGCTAAGAAATTATTGAGTCATTTTATTCAAATCTCAAAATAACCTGCAGTCTCACATGATGTTAAAGATATTCTGTAACGTGTTAGCACTCAGTATGTTATGAATGAGAAAGAAATATTTATAACCTGAGTTCAGGAGACAGAGATGGAAGTGTATCCTGAAGTTGGTCTGTTGGCCCCCAGGAACTCATCGGTTTGCCAGGTTCAGGAGAGCCGTGAAGTGAGGAAGTAACCACTGCAGCAATTCTCTGTTGAAACCCCAGTCCTGGTCTACATCAAGGTCCAATCCCCCAGACTGTGTTGAGGCACAAAAACACACAACGGCATATAGCAGCATATAGGGGCGGCGTTTAGCTCAGTTGGTAGAGTGGCTGGTCTGGTAACCAGAGGGTTGTCAGTTCAATCCCCAGCTCCAGCTGGGTTAGATTGTCGTTGTGTCCTTGGGGAAGACACTTCACCCAACTTGCCTGTGTGACTGTGTGTGAATGTTGGTGGTCAGAAGAGCCAATGGCGCAGAATGATAGCCTCACCTCTGTCAGACTGCCCCAGGGCAGCTGTGACCACAGACGTCTGTCGTAGTTTACCACCACAGTGTAAATGTGTGCGTGAAAGAATAATGGAGCTTCTGTCAAAGCACTTTGGGTGTCTAGAAAGGCACTATATAAATCCATCATTATTATTATTATTCCTGCCATGTGGTGGTATTTCTCAGTAGCGACACCTATTGTTCAACAAGAGAACTGCAGAGTTCAGCACGACTGAAACTTCCCTCGCGTGTTTGCTGTTGAAATGAACACCTTAGCACTGTATTTCATTACAAACATTTGCAAGAAAGTTAATCAGATTTGTGTTTTTATGACTTTTCTTCACATTTTCAAACATAATCCAGTTCCAACCATTGAGATTATTTCATTTTATGATTTCATGATGTTATTCTTGGTGTTTATATTTTAATAACAATTTTCTGCACAGGAGACGAAGAGTTTCTGATCTGAGAAATCCAGATGTTTGAACCAAACGCTGACACTTTTCACATAAAATAGTTTAAAAGTCTGAAGTACAAGTTTGCTAAAAGTTTGTCCCAATAAATCCAAAGAGTGAGTTTAAAAGTGGGGAGAAACAAAAAGCATCTGAATTCAGTGACAGACGCTGTGAAAGTAACACAAAGCAGCAGCTTCACGTCGTCTTTCTTGTTTCTTGTAACTTAAACTGGGGTACACTCAAAGCTTCGCCTTATAAAAGCACGTCCTCATTTATCCCGTTTATCACGGAGCTCTGCAGGAAGACACGGAGAAGTAAAGGGAATGAAGAAGTGACTGCGGTGAAGTGAGTGCAGAGTCAGCGCAGCCGACGGTATACGGAGCCCAAACTGTCATGGCAGCCTTCGCTGGGTGACAGAGCCATCACCGAGGAGAGAAACGCAGAGAAAGGAAAGGGAGTTGGAGGAAAAGAGGAGCAGCTTGTCTGACATGCTGCCGTTTTATTTCCAGGTATTTTTTGTGGTGAGGGATGTTGGCAGTTTGAGGCCAGCTGTAACAGAAAACGTTCTCCACCTTCACGGCCGTTGATGTGGCTCTTGTTGCAGTTTTGAAAAGAGTTTTTTTGTTTTTCTCTGTTGGTTTGTGATCATGTGTGAGCTCAGATTCTCCTCCTGCCTCAAACTAAAGCTGATCTTCTTTAAACCTAGAAGTAAAACTTTAAAATGAATTTGTTCCTCAAAACTCATAAAATCTAGTTTGATCTTCCTCCAACTCATCTACTGAGTCTGAACAGAAGCAATTCAAACATCTTCTTCTGCTGAACAGAGAGGTCTTCTTTTTGTTTGTGCCTGGAGCTGGAAACCAGTGGTCACCAAATACTGGTCCCTGAGGGCCATCCTCCTCCAGGTTTTAGGTGTTTTCCTGATCCAACACACCTGTGTCTAATTAATGGACTTCTGTAGTATTTTAAATCATTTGATTCAGAAAAATAATTCAACATTCCCTTGTGATTTAGAGTGAAACTCTACCTCAAGCAGAGAAGTCCAAGTCTCTCGATGTCTGGTTCCTGAAGAAGAAGAGGTGGAGGAGAGACGGACCGACAGATCAGGGCAACATTCTGGATTTAGAGGTTCAACTGCGTTCCAACCCTCACCTATGATCATGAGATTTGTATCATGACCAAATGAACAAAATCCAAGTGACTGAAATGAGCTCTCTCTGTAGGGTGGCTGGGCTCATCCTGAGGGATAGGTTAAGGTGCTCCCTCATCCATCAGCCTGGAGCAAAACCACTGCTCCTCCTCTTTGAAATGAGGTGGTTCATCTGGTCTGGATGCCTCCCTGGGGAGGTGTGTCAGGCATGCCCTACAGGCAGGAGGATGACCCAGGGATTATACCTCCAGGCTGGTCTGGGAGCGCCTTGGTATCCCAGCAGATAAGCTGGTGGAGGTGCTGGGGAGAGGAGAGTCTGGGCTTCCTTATTAGGGATGCTGCCCCCGCGATCCATAGATAAGTGGAAGACAGCAAGGCAAGGTGATGTTTAAAATGAAAATCAGGCCACATTTCAGTGAAGCACTTTGACTCACACAAGGAAATGAAGAGCCCTCACAATTGTTTGGAGACGTTTTGGAAACTTCCTCATGAATGCTGTTTGGAATTTGTCACTAACCACCACAAAGCACACTGTGAAACTGGCTATGAAGAGTTGGTTTCTGAAAATGTCCTCTGACAGATTAACCACTGGCATCTGGAATGTCTTAATTTAGTATCTGTGGGTCAGAAATGGTTGGAGATATGTGAGATAACTTTGGGAGGAGTTGAGACCAAATTGCAAACAAATGAGGGACATAAATAAGACACTTAGGACTTTATTGCAACAAAAACATTTGAACAACAGTCATAATTTCTTTGCAGTTATGTCATAAATCCTATGACCCAGCAGGATGGGAACACTGTTAAATGTGTCTTTTGTACCAGATGATAATTTACATATTTTCCTCAAAACGCTTTCTCCAGCTGGTCTCCAGCTGTCAGTGAGATTTTGATTTTAGATCAGTTGAATCTTCTGCAACTGACTAAATAAATTCCCACAATATAAAGAGACTGTTCATACTTTACCACCTGCCTTACCTTTAACAGGTCAGCGGTTCACACGACACCAGCCTGAGCAGAAGCTGGACCCCCGTTAGCTGTCCTCCTGCCTCCGCCTGCAGGTCTGGGTTAGGTAGGCCTTTATGAATAAATCATCCTCACACACACACACACACACACACACACACACACACACACACACACACACACACACACACACACACACACACACACACACACACACACACACACACACACACACACACACACACTGTTTATGTGGATTAAATTTGCATGACCTTTATTAAGATTTAAGGACAAACTGGAGGTTGTGCTGCAGCCTTTCCTCCAGAAGCTCTTGTTTTGGATCACATTTCTGTTCGTCAGGTGTTATTAAAAAGCCTGCTGTCAGTGCTGAAGGGATGTTTAAGTTAAAAAATCCAAAAGCTGCGACGATGCAGAACCACATCGCAGGGTGGAGATCAGCGCCTGAAATAAATGTTACACAGCACAAAGAGTAGAGATAAAATTATATACATTTCCAAGCACTTTCTGACTCTCACTTCCTGCAGAAAGAGAACTGATTAAGACATTTTACTCAAATAGAGAAAGAATGTAGTTCCTTTGCTGCAGTTCACACACAGATTTACTGAGTCAGCTGCAAACATCTGCAGACACAATGTTTCTAGAATTTGCAAACTTGTGTCTTTAAACTGTGATTATCATCTTTGTTCTGAGCCAAATTGCTCTTTCTGATGCTGGAGCATGCCAAACTTCCATCTTTTATACAGTTTCAGCTAAACTGGAGGATCTAATAATATGGTCATAAGTAATAAGACGGTCACTCCTTCTGTCTTCTCCTGAACATGCTACGGTTCTGCTTCCTGGAAGCTGATGATGTGAAACAAACAGATTTTTTAGTTTTTAGTTGAAATATTGGTGTCTTCATCAGCAGGAAGAATAATGATCAAAGATTAAAAACCTAATTTGATCTCAGCATGACTCAACAGAAATGATAAGACAGAGAGTTATGATAATGGGCCGCTGCTGTTTTATCGCTGAGTCGTTTTCCTTCCTGTTTGACCCAAGGTGCATCTTTTCTGTTACATTTCTTAGTTTAATTTGGTTTCAGTGTAATTCATTCAAACCAGTTTATTAAGGCTCAAAACAGACTAAATGAATACAAATAAGAGATATTTATAATATAAAATTCTATTATTTCCCTAATTATTAATATTACTGTTTTCATATTGTTATACATTTATGTCATACAATGATCCACATTACCCCAAATTATTTTTAAAAAATATAAAAGAAAGAACATTTCTCTTCTAGATTATTTTTGGGGTGTAGAATTTAAAAGATCTGTAAATATATGAACTGGATTTATTATAATCACATTTTAGTGAAGGCCTTGATAGTTATTAAAAAAAAACTTTATTTAGCTATTGATTTAGATCAGTCACGCACAAAAAATCTGCATCCAGAGAACAAGGAGGTTAGAGGAGAAACGTCAAAGCTGTCAGGATGGGAGGGGGAGGGGTGGGGGGTGGGAATCCCCCCCCCCAGAGAGGAAACTCACTCTGGTCCTGATGAGACAGATTCATCTTCAGCTTCCTGCCAGACCACTGGTCCTCCTTATGTAAGAGCTGGGATGTGTGTGTGTGTGTGTGTGTGTGTGTGTGTGTGTGGAGGGGGGTCCAGAGTCAAAGGAAAAAGGGGCGGGGCATTGAAGGCTATTGTCATAACAACCAGAGGTTCCAACTAAAGAGTTTCAGAACCCAGAGGTCAAAGGTCAACAGAATGTCCAGCAGAGTCTCTTAAAGAGACAGTTCAAGTGTTGCATTAAAGTTTATTTTCATTATCTTAAAAACAAAATCTTCTTAAGGGACACATATATATATTTATTTTGTTTTGAAGCATTTTGGTACACCTTCTTAGTTGTGGAAGTTTTTTAATGAACTTTAGTTACAAAGTTGTCAAAAAAAAGTCCAAATTTATTCGTCAAACACAATTTTATCTCATGAAAGTGACCAAATATTGTTTGTTTTTTATATTAGAAATAGCTGTTTATTATCAGCTAATGTTGTTGGATGAGAGTGAAGAACTGACCAGTGAAGAAAGCTGATTGGTCGGTTCTGAAAACAGGAAGAATGAATATTTAATTTTAGATACCTGAATAGACTAGTGGCTGGTTCCAGTATAATTTTTAAGCTCCGCCCCTCCATCTAAACAAATTAGTTTTATTTATTTCTGAATTATTTAACTCCTTTGCAAATTAGCTTCAAACCACTTCTGGCCTTAAAGTGACCTGATGGAGAATCATGACTAGTGCGTCATCAAAAACCTGTCATAACCAGGTGGAAAATGCCAATTTTATTTATTTATTACTGCTATAGAAGTACTAAATCACATATACAGATTATTATATAGTTGTTATATTAACTCTCTGATGTCTATAAATGCACCGGCGTGGGCTAGCTATAGCAGCATTTCGTCCCTCCTTAACCCCACCAGGAAGCCAGTCCTTGTGATGGTTGCAGTTTTGACCGACAAAAAAAGTCCTGAAAACTAACAACTGAAATATAAAGGAAACACAAAAAATGGACAAAACGTAAAATTTTACAGCAGACTTCAGAGGGTTAATATTAGCCAATAAAATTTCAAACTCTTACAGAAAAACCACATGTTTATTCACATGTTTTCACATGAGAAATTACCATGTAACATATAAAAAACACACATGTAAAAAACACATTTCCTAGATGTTTCCTATGAATTCGGAACAAAAAAAAACTTCACATGAAGAAAAAAAAAATCACCTTTTCACATTGCTCAATTAAAGCTGCAGTCCAGAGAAAAATTTTTAAATTCACCAAGGCCCCTCACAAAATATCCCTTCTCCCCTCCTGTTCCCTCTATCCCTACCTCTACAATTGTGCACGTGCATCACTCTGGTCTCTAATGGGTTTTTTTCACAAAGTTTAATCACTGGACTTTGTGTTTCTTTCTGAAGTTGATGTAGCCCTCAGTAGCCAGGGAATGGTTAACGTTTTAGCATCCAACTTCTCCATGACCGGCTGCGCTCTTCTAATGTGGCGACAATGTGGAAACTCTAATTTTATCAGGAGGAAGGAGGGACTCCAGAAGAATAACAGATGTTATCATAGTTTAGAATGGAATTATTTGAAACATTTATAAAACTATGATGAATAAATAAATACTCAACTGCAGCTTTAACATGTGAAGCACAAGTTCTGCACATGTTTGCCATGTGAATCTGGAACATGTTTAATATGATCTCATGTGGTCACATGATGCTCTAATGGGCTCATGTGAAAAACGTATTAAGTTCTTGTAAGGGAAGTGCTCATTTTATTTCTTCATTACGTTATATAATTATTAAATCAAATAAAACTGAATATTAATTCTTATCAACTAATAAATAGTTCAGTTTTAAAGTAGATTTTTAAATTATTATACATTTTTAGTCTTACCTGTAGAGTCACAGAAGAATTTTGTTTGAACTCATGAAGATAATGTCTTCTGTTATGTTTTTTCATATTAATAAACCTGGTTGTTCTGATCTAAAACACCAACTAAACTCACTTTTTTCTCTAAATTATTATTATTTCAGTTTTACGTTCAGTAAAACTCTGCCGTTATTTGCTGATGTCCTTACTGTAAAATTTTTTTAAAAGGTTGGGGCAGAAATAATGTTAGATTTTTAAATAAGCTTCAAGTTTTGCCTTAGTTCTTAAAACATTCCTGAGTTGCATCATGTTTAACCTCCAGTCAAAGCTGTGGATCTTTTCTGGTCTGGAAACAACCTGAACTGAAACTTTAGCTGAAGATATTTGTAAGTAGAGGGGTTTCGACAAATTCACTGAATTATTCAGCACCGGTGGTCCATCTTTACAGTTTTCTCTTTTCAGTTTTTTATTTTTCATTAGAACTTGAGTGACAGACAGATGTTGTTCCTGTTTCTCTGAACAGTTCGACCGACCGACCAGAGAGCTGCTGATTATTCCTCAGTGTCGTTGATGTGAGTCCTCCACCGTCCTGCTGGGACACGTCTCTAATGGAGACGTCCTTTTCTCTGTCCCGTTTTCCTGAATTATTGAAGGTGGAGCCAAAGCAAGGCGCTGCAGGAGAGTGACAGCTGTACTCACCTGAAGGAGTCGACCCACTCTGAGATCATTCATGCATTGTCAGCCTTTTAAACAGCACATCCCTTTAACACGCTTTAAACCTGAAATAGGATCAAAATCATTTAAATCTTGAGTTTTTAAAACGGAACTATTCATTGGCTAATATTAATATAACAACTATATAATAATTTGTACCGGCTCCTCCGCAGTTTCAGAAGATGGATGGATGGATGGATGGATGGATGAATTATACCAATAACAATAACAATATATAACAATAATTTGTTTTATTTGATATATTTAACAGCATTAAAGAAATAAAATAGGCACTTTCCAGATCCTCCATCAGGGGGCAGCAGACATGAATAGGATTGAAAATGACAGGTTTTAGATGAACATACTAATCCTGATACTCTATCAGGTCACTTTGAGGCCAGAAGTGGTTTGATGCAAATTAGTCTATGATGAATACATAAAAAAAGAAAAAACTATTTATTTATTCCACCTTAATTCCAGCTTTAGGAAATATCTTAAATGAACCAAATATTAGTTTTTAATTAACCTGCTAAAAGATCATCTAGTATTCAAAGACAAAACCCTTGAAAAAACATTTCACACTAATAAGACATTTATAAAAACATTCTGAGGTTTATTTATAAAGTATATTATCGATTCCACTAACTGAGCAAGACATGAATAAACAAACAAATCTTAAGCAAAATATGAATACATAAATAAATATTAATTCATTCATTTAAGGAGATAAATAGTAATTATTTCACTAAATAAATAGATAAAAAGTCAATTGAATTAAACATATTTATAATTAAATAAACATAAATGTTATTAAAAGGATGCAAACGGCACAAAAAGCCAAAGTTAAATCTGTATTTTTAGGACCTTTTATGATTTTTCCTCAAATTTTTCACTGAGTTGAGTAGAACATTTAAGTGAAAATCTTTTATTTACATCCCAGATTGATTTATCTGAGGGTTTTTTGTGCTTTTCTCATGATGTTGTTAGTAGTATTCATTTTATTCAGTCATGAAAGTAATTTGTGTAGACAGAAGCATCCTGCATATATATATATATATATATATATATATATATATATATATATATATATATATATATATATATATATATATATATATATATATATATATATATATATATATATATATATATATATGTACAGTATATACCTACACGAACATACTTATCTATCTACGTATGTAGGCTTCATTCACATGCACATACATGAGCACCATGACTGAACATTTTGTCACAAATGTGACACTAAATGAGACTCTTTTTTTTTTTTAAGTTTCAGTTTTGAGATTTCATTTATTGCCCTTTTTTTCTTTTACCTTTGCTGAATTTTGTTACTTTCAATCAGTTTATAAGTTTTAGCTAAAAGTCAGGATATTAGCTGCTGTAATGATTTTGATCATTGGGTCCTTGAATAGAAAACAAAGTGTTTTTGTTACTTGTGTCAGCCTCTGTGGACCGACTGCAATGTCTCACCTGATCCTTCAAACTCCTTCAAATTTTTTGGGTTCAGTTATATAAATACATTTTCAGTTATATGCACTTTATGCCCCAGGTCCCTGCAGGTCTGGTTTTACTCGTTAAACTCCATTTACTCCTGAGACATGTTTGAAGGGATATAAATCACTTTATGATTATTTTAAAAAACTGATTGATAGTTATTTTATAATAACTCTGTAACATACTGCACTGTGATGTGATTATCATTCCATGTGATGTTACACTTTGACACCACCTGACGTCCCACTCATCCCTCTTCTCACTGACTTGTGTGTTAACATGCACGGGTTCTAATCGAGTCTTTCAGGAAAGCTGCATGTCAGCGATTCCAGTTCCTCATCAATATTAATCAGCGCTGGTTGGAGACTGCATAAGCATTCATTAGGCCTCATAAAAACTAATCACAGGCAGCATCTGAGGTCACAGGACACGAGGTCCTGCATGACAACACGCTGGACGGGACGCTCAGCAGCTTCGGCCCGTTCCTCCTCCTCCTGGATGTGTCTGTTGTTTAGGTCTCTTTGGCCACAGCAACCTTGAATCTAAACTTTTTTCACCATAATAAACAAAAAGTGAAGGAGGCATGGCAACATTTCTAACATGTTACTTCCTGCATCTTTTTCATGTTTCCCGTGATTTTAGACAAAGATGTTGATTTAGATGATCTGATATCAAATCCCTCCTTTGGGTTTCTTTCTCTTTTCCAAGGTTGTGTTGCAGAGGTAGCAGGTCCAGGAGGGGAACCCTAACATCCTTCTGCACAGTGACACTTTTCAGCTCCTCCTGGGAGTTCCAAAGGGTTCCTAGACCAGAGAGGATTCCTCCAGACTTTTGGGTCCACCCTTCCAGTTCCCAAAAAACGGCCCACATCAACACTGACAACAAGACTCCGATTCATTAGTCAATTGCTCTGTCCATCACTCAGAAAAAGACAACAAGATACTTTAACTCACTCCCAACTCTGGCCATCCCACCTTTTTCCAGTTGAGAACTTTGGCCTCAGACTTTTGGCAATAAACCACCTCAGGGCACGCTGAAGGTCTTGGCTTGAAGACAACAATCAAAGCACATCATCTGCAAAGAGCCAAACCAGACAACACCCTCCCCAGCTCTACACCTTAAGATCCATGCAGACCAAAAACAGGACCAGAGAACCAAACCTCATGATCCTCACAACGCCTCTGCAAGGGTGAAGCTCTGGTCCATGACCTGGACTGAAGCCACGCTGTGTGAAGTTCAATCATTGATAAAGAGATGCATAACTCAACCTAAACCTGAGAAAACCACAGGAAGATCTGTTCTGATCTGGATAAAAACTAGTCTGGGACTGGTTGAATAAATCTGCTGCAACTCCTGAAACATAAAAAGATGATAGGTGGACGGGAGGCGGTATAGGTAATAACAGACATCAGATTTCTGGTTTTGCAAAGTCTGCACAAATTTTTGTGCATCTTTGTGCATAAAATCTGTTCTAAGCGGTGCACAACTTCACTCAGAGGCCTGAGCTTTCATGTACAGAAATCCAGACCCAACCCTGACGTGCAACCTGCAGCTAAAACACACACCGAGGCAGTGTGTACACGCAGGACAGTAAATGTGCACGCTTATGTCAGTCAGTGTAAAGTTTGAAGACATCGTTTCAAGTTCAGAAATGCCCTCAGAGCTCGGTGTCTAAAGTGGACAGACCTTCTGTCAGCAGGTTGGTTTAGGAGAGCGCGCACACACACACACACACACACACACACACACACACACACACACACACACACACACACACACACACACACACACACACACACACACACACACAGACAGTGTGGCTGAGCAAACAACAACACCAGCACATAAACAGGTGTAATCAAACGCACAAAGTGCTGAAGAGGGTGGAATCTGTGACGTGCATGATAAAAGGGCCCTTTGAGCAGCTAAAACGCCAACAATGAAGACCACAGAAGAAGAAGAAGAGAGCAGAAGAGGCCTTGGCCCGAGGCTTGTTAGTTTGTGTCTCTAACAGCAGTTTGTTTGAACCTCTGCGTGGCCTCTCTTCTTATCGACAGCTTCTCCTTCATCACCCAGGAGGGGCCACGGGGCGGGGTGGGGGTGAGGTGGAGGCTGGGAGGGGTGTGAGCTCTCGGGTGGGACGGGAGGGGAGGTGGAGGAGGTTCAACGCCTCCCCAAAGAGCCGGACGCTGCCCGTAAAGCGCTGATGGTTAGCTAGCACAGCTCCCTTTGTGCTGAAGCACAAGCTTTAAAGTGCTGCGTCTGCCCCCGACACACACACACACACACACACACACACACACACACACACACACACACACAGACACACACACATGTCCACACACACCTCAGCAAAAAGACACACACGATCATCCCGTCGACACACACCCGTCACCTGGTGCTTGGAAACCAATGGGTAAAGGGTGGAAGACACACACAAGAGTGAAGTTACACAACTGCTTCACCTGGACCCAGAGGTGCCACACTCAGCTGTTACACACACACACACACACACACACACACACACACACACACACACACACACACACACACACACACACACACACACACACACACACACACACACACCTGCCCCACCAGCACTGATGCACTGATACAGTCATCAGTGGGGTCATTCATTGTTTGATCCCTCAGGGGCGACACACAGAGGTAGGATGGAGGTTGTGTGTGTGTGTGTGTGTGTGTGTGTGTATTGTTGTGAGGACCAGTAGGAGATCTGGAGTTCATCAGGAAACCTGAGGACATCGTCTGAACCCGATGGAGATTTTAAAAAGTGGTTTTAAGGCAGTATTGTTGTTTAAGAAGGATGTTTTAAAACACTTTTGTAAAAAAAACAGAACACCTGAGCTTTTAGAGTCAGTTCAATTCAAGATGGCTGCCACAGCTGACTAACGATATCAAACAGAAGTGGCTCTAACTCAGTTTTAGATGTTAAGCTAGCTGCTGCAGCTCAGAGTCATTTGACCAAAACCATTATGCTTATCACCTCACAGCGTTTTAGTTTGAAGATCTAATTTAAAGGAATAACCGGATTTATTTGACTTGAATTGAAAGAATTCAGCTGGAAATCATATGAAATCATGAAATGACCTTTCACTTTTCAGGTTCTGTTCTGAGGTTTGCTTCTTTGTTTACTTCCTGTTTGATCCTATACTGTTTGTTCTGGGTAATTTAAAAAATATATTTTAGATAAACATGTTCTTTTGTGTCCATCTTGCTTTAAATTTGCTGAGGTATTTAAAAAGAATATGAATATATTTAGTTTGAACAGCCTTTAATATGTGATATTCTTTCATCTTGAATCTATTTTGTTTTATAAGTTTTTAATACACCACATAAATGGCACCACAGGTTTTACCAACATTTCTTGTTTCATCAACACATTTAGATAATCGATATGCTCTAAATATACAGAGTATATTATCTAAAATCAACTGAAGAGTCTTGTTACTGTAAACAATTTTAACACCATTATCTTTTATTTTTATGTCAAAATTTCTCTAAGCTGTAAATCTGGTATCATTTTTATTACTAAATTAAGTAAAAACATTTAAAATCATGATTAATGTTCATTTTTGTTTATTTTAAACATTTTAGCTATACATGTTTTCTTTCATTTTTTCTTTAGGCCAGCTGTTTTTGTTTTGAGATTTTGCAATCACCTACAGAAGAACTAAAACTAAAAATTTGAAATGTGTGTATGCTGATGGGAAAAACTGTGTGTGTTCCTCTACCTTTAGTTGTATCAATACTTTGACACAAAAACACAAAAAGCTGTTATAAACATCTTGATGAGGGAAGATTCTGTCATTTAAGGTTTTACCTTTAATGATTTAGATTTCTAAGATATTAGAGACAAAATTCTTCTCTGTTTTAGAAGGGTTTTTTCTTTAAATAAAACCCTAAAATGTAAAAGGTCAACAACAACCAAATCTACGTGATCCAACCATTTTTAAATCAGGAACATTTTTCTTCTATTTTGTAATAAAACCAAAGAGTTCAGGAGTCAGAAGTCAGATTTCTGCAGCTTCTTAAAGGAAACGCTGTTCATCAATGAGGGTGGAAATGCAAACATATATTTTGTGTGTGTGTGTGTGTGTGTGTGTGTGTGTGTGTGTGTGTGTGTGCGTGTGTGTGTGTGTGTGCGCATTTGAAGGGGTTGCGGGGCCACAATGCTGCATCTGGTGTGGAGGACATTTTGCTGCTTTAGCATTTTAGCATGCTGCTGCTTTAGTTGTGTGTGCATGTAGGTAAATCTGTGGATTGCATTTTTCTGATTGAGTCTGTGTGTGTGTGTGTGTGTGTGTGTGTGTGTGTGTGTGTGTGTGTGTGTGTGTGTGTGTTAATGACGTTTCCTAGTGAAGCACTTTTTAAAACATGTTAGAAAGGGACAAAAATAACCCAACACACAGAAAAGTTGCAATAAGTAAATAAAAGAGGGATTCATTTTGCACACAGACGTGTTTCTTAAATAAATAAACGTTAGCGTTGAGTTCCTGCTGGGCTCTGGAAGCTTCTGCCCACCGTTTTGCTGATTGTTTGTGTGTTTGTTGATGAGTGTGAGACAATGAAATAGTGCTCATGTGTTGTGCTGTAAATCCCCTCTGTTTGTCTGGTTTCCCCCTCATTAGTGCGAGAGAGTTAACGTTAGCACAAGTGTCCTGCATTGGAGCGTGAGATTAGTAATTAACGCCGAGTCTAACGAAGGGAGAAAAAACAACACCTCGACAAAGTCCGACCATCAAGCAGCCAGACCTGCTGACGGAGACAAACGGATCCACCGACGCTCCTAAACTCTGGCTCACAGGATGGAGTCAGGTGGGCTTTTTGGGTTTTGTAAATTCATTTTAAAAAATGAGAAACCAGAAAGAGCAAATACCCTCAGTGTCGCTGCTTCTCTTCCATCTCCAGCTGTTTTTTTATGTCATTTTTAAAAAATTCAATCAAATTCTCAGCTTTCTGACCAATCACACGCTCAGGCCTCCCAATCTCTCCGAGCCACTTCCCCCCCGAACCAATCGACTCTTCCAACCCTTCACCGTCCGGCTTACAGAAATCCCAGAAATCCAAGTGGATGGTTAATGATGTCACAGGCTGATCCATTCTAGTGTCCGCCACGCTCCCTCCCAAATCCTCCACAATTCCCATATGTGCTCCATGATAAGTCCCATCATGCCTTTCAGCTGACCCTCCTTCATTTGGGCCAGTCTCCTGAGGAGCCCGGATTTGGGCCGACCGGGGCCGGGTTTGGACGGGTTAATAGGAAGCTAAGAAGTGAGAAATGAAGAGAGGGAAGCGTTTTCTTTCTCCCTGAAAACAAGAAACGTTCTAAGGGAGTGTCAAAGGGAACAGGGGATGACCGCAGCTCTACACACAGCTGGAAATCCTTTTACCGGTCCAGCTGTAACGGGAGAGAGGGAAGATTTAGTGTTTTAATAAAACTGGACCTGAGGTTCAGCTTTTTAAAGCCAAGCTGCCTTCAGGAAACAGAACTAAGGACAACCTTAAAGCAACCAATCCTTTAACGTAACTCACTCGTTTTAACAGTTTCAATCCAAAGATGCTCAATTTTACTAAAGTTTTAAAAAATGTGTTTCAGTGATGTTCTGTTTTATTAAAAATCAAAAACTGGGCTCACAGAGAAGCTGGAGAAGATTCATTAAAACCACAGAAGAAGAAAAAGATGAAGAGAACACACAACAAAATCAAAAAGTCAAAATGGCGCTATAGGTGCAAAGACAGAAATACATCTAAATATGCTCATTTTGATTAGGAATCGCAGTAAAAAGTTGTATTTGTGGTTAAACATGACTAAACAACTTCAGATGTGCACATTTTTATCCACATTTAGACACAAAGTGTAATAAATATGTCTTTGTTCACAATTTGCCCTGAATCTATTCAATTTGGTCACCTCCCAAACCCATCTCACATTTCTGACTCACAGAAACTAAACTGAGATGAGCTCCAGATTTAAAAACATGTTCAGAATTCCTGCAACAAAAGAGCAAAGTCCTGCCACTCATGCAGAATCCTTTTAATGCTTCAAGACATTTTGGAAACTCCTCAGTGAATCGTCGCTTTAACAAAGCCAGTTTAACCAAACGCTGAATAAACATTTAAAGAACAAGATCTTCTCATTGCTCCACAGTTATTGTTTCAAAATAACTTCAGTACAAACCTCAGAAATATAAATGAAAACTATATTGTTTAATATTATTTATAGTGGTGGGCCGTTAAACAGCTTTAAAGTTAAAGGAGACAGACCTCTGATGACAGATCAGTGTGTTTTAGTGTTAAAAATGATTGATTGGACAAAATTCATCCTGATAACTTGATCAACCATCAGAGGTTGTTAAAATGAGCTCAGAGCTCATCTGGTGGTTCTGGTTTGTGACTCAGGTCCGGGTTTCTGAGGGAAGTTCTGACAGGTTTAATATTTCTTGTTAGGTTAGTAACAGCTGATCCAAACAGTGGATCAGCTGTTACTAACCTTAAACTCTAGACTTGAAGTATCACCATTCTTCAGCCTCATGCACACACACACCATATTATGAACCCTTTGGCAGAATTCAAATGAGACATTTTAATCTAGATTAATTTCAAGAATAGGCTGAGATTAATTTAGATTAAAAAATTAATCTTTGCCCACCTCAATTCATTCATCTTCTATACAAACAGGTACATTATAACCACACTCCTGTTCAAATTTACTAAAGTAATCACAGACGCTAACTTAATTAACAATTTCATAATTCCTCAAAACATTTGATTTAAGACATCTTTTAAACACATTAAGTTACTTTGATTCCTTTATTTCCATTTTTAAGTTGTTCCACAATTTCACACCATTTACTGAAATACTCAATTCTTTTATCTTGGTTCTAAATCGTGGTTTATTAAAGCCTTTAGTTCCTTTCAACAAATAAATACTTTCTCTCTGTTCGAACATTTTTATTTTTTTAAACATATAGGCAAAGTATCTGTACTAGCTTTGTACATGGTTTGTAATATTTTCCAATTGTAAGTTAAGATAAGTACGGAACAATCAGTGAGTTGTATAATGTTAACAGACCAGAACTATTCAACAAAAACTCGACTCTAAGCAATGGCTTTGGCAATTTTACCTTTTATATAACTTGTATGCAAATTCCAGGTCAGATCCTCATCAAACATCACTCCTAAAAATTTGGTTACTTTTACCCTTTGAATTTCCATCCCCTCTATTTTTTATGATACATCATTGTTTTTTTTTTAGGGTTAGGGTTAGGGTTAGGGCTGTTTTGTTAAGATTCAGCGTTAATCTGTTTATGTCAAACCAGTTTTTAATTTTTATCAGTTCATTATTTATCACTTTAGTTAGTTCATTTATTTCTGATCCTGAATAAAACAATGTGGTATCATCGGCAAATAGAACTGTGCCAAGGAGCTCCGATACATTTACCAGATCATTAATGAACAATATAAACAATAGGGCGGCACTAGCTCAGTTGGCAGAGTGGCCAGTCTGGTAACCGGAGGGTCACCGGTTCAATCCCCAGCTCTGGCTGGGTTAGATTGTCGTTGTGTCCTTGGGCAAGACACTTCACCCAATTTGCCTGTGTGAGTGTGAGTGTGTGTGTGTGTGAATGTTGGTGGTGGTCAGAAGGGCCGATGGCACAGAATGGCAGCCTCGCTTCTGTCAGACTGCCCCAGGGCAGCTGTGGCTACAGACGTCTGTCATAGTTTACCACCACCGGTGAGAATGACTGTGTGAATGAATAATGCAACTCTGTAAAGCATCTTTGAGTGACCTAGAAAAGCGCTATATAAAACTGATGCATTATTATTATCATCATTATTGTTTTGGTCCAAGGACCGACCCTTGTGGTACACCATAATTAATATCACACAGTTCTGATCTAACATCATTTATCTGACCAAACTGTTTCTGATTATCTAAATAGCTTTTAACCCACTGATGAGCCACTTCTCTTATTCCGTATTGATGTAGTTTGTAAAGTAACCTTGAATGATCAATGACATCAAATGCTTTCTTTAAATCAATAAAAATGCTGATAAAGTAGTTTTTATTGTCTATTGATATTTTGTCTGTTAAATCCATTATTGCCATTGCTCTTGGATGTTTGATCCTAAATCCATACTGTTCATTATTTAAAATATTATTTTTGTCAATGAATTTATCCAACCTTGTTACAAACACTTGTTCTAATATTTTGGAAAACTGTGGAAGCAGACTAGTGGTTTAGACTGGTTGGATGTACATCACGGGGCAAAAGGCGGGGGACACTCTGGATGGGTCGTCAGTCCGTCACAGGACCACATAGACTTAACCAGTCACACTCCCAATCACACCTACAACTTAGAGGCATGTAGCTCAGTTGGTAGAGTGGCTGGTCTGGTAACCAGAGGGTTGCTAGTTTGATCCTAGCTCCAGTTGGGTTGCATTTTTGTGTCTTTTGGCAAGACACTTCTCCCACCTCGCCTACTGGTGGTGATTGGAGGGACTTGGAGGGCGCCGGTGCATGGTATCTGTCAGTGTGCCCCAGGGCAGCTGAGACTACAATGTAGTTTATCACCACCAGTGTGTGAATGGGTGAATGACTGTTTGTGTTGTAAAGCATTCTATAAATAAAGGGCATTTAGAGACACCATTAGATCTGACATGGATGTTTCTGGTCTGTGGGAAGAAGCCGTAGAACCCAAAGAAAACCCACAAATGCATGGAGAGAACATGCAAAATACAGAGAAGCTGCAGAGCTGGGATGTGAACCCATTAGCCCCTTGCTGCGAGGCAGTACTACCCACTGCACCAACACTTCCTCACTGCCTCACTTGTTCAATTTTAGTTCAACTTTTTTTTCTGTTTGACTTAGCAAGTGGAACGGTTCTGTTAAAGAGCTTATTTCCTTTTCTCCATGTCTCCTGTTTACTGCTGAATGCTACTCCACTAGCAGCCAGCAGCTAGCAGTGAGTGGCTAGCAACTACTAAAGAGCAGTCAGAAGCAGGCAGTGAACAGCAGCAAGGGTGGGTGGGGTCATACCAAACATATTTTTAAATTAAAAATAAATTTGGAATTTTTAAAAGTACCATTTGATTTGGCAAAGGCTCCACAAATCTGAGTGTGAGATGTTGCCATTTGAGTCAAAAACCACAACTTTGCTCCCCCACCTTAAAAACGAGGGGTTCCATTACCCCAGTTGCTCCATTGATCAGGAGCTAAAATGAAGCTTTTATGTTTTAAAAAGAAAGTATTGTGTATTATTTTTCTTTTTTGTATTAGGAGTTTTCTTTTATTCCTTGTTTTAGCCATCATATTCGAGCTCTTGAGTTCTGCATTATTTTTCCTTTGTTTGCCAGTTGATTTTTCATTTCTTTTTTAATGTATAATTTATTTATAATTTTTCCTCGCCTCGCCTCGCCTCGCCTTCCTCCGCTTATCCGGGTCCGGGTCGCGGGGGCAGCATTCTAAGTCGGGCAGCCCAGGCCACCTTCTCCCCGGCCAAGTCCACCAGCTCCTCAGCTGGGACGCCCAGGCGTTCCCAGGCCAAACTGAAGATGTATTTCCTCCAGCTTGTCCTGGGTCGACCTGGGGGCCTCCTGCCGGCAGGACATGCCCAGAACACCTCCCGAGGGAGGCGTCCAGGAGGCATCCTTACCAGATGCCCGAACCACCTCAACTGGCTCCTTTCGATATGGAGGAGCAGCGACTCTACTCCGAGTCTCTCCCGGATGTCCGAGCTTCTTACCCTATCCCTAAGGCTGAGCCCGGCCACCCTGCGGAGGAAACTCATTTCAGCCGCTTGTATCCGCGATCTCGTTCTTTCGGTCACTACCCAAAGCTCATGACCATAGGTGAGGATTGGGACGTAGACCGACCGGTAAATCGAGAGCCTTGCTTTCTGGCTCAGCTCTCTCTTTACCACAACAGACCGGTTCAGCGTCCGCATCACTGCAGACGCTGACCCAATCCGCCTGTCGATCTCCCGCTCCCTCCTTCCCTCACGCGTGAACAAGACCCCGAGATACTTGAACTCCTCCACTTGAGGCAGGACCTCTCTCCCGACCCGGAGTTGGCAATCCACCTTTTTCCGGTCGAGAACCATGGCCTCAGATTTGGAGGTGCTGATCCTCATCCCAGCCGCTTCACACTCGGCTGCGAACCTTCCCAGCAAGAGCTGAAGGTCAGAGCTCGATGAAGCTAGGAGGACCACATCATCCGCAAAAAGCAGAGACGCGATTCTCCTGTCACCAACCTCCACCCCCTCCACACCACGGCTGCGCCTAGAAATCCTGTCCATAAAGGTTATGAACAGGACCGGTGACAAAGGGCAGCCCTGGCGGAGTCCAACCCTCACTGGGAACAGGTCCGACTTACTGCCGGCTATGCGGACCAGACTCACACTCCTCTGGTACAGGGACTGAATGGCCCTTAACAAAAGACCATCCACCCCGTACTCCTGGAGCGCCCCCCACAGGGTGCCCCTGGGGACACGGTCATAAGCCTTCTCCAAATCCACAAAACACATGTGGATTGGTTGGGCAAACTCCCATGACCCCTCCATCACCCTAGCGAGGGTAAAGAGCTGGTCCACAGTTTCACGACCAGGACAAAAACCACATTGCTCCTCTTCTATCTGAGGTTCAACTATCGACCGGAACCTCTTCTCCAGTACCCTGGAGTAGACCTTTCCAGGGAGGCTGAGGAGTGTGATCCCCCTATAGTTGGAACACACCCTCTGGTCCCCCTTCTTAAAAATGGGAACCACCACCCCGGTTTGCCACTCCATAGGAACTGCCCCCGATGACCACGCAATGTTGCAGAGACGTGTCAGCCACGACAGACCTACAACATCCATTGCCTTGAGATACCCAGGTCGGATCTCATCCACCCCTGGGGCTCCGCCGCTGCGTAGTTGTTTGACTACCTCAGCGACTTCTGCCCCAGAGATTGGACAGTCCGTCCCCAGGTCTCCCAGCTCTGGTTCCTCCTCGGAATGCGCGTCGGTGGGATTGAGGAGCTCCTCAAAGTATTCCTTCCACCGTCCGACTATAGCCCCAGTTGACGTCAGCAGCTCCCCGTCCCCACTGTAAACAGTGTGAGCGAGTTGCTGCCTTCCTCCCCTGAGGCGCCGGATGGTTTGCCAGAACCTCTTTGGAGCCGACCGATAGTCTTTTTCCATGGCCTCGCCAAACTCCTCCCACGCCCGAGATTTTGCCTCGGCAACTGCCACTGCTGCACTTCGCTTGGCCCGCCGGTACCTGTCTGCTGCCTCTGGAGACCCACAGACTAGCCATGCCTTGTAGGCCTCCTTCTTCAGCCTGACGGCTCCCCTAACCTCTGGTGTCCACCAGCGGGTATGGGGGTTACCGCCACGACTGGCACCGGCTACCTTGCGACCACAGCTAGCAACAGCCGCCTCAACAATCGCAGAGCGGAACAAGGCCCATTCGGACTCAATGTCCCCTACTGCTCTCGGGACGCGGTCGAAGCTCTGCCGGAGGTGGGAGTTGAAGACCATCTTGACAGGCTCTTCTGCCAGGCGTTCCCAGCAGACCCTCACTATACGTTTGGGTCTACCAGGTCTGCGCGGCATCTTCCCCTGCCATCTGATCCAGCTCACCACCAGGTGGTGATCAGTTGACAGCTCCGCTCCTCTCTTCACCCGAGTGTCCAAAACATACGGTCTCAGGTCAGATGATACAACTATAAAGTCAATCATTGACCTGTAACCTAGGCTGCCCTGGTACCAGGTGTACCGATGGGCATCCTTATGTTCGAACATGGTGTTCGTTATGGCCAAACTGCGACTTGCACAGAAGTCCAATAACAGAACACCACTCGGGTTCAGATTGGGCGGGCCGTTCCTCCCAATCACGCCCCTCCAGGTCATGCTGTCATTGCCCACGTGAGCGTTGAAGTCCCCCAGCAGGACTATGGAGTCCCCAGTAGGAGCGCTATCCAGCACTCGTCCCAGAGACTCCAAAAAGGGTGGGTACTCTGAACTGCTATTTGGTGCATAAGCACAAACAACAGACAGGACCCGTTCCCCAACCCGAAGGCGTAGGGAAGCTGCCCTTTCGTCACCCGGGGTAAACCCCAACATACAGGCAGAGAGTCTTGGGGCTAACAGAAAGCCCACCCCAGCCCTCCGCCTCTCACCCGGATCAACTCCAGCAAAGAAAAGTGTCCAACCCCTCTCCAGGACTCGGGTTCCAGAGCCAACGCTATGTGTCGAGGTGAGCCCAACTATATCTAGCCGGTATCGCTCAGCCTCTTCCACAAGCTCCAGCTCCTTCCCCGCCAGAGAGGTGACATTCCATGTCCCGATAGCCAGTTTTCCCGTCCGGGGATCGGATCGCCAAAGCTCCCGCCTCGGTCTGCCACCCGATCCACAATGCACCGGACCCTTCACTCTCCTCCTGCAGGTGGTGGACCCACAGTTGGATGAGCCCGTCTCCGGTTCGGGCTGGGCCCGGCCGGGCCCCATGGGCGAAAGCCCGGCCACCAGGCGCTCGTCCACGGGCCCCAACCCCAGGCCTGGCTCCAGGGTGAGACCCCGGTAACCCTCCGGGCCGGGTACTCAGACTCTTTGATTGTGTCTCCATGAAGGGTCTTCTGAACCGTTCTTTGTCTCACCCCTCCCCTAGGACCAATTTGCCATGGGTGACCCTACCAGGGGCACAAGTGCCCCAGACAACATAGCTCCTAGGATCGTTAGGGCACTCAAACTCCTCCACCACGATAAGGTGACGGTTCAGGGAGGAGTTATAATTTTTCAAATAGGAAAACAAGCAATCAAAGAAAGAAACCCCCGATAATACACAAACCCCAAAAACATGAATAAATAAATAGACAACCACAAGGTGATACACAATAAACATAAAACATCACAGGAAAAAAACAACATGAATCAGAAATTTGATTGGATGGGAAAATTTGCAATTTTTTTCCAGTTTCATAAAATAAAGGACATTTTTTATCCACTGAGAATGGGTGAGAGTCCTTCCAGTGCATTAATATGGTTCTCCTGGCTAACAGTATGAGGAATGCTACAAGTTCAGCAAAATGAGGTGAGTTGAATTTTCTTTCTCACTATTTATTGTTTTCTCTCAGCTTCCCAGATGACATCACTCACCTGAGATCAATCTGCCCAATCAGCTTCAATCAGCCGTCACACTCCTAGCTACCTGCTAAGTGAGAAACAAAGGACTATTTACCTAATAGTCCTTTGTTTCTCACTTTAGTCTTTGGATCCTCCTGTAACTCTCCTTGTAATTCTTCTATAGTAGGGCTATTCAATATGTGGACCGTGGGCCAGATCCAGCCCACAACCCGCATATTTCTGGCCCACCACTCATATACTGACTTTTTTCTGCATGTGTGTGTGTGTGTGTGTGTGTGTGTGTGCACGTAGGTCTGCATGCACCCCTGAACAATAACTTTTAACCATCTAATGTTGGATGCTGGTGCTGGAATTTGAACCTGGTCATCCCCCCAGTTGTATTATATATTATTTTGATCAGTTAAAAAATGACCTTGATCAGGTCACCAATAGTAAATAAAAATACTCAGAAATCCTAAAAACAAAAATGGAATAAATGATAGTATTTTCCTACCTGTATGAGTTCATAGTACTTTTTCATCATTGAAATTCTGAGTATAGCTGCTAGAGGTTTTGGTTTAGGGTGAGAACTGAGTGTTCAGGTTAGATCGGCTCTATTTAGAATTCTTAAACATTGTGGTTTTAAAAAACATTTCTTTTTAAGGAGGACCTTTAATCTTAAACATCTTGTGTTTTTTGGTTTGTTTGTGGGCAGGCGAGTCACTGAGGAGCTCCTTTAGCCTCTAACCACCACGCAGTGGGGCGAACGAGTGGAGAACATGGTGAATTATTGATAATAAGTAGATTTCAATAGGCTGAACACGTCCCTCCTGATGAGCCACCTGTCCATCAGCTCAGACCTTCCTGTCATTGGGTGCTTTAGGTGCTGATGGATCAGAGATGGAGGGAATGGATCAAAAAGTGATGAAGGAAGACAGAGAGGATGGAGCAATATGGATGGAAGGTGTTAGGGGATGGTGGAAACAAGCCATCACACCTGGAGAGGTTCAGGCGTAACCCGTAAAACCCAAAACGTGTCTGGGTAGAACTCTGTGAACTGAGGACGAAAGTGGCTAAAAAGCTTTGAGGAAGTTGCTGACTGAAGCACTTGTGTGGATTAACTCTCTCAGGTGGCTGCAAGCGTTTTTACGTGCATTCTCAGCCTTAACTCTGAAAACTCTGTGATGTGTGTGTGTTAAGTGTGTGCGATGGAGAGGTGATGTTTGTAATGGCAGCAGCGACTCTCAGACCAAATGGGCCTCAGCTGTCAGCTGTAGTCGAGCTAAACTGAGTTTATGGGAGATTAACGCAGAACGACATCCTGTTTGTTTCAGGCTAATCCTGATCCAATCTGACGGGGCTGCATGTGAGAAATGTTGTGCTCACTTGACCTCCTAGAAAACTTTTTCTGGGTGTTGAAATTTATCCCCAAAATTGTTATTAATGAAATTTGGACCCAAAGATTAACCACCAGACATTGATGAAGAGTGGATGCCAGAGCCAATTGGTGTCCAGATTAAAGGTCAAGGAGTGCCTTTTGACCAACCCGTGCCTTTAGAAGAAGAAGAAAGACATCAATTAGTAGAGATATAATCTATTCGTCTGCTGACTTTAACTGAGAAGCATCAAATTTCTCAGCAGAACTTTTGCCTAAAACAGAATTTGATCACTCTAAAGTTTGTAACTTGATGTTTTTTCTTTTATTGAATGTTTCTGTGTTCATTTTCAGTCATGCACACCACACCACGGCTGCACCTAGAAATCCTGTCCATAAAGGTTATGAACAGGACCGGTGGCAAAGGGCAGCCCTGGTGGAGTCCAACCCTCACTGGGAACAGGTCCAACTTACTGCCGGCTATGAGGACCAAACTCATAGTCCTCTGGTCAAGGGCTTTGGAGCAGACGTCATGACGCAATGGATTGTGGGATTCCGACTCCACTTTCCAGGGCAACGAACCAAAACAAATGGTATGTAAGTCACCTAGAATACTGTAAAATTTACTTGCATTATTTCATTAAACAATGCAGACATTTAAACTTATTAGTGGAAGACTAAATTAATTAGCTTGTTCACAACTTCTCACTTAAAGCAGAAATGTAAACAGAATTTTTTGCTTATTCCCTATTAAAAGTGAAGACATCCTTACATTACATTAGCCCAAAATTTCCCTCAGTGTAAATGCCAAATTTTTTAACAGGCCCACTGTTACATAGTCAAATAATAGATTTGTAAATAGATTGCATACAATTGTGTTGTCCTAGCCTTATTCAAGTTCATGTTGTGAAATGAACTGGTGTTTCTTTGTATATAGTTCAATAGTACTATCAAGACATTTTGTTGTAAATTCATAACTGGATTGTTTGTAAAATTGGCATTTACTGAATAAGTTCAAAAGTTTTTTAAAAAATCTACAATTGATTATAGGTTCTTTTCTCAGACATGTATGTTCTTTGAGTACGTTTTTACCTTTACCTTTACATACCTTTGCTTTCATCCGGAGCGGAGTGTTGTTTTTTCTTTGGAGTAGCAACTGTGACAGCAGAAGCTAACAGAATCTAAATAAAATTAAACCTCCAAGCGCATCAAGAAATACAACAGATAAAAGGAGAAATATGACCAGGCATTTAGAACTTACCAGAATTAAAACGTCTGAAACACACTAGAAGATGTTTAGGAGTAAAAGATCAACTTGAGATCGGCTCGTAGCACAGCTGTAATCCAGGCTAGCGTCTTCTTTTGGTCACATCAGACACATGGGCTCCCTTCCTCACGTTGCTTCCAGGCAGGGCTAGAATAAAAAGATAGCCCATTTATAAGCTCATTCCCTTGTTGGTTGTGCGACCGAACATTACAACTAACTACACAGAAAGTCCAAACCTCGCTGATGTTATTTGTAAAGTGCTTTCCTCAGAACTTCCGGGTGCTTTGTTTGGACTTGAATGGCGCTTCTTGGCCGCGCCCCATTTGCACAACGTCACGCTCCAAAGCCCTACAGAGACTGAATGGCCCTTAACATAAGACCATCTACCCCATACTCCTGGAGCGCCCCCCACAGGGTGCCCCTGGGGACACGGTCATAAGCCTTCTCTAAATCCACAAAACACATGTGGACTGGTTGGGCAAACTCCCATGACCCCTCCATCACCCTAGCGAGGGTAAAGAGCTGGTTCACAGTTCCACGACCAGGACGAAAACCACATTGCTCCTCCTCTATTCGAGATTCAACTATCGACCGGACCCTCCTCTCCAGTACCCTGGAGTAGACCTTTCCAGGGAGGCTGAGGAGTGTGATCCCCCTATAGTTGGAACACACCCTCTGGTCCCCTTCTTAAAAATGGGGACCACCACCCCGGTCTGCCACGCCACAGGAACTGGCCCCATGACCACACAATGTTGCAGAGATGTGTCAACCACAACAGTCCTACCACATCCATAGCCATGAGATACCCAGGTCGGATCTCATCCACCACAGGGGCTCAGCCACTGTGTAGTTGTTTGACTACCTCAGCGACTTCTGCCCCAGAGATTGGACAGCTCTCTGCTGTCCACCAGCGGGTACAGGGGTTACTGCCAAGATTGGCACCGGCCACCTTGTGACCACATCTAGCAACAGCCGCCTCAACAACTGCAGAGCGGAAGAAGGCCCATTCAGACTCAATGTCCCCCACTGCTCTTGGGAAGCAGTCGAAGCTCTGCCGGAGGTGGGAGTTGAAGACCATCTTGACAGGTTCTTCTGCCAGGCGTTCCCAGCAGACCCTCACTATGCGTTAGGGTCTACCAGGTCTGCGTGGCATCTTCCCCTGCCATCTGATCTAACTCACCACCAGGTGGTGATCAGTTGACAGCTCCGCTCCTCTCTTCACTCGAGTGTCCAAAACATACGGTCTCAGGTCAGATGATACGACTACAAAGTCAATCATCGACCTGTAACCTAGGCTGCCCTGGTACCAGGTATACCGGTGGGCATCCCATATGTTTGAACATGGTGTTTGTTATGGCCAAACTGCGACTTGAGGTTGCGACTTGAGGTCCAGTAACATAACATCTCTCTAGTTTAGACTGGGAGGGCCGTTCCTCCCAATCACGCCCCTCCAGGTCACGCTGTCATTGCCCACGTGAGCACTGAAGTCTCCCAGCAGGACTACAGAGTTCCTAGTTGGAGCGCCATCCATCACTTGTCCCAGGGACTCAAAAAATGCAGGTACTCTGAGCTGCTCTTTGGTGCATAAGCACAAACAACAGTCAGGACCCATTCCCCGACCTGAAGGCGCAGGGAAGCTGCCCTTTCTTCTACCGGAGAAAACCCCAACATACAGGCAGAGAGTCTTGAGGCTAACAGAAAGCCCACCCCAGCCCTCCGCCTCTCACCCAGAGCAACTCCAGCATAAGAGTGTCCAACTCCTCCAAAGACTTGGGTTCCAGAGCCAATGCTATGTGTCGAGGTGAGCTCAACTATGTTTAGCCAGTAACGCTCAGCCTCTTCCACAAGCTCCAGCTCCTTCCCCGCCAGAGCAAACTGTCTCATGTAAAACTGTAGAGGTTTACAAACAGGTAACATAGTGCTCTAATTCATCAATATCGGGGCGGCATATATGTAATATGACTATTTTGGAGCAAAGGATTTTTAAATACCCCCAAATTAGCTGCAAAATTTATCACCAAACTCCGGTCAGAGGACTACTTCCTGTTTCTAGAGACTCCGCCTGCTTTGAGTGATGTCACTAATGGGTGTGGTCCTAACTATAGATAAATAACTGATAGAAGCCACTTCAGAACGACACAAACATCACCTTTAACTTGATTTTCTGTAAGAATAAACCTAAAACTCGAGAGTGTAAACAAGGCAAACATGACTGTTACATACATCTACAAGTGTATCTCAGATTTGGCATGTATTGATTTAAGTGCTTTTACCCCCTGTCTGTACCACACACACACTGTGTGAACGATATAAATTTTTCACCACAATGATCTCTGATGTAAGTGGCAGCTCTTCGAATCTTCTCTTCGTCTTTGCTGGGAGTTCCTCCACACGAGAAACACTGCTAACAGCTACCAGGGGAGGAAGAGGAGGATGACTGGTGTGTGTGTGTGTGTGTGTGTGTGTGTGTGTGTGTGTGTGTGTGTGTGTGTGTGTGTGTGTGTGTGTGTGTGTGTGTGTGTGTGTGTGTGTGTGTGTGTGTGTTTTCAAATGCCCTCCTCTGAGTAGGCTAAGCAGAATAAATAAACACACTTATTCATTTCCTTTCTCTAATTTTATTTCTTATATATTTCATATATACAGTATAGGGTTTAAATCTAAATTAAATGTAATAAATGACCTGATACTCTTCTCTTTATTTCATCCACAAAGTCATTTCATTTCAGGTGTGTGTCCTTGACAGACCTTTTGAAAAATTTAACTCCCTCTCCTCTCCTTGTGCGCCCCTCCACCGCCCTCTCCTCTCCTCTCCTGTCAACTCTCATGAGCTCAGAATGAGGTCAGAGGTCAAGCTGTTTTAGGGTTTCCAGCTCGTGCTCCTCTCTGAAGCTCGATAATGAAACATGATGCAGAACATGTGTTGACGTTTACAGTCATGGTCTTTTCAGGTAATATGCTGGTGAAGGTTCTCAGTCATCCAGGTCATGATAATCCAAAAAAGGTTTTAAATAAAGACAACTGGACTTATTTGGTAGCTTTGTCAATTCTGTCTATAGTAAAGGAGAGAGAATCTTCCTTCTGGCAGAGGAGCAGCGAAACGTCTTCAAAGAACCAAATAAGTCCAGTTGTCTTTATTTAAAACCCTTTTTTTGGGTCTTTTCAGGTATTTGATCATAAATCATAATCTGGAGGTTAAATCTGACCTCAGAAAAAGAAAAATAAGATATTTATTTACTTTTTATTTATTTATTTTTTTTAGAAATAAAGAGCATCTGCAGCCTATGGAGCCTCCTGTTGCTCTTTAAGAATATTTTTAATTAACGTGACTTATTTGAGTTTTTTGTGTCTAACTCGGACTGTCTTGATTTGTTTCTCGTTTTCTGTGGTGATAAAATCCTGAATGATTAATCAGACAGCAGATCAATACCAGTCAGTGAACTCTTATAAACACCGTCTCTTGATTACATCTCTGCTTGGTCCTCACACTGAGGACAGAACCATAATCTTTATCTAAATAAGATGTTTTGTTCTTTATCCTCAAAGCTAGAGCTTGAGTCCTGGTTGTGGACTTCAGACCGTCTCACATGATGTCTTTTCTCTTTCCTCTCCAGCCGGTGTCTCCGGCAGCCTCTCTAAGCTGAGGAAAGTGGTCTTCTTGATCCTGTGGAAGCTGTTTTCCTGCTCTGAATGACACTCGTGCTCCTCTGGCCCGAATCTCTCGGCTTTGGGTCTCTGTGGCTGGCGCTCATCCAGGACTGATCCCAAAGAGGAGAGCCGCTCTGCCGTCAGGATGGATTTGAGAGTCTTCCCATATTTGAGGGATGTCCAAAGTGCTTTCACAGTTTGTGAATGGAAAAGCCCCCTCCCTCTAAACTGTCTGCATGAAGAGGAAAGTGTGAGTGAGCCACGATTCATTTTCTGTTATCTGTTCAAACGACAGCATGTTTTAATTTGAATTATTTAGTAACTTAATGATCTAGAACAGCTAGGGGTCTAAAACGTGCAGCTAAGGAAGAGGCTCAATTACAAAAGTTAATAAAATCTGAGTTAAATTAAATAGTTAACATTATAAAAAATACAATCATCCCTTATCTTTTACCCTTTAAAGACTGAAATATGAAATATTAACATAATTCTTTTTTACACTGAATTATTTATTGACTAATAATACTAACAACTATGATCATCAGTTTTATTTTATTATATAAAGATAACAATATAAACGATAAAATAAATTAAAGTGTCCCTTTCCACCTGTAGATCCTCCACCAGGGGGCAGCAGACCAGTAGGACTGGTTGTGGCAGAGTTTTGATGAAAGTACTAATACTAATACTTTATCTGAGTATTTTATTGGCAGAAATGGTTTGATGTGAATTTGTGATACTATTACTAACTCTACAAAGAGTTCAATTTCATTTTTTAAAAGGTTTTATGTTGGAATTTTATGTGTGCATGTTGTATTTTCCACAGCGTAATGAAACAGGGCTGCTGGTGAGATTTTTAAAAATGTTCTTTATTTTTTGTTTTTACATAAAATATAAATTAGATTTATTGTAAATTTACTGCAGCTCCCCTATAATACCAGACTGAGCTAAAATTTAAACATCTCTCCAAACTAAACAGAAAATTAACCTTTTCTTTTTCTTATTTGAGGCAAATTTCTGTAACTGTGGAAATTTTGCCAATTTTTAACACAGCAAGTTATTTTTTTCAATTAAAGACTAAACTTTAATAAAATCTCATACCTTCAGTAATCTGAGTAAATAAAAGTTAGACATTTAAATCATAACAACAAACTAATGTATTTTAAAAATTTTATATTTAAGATGTCTTCAAATGGCAGCGCATACCTGTTTTAGTCCTTATAATGAAGAATGTATTGAATTTACCTGGAAACGAAGAACAGCTGAACTAAAAAATTCTAAAAATATGTGAATGTTTCAAAAATGTTCAACTTTATCACTATATTATTATTATAATTATTATTATTATTACATATTCATTTTAAATAAAAATGATTAAATGTATTGGTTTTGTCAGAATCTATAACAACA
Organism: Callopanchax toddi; assembly: GCA_006937965.1. NCBI lineage: Eukaryota > Metazoa > Chordata > Actinopteri > Cyprinodontiformes > Nothobranchiidae > Callopanchax > Callopanchax toddi. Next base: position 2,825,904 of record SSNR01000029.1, on the reverse strand, counting down.
GAAATCTTTAGTTGTGAATTATCAATGCCATACTGATGTTTGCTGTTGTATTTATTAATTTTGTGTCACCAAGAAGCATCTTGTTTGTTTTCAAAACGCCAGAAGATTTGACAGAACAAACTTAATCACTTAGTTTACAAGTTCTTCCAGGTGGAGAACCGATGGAGTCCCGGTGGATCTTTGGAGTAACTTTTTACCTCTGCATGTCAGGAGACAGACAGGACATCGACTGGGTCAGGAAGCGGCTGAAGACGGAGAGGTGGCAGCTGAGCTTCATTGATGAACCTTTTCCAGTCCCAGACAAAGACAGGAAGCAGTCCAGGCTGCAGGCACGGGACACGCTATAGATCCAGTATTGGGACAGGACTCCATCTACTGCCAGCGATTGATCAAGATCACGATCAATCAGGAAAGCATTGAACAGCTTGTTCTAAAAATAGAGCAGAGAAGCATGGGAGCAAGGGTCAACGTGGAGTCACCACTAAGACTTCAGCTATCCTGACCTGTAACAGGAAGTGGATCAGCACACCTCCTCACGTCACAAATGGGTTTTATAATACAGCTTCATGTCAGCTGACCTTTGACCCTCAAAACATATTGACCTGATGAGCTGCTCAGAGGTCAAAATGACTCTAAGGCATACATGAGCAGCTATAGGTACAGTATGAAGCTGAGCAGACTATTAAGAATTCTGAAAAATATTTAAAATTACATTAGAAAAATATATCAAAAATTTAAATTGATGCAATAGACAACATGAGTTAATTTAACCCTTTAACTGACAGGTCAGCTGTTTGCTGGAGCATCTTTTAGTTATCAAAACATTATAAAATTAGTAAAATTAAATTCTAACAATTTTGGGATAAAAAGTTAAGCTTTATTAGATTGCATCATTTTTACCCTAATATTATTATTTTATTAACATTTTATATCCTCAAAATGTAAAAAATGCAAAAACATAAATAAAAACGTTATTTACTTAGTGTGCAGGTTTGAGGGTTAAATCAGCTGATTTATGTTTAATCTTTTAGATGAGAAGACTGCTGTGCAGTTGGATAAAATCTGAGCACATTACAGAATTTACTATAACCCAGCACATCCTAAGAATAATACATTTAAAAAAGTTAAAAAACTGCAGTTCAGAGCACACATGAGCACTGAACTCAGAACAGATTTAACATAAACTTTGAGTGAACCTTGCCAGCCCCATAAATATAATCAAAAACCATGAAAATGCCTGCAGGTAAAGTCAGGATGCACCTTCAAAGTTCATGTTCTAAAAAAAGTTAGAAAAAATAAATAAGTGAATCCCAAAGGGAGTCAACAAGAGCAAAGAAGTTTAATTCTAATGAGAAAAGTCAGGTTTGACTGGTTGAAATAGGTCAATATTTTTAGAAAATTGGCAGACTTTACCAGAATTTCTGTATGTGAAAATCTATGGTGCTCTAGTCTAATCTAAGAAACCTGGGTTAGATTAAATAAAGTTTTCTGCATCAGCCTCTGATTGGCTCTTTTTGACTCTTGTCTGTTTTTAGGAACTTTTATAGTACCTGTTTTTATATAACAGGGCTAGATTTGGACCCAGTTTTATTCTAAATGTTGTTGGAACTAACTCCACATGTCCAGATGCTTTCTCAAGTTTAACTGCTAAACGTTTTTCTAAATAAAACAGTTTTAATTGTTTCCAGGAACAAATAATTTGTTTTTTTAGGTTTTACTTTTTCCCGAACAACATTCAGAAGTCATGTACCTAAAAGATGCTTGACCTGAAGGTATTTAAAGGGATATTTTAATCATTTTGAAGACTGTTGGTTATTTATCTAAAGCAGTGGTTCCCAAACTGGGGGGCGTGCCCGCTAGGGGGGGCGCGGTGTGATTGCAGGGGGACGCAGGATGATTTTTCTGAAAAAATGTGCAAAATCAAGGGGGCGGGCCCAGAAGAAAAAGTTAGGTAACCCCTGATCTAAAATAAGAACCTTTTCATCAGCAGTGTCTCTCCTGATTTGACCATTAGTCCAGTCAGAGGACTACTTCCCATTTTTAGAGATGCTGCCTACTTTGAGTGACGTCACTGGTGAGTGTGGTCCTTACTGTAGATAAATAACTAATAGAAGTCACTTTGAAATGACCCACACAACCTTTTAAGCAGGTGATGTTTTTATGTTTTTTTAAAGATCTGAAAGTAGACGTGAATCAATTAGATTCATGTTTTCATTTGGAGTGTTTGGTAGCAGCACAAAATTTTAGCTTGAAGTTAAGCAGAGCAAAAAATGCAGGCATGGCTGAGCTTTATGAAACATATTTTCAGTTAATAACTCACATTTATGAACTAGAACTACCTGTGAGGTGTAGAAACTATAGCTGCATTATAACAGAGAGAATAAACTACTTCTCTAGAGAGAAATATCACTTTAAGCTGCTTCACTTTGTTGGGGATCCAACGAGCCGATGGTGGTGCCAATGTGGAGTAAATCTTCTTGTGTTTGTGCGTTAAAGCCTCTGAGGAGGAGGTGAAGGAGGGAGGAAGAGCGAGGAGGCCACAGGAAAGTGTCTCGGTCCTGCCCACAGGAGATAAGTGTCCTACCCCTTCAACCTCATCCACCAGACCCTGAGAATGTGTACAGTATGTATATGATATGGAGATACATTCACACACTCCAGATTATCTGCAGACAGAGGTTTGCAGTGCACACACCTCTTTTGCTCTGCACGCGCACACACACGCACACACACACAGACACACACACACACACATGCAAACAGGTTTTAACACATATCCAAAGATAGCGCTTAATGTGGTGAGGACGACGTGCATCCTGCGCTGCTGTGGAGAATCGGCCTGACTAAGCTCTGAATTTACATGGCTAAGCAAAGTTGTTAACCCTGAGAGGCAGGGCCAGAGCGGCGGCTAATGGGATTTCTCTCTTAATGAAATTTATAAAAGAGAGGAAAAGAAAAACTAAGAGTGGGAAATGGGAGAAGGCGAGTGTTGGTGCTCAATGACTGTTTCTTCACTCATGGATGTTCAGGCAAAGTAAGTTTGTATATATTTAAATGCACCCTGGTACTTATGGGATATACAGGTATGCAGGATAAATACAGGAATATGCACAGGATATATACAGGATACATATAGTACAGGTGGTGTAAAGGATATATACAGGATATGTATAGGGGTGTGTATAGGATACAAACAGGATATATACAGAAAATGTACACAATATATACAAGTGATGTACAGAATATATACAGGGGTGAGGATATACAGTATACATGATGTGTACAGGATATATATAGGGGTATGTGCATGTTTTAAAACTTTGCCTCTGTAGGTTTTAAGTCCAGTTTGACGTAAGAGAGAACTGGAATTCTGTTCCTGACACTCCTGAGACGTTCACTCATTCCTGAAGAAATGCAGCACATGAACAGGATGTGTTAAACATACAACCCTTAAACACCCTGGCAGACAACGCTGACATGATGGTTGATGTTGGTTTGTGTTTCCTCCTTAGGGCTCAGCGTTAAACATCAACTGCCTTCCGGGTGTGTGAGCTGGATCCTCTGCTGTTTACCCTGAAGTGAGTGGGCAGAAGATTGTAATGATCACAGAAGAAGAAGAAAAGAAGAAGAAAAAGAAGGGGGCAAAGTGTTCAAGTGAGTGAGTGTGCTGATGGGGGAGGAAATTACCCCCGAGTCTGCACATTCTCACACAAACACACACACCTATGTTTTTCCTGAGTTCGGTTTGCTGTTTTAGTTTGATGCTGAGGTAGATTTCTTTACCCCCCCCCCCCCCCCCCCCCCCC
>SSNR01000029.1:2781596-2822088 GCA_006937965.1 Callopanchax toddi | reverse complement strand
CCCCCCCCCCCCCCCCATCTACACACACAAACACCTCAACCAGCCACCATTAACACACACATACCTAACACCCCCTCCACACCTCACCCCTTCACCCCTCTCGCCCTCCGAACCCGGCACAGTCAGCATCGGCATGGCGACGCCAATCGATGCTCCGCGCCCCGCTGAGCGTGTCCGCACAAGGCCGAGCGAAGGGCCCCTCCGCAGGGGATTGTGGGAAATCTGATTTATGATGCCCGCGGGTTTGCTGACCACTAACTTTTACTCCCTCCCTGTTTGTCTTTGCTTTTGTCTCTCCATCTCGCTCCCGTTCTCTTGTTTCTCTCTCCGTGACTTACCTGTTTAACCGTCGCTTTCTGCAGAGCATTTATTATAATGGGAGCAAACATCAAAGAAGCATCTGGCTGAGGGGGGAAATGTCTTGGTGGTGCAATAGGACGGGACAGGGTGGAAAGGACTGATAAGAGGAAGAAAAGGGGTTAGTCAGAGGAAGTCAGAGGAGTTAGTCTTCTTCCCAGGAAGAAGAGATTGTGGAGAGGATTTCCATTACTTATATAAAAAATCAGCTATGACACAAATACTGGGATTTAAAAAGTAGTTGAGACTTTTTAGTTTTATACTCTGTTACTGTGATTGATCCAGCACTCATTTCTGGGGAGGCGTCTAGCTCAGTTGGTAGAGTGGCCGGTCTAGCAACTGGAGGGTCGCCGGTTTGATCCCAGCTCCAGCTGGGTTACTTTGTTGTTGTGTCCTTGGGCAAGACACTTCACCCACCTTTTCTACTGGTGGTGGTCAGAGGAACCTGGTGGTGTTGGTGCATGACATCCCCACCTCCGTCAGCGTACCCCAGGGCAGCTGAGGCTACAACGTAGCTTATCACCACCAGTGTGTGAAGGTGTGACTAACTGTTGTATTGTACAGCATTTTGGGGAGTGTTGAGCTCTCTAGAAAGCGCTCTATAAATACAGAACATTTACCAATTCTTTGTGTTTTACTTTGAAGGAGCCAGACTTTCTGAAGGACTTTGGCCTCTCATCAGTCTAGTCCTAGTATAACTTAAGGGCTGAAAAACTTTATTTTAGGGACTTTTTAAATTATAACAAACAAACAAAAAAAAAAACGTGAAACAATACATAATACAGCCCTGTACCAAAGGGTATTTGGTACTAGGGATACTTGTAGGGGTACGTACAGGGTAAGTAAAGGACGGACATAAATGTTAAATACAAGGGTAAGTACAGGGTTCATACAGGGTAGGTAATGGGGTATTTGGATGCTTGCAGGGATACGTGTAGAGATATGTACAGGGTAAGTTTGAACAACAGAGTAAGTATAGGAAGGGTGTGTACTTACCCTATGCATACCCATGTAAGTACAGACTGTATTTGGTATTGCTATTAAAAACACTGCTTTGGAAATTTCTTCATTAACAGAAATGATCTATAATAAGAGAGCAGTCAGTGACCTAAAACTTTTAAATAATATAACCCTACATTAGAAGTATTTAATACATTTCAGAGTTACATGGAACTTATGATGTGACTGTAAACAAATTGCAACTGTTGTATGTTTGTTTATGTTGCAGTTTAATGACACATTTTCTTAATAATGTGTCAATATGTTTGCAGTTTGCCCCAATTTCATTTAAATTTGATCTCCAGGTTGTCTTAGATGTGGTTTCCCATTTCCTCAACTTTTGACAGAGAAAATACCCTGAGACGGTTTCAGGCGCCCATAGCAACTCTGTTTCTATTGTGAGAGGAAAAATGTTCATGCAAACATTTTAAACTTGCAAAAAATGTCAGAAAACCAAGTTTCTTTGAATTGTGTGAGAAATTTTAGAGCCTTCGCAAATGTCTTGAGACATTTTGTAAACTTAGATATTTAGATTGGCTTCATGCTTTAACAGTTCCTCTGGTTTCTTTGACTCTTCTCAATAAAATCACAAATATCGTCATCTTTTTACTTTTATGTTAATTAGACGTTGACTCCTTATATACTGGTAGTTCTGTTAATTTATTAGACGTTTCTATTTAATAACCAGCTTTTAGTCTTGTGTTTTGTGTTTAAGGTGCCATTAGTAATTTTTATCTTTACATAACAGTGGTCACAATTGTTTTTTCATCATGAGACAGTTTTGTATGTGCAATTTTTAAATTTAAAACTATTTATGTTCCTTTTCTTCAAAAACATTAGTACTTTGTACTTTTCAATAAAAATCTGTAGTGGTTAATGTAGTGTTAAGTAGGTAAAGAATAAAAAAACAATCACAACAAAATGTATATATTTTAATTTAAAACATATAATTATTGTTGACTTGATGATTTTGTTTCCATCTTTAAAAGTTTGTACACCCCTGACCCGGACTCTGGCTGTGTTTAAAGTTGAGTATCTGATTCAGTTCTGCTTAAAAGAAAATTTTAACAACATAAGTTTTTTACCCTGATGGCACCTCAGGGGCTCCGTACTTCCCAACCTGCTACATACTGCACACTTAAATTATAGTTTCTAAAAAAGGATGTTGTTTTTGTTAGTTGTTTATTATTCATTTCAGACATGCAAACAGCACAAACACAAAGACAAGAAAAAACAAATACAGTCCAAAAATCTTCATCCTTTTGGAAAGGGGTATTTGGAGCCACTTGTGTACATACAGTACCTACAACGTAGTGGAATTTGTCCTCTGCATTTAACCCATCCCTGAGGGAGCAGAGGGCAGCCATTGGCGCCCGGGAGGCAGTGTTAATTTCGTAGACGAAATATTTTCGTTATATATTTCGTCACGAATATATTTTGCCGAACGAAAACTAAACGAAATTCAAAAATATAAAACGGAAAAAGACGATAACGAAGACTAAATCGGCGGACATTTTCGTCAGGAACGAAAGACGAGACGAGAATTGACAGTGACGAAATCCAATCAGAAAACGGGAAGAATTTGACGAACATACCAAAGAACCAATCAGCAATCGGAGCAGGCGGAAGTAGATGAGAAAGGAACCAATCAGAGTCCGCCTTGTCGGGACGCGCCGGAATTTGTAAACAGCAGAGCAGACTCCGACAGGAACAAACTTTATTAAAAGTGGGTCACATGAACAGAACGGAGGCAGAGTTACGACGCTAATTTTAAGATAATAGTGATGAATGCAGCAGAGGATCAAACAGCTCAAACAGCTGTCAGGGAGACAGGAAATATGGAGTTATGGAGTGAAATGACTGAAGACGGAGCGTTGTGGAGATCACGTTCTGTGTGAGGAGACGGACCGCAGCGTGAGAACAGCTGATCAGACTCTGTGAGTTAAAGCCTGCAGACTTTTGATCTGACGTCATGAGCAAAGTTCTGACAGTTTGCATTATTATGGTATTTATTTGCTCAGGACCACTAGTGTCTTTCCTGACAGAACTCGCACACAGTAGAATATGAATTACAGATCTTTGTGATTGAATTAATAAAACAAATATTAAAGGTCTCTAAATAAGATAATATTTAAACTACTTAATCAAATTTTCAACAAAATAGTTTATTTTAAAAGTGAATTTAGTTTTTTTCTGAAGATTAGTCTTGGAAAGGGCTGTGTCTTATAATTGGGGTCATTAACAATATTGGGAACGTTGATAAAGAGCCCATTTGTTTATATAATACTTAATAATGCACTAATGTTAATAAAAGTAAAGTGTTACCCCAATTAATTTAAAGAAATGTAAAATAAACGCACCAGAGGAAAATATATTAATATTAGTGAAATATGCCTATTTTATATTTAGTCGACTAAAATTCGGAACTATTTTAGTCGACTAAATTAGTTCCGAATTTTAGTCGACTAAAATTAGACTAAAATTAAAACAAATTGGACGACTAAAACTAGACTAAAAGGAAAAAGAATTTTAGTCAAAAGACTAAGACTAAAACTAAATTAAAATTTCATGCCAAAATTAACACTGCCGGGAGGCAGTTGGAGGTTCAGTATCTTGCCCAAAGATACTTTGACCCATGGCTGGGCCGGGGTTTAAACCCACACTTCCTGACATGAGAGGCGATCTCTCTTGCCACTGTGCCACAGTCGCCCCAAAGTGAAGAGGAATTTTCAATATTTGTTAAATTGTTTATGCTCAACTATTAAACCTCTTTACACCACAGACAGTTGTGAATTTTGTAATGACCATTTCTAATAACATTTTTGTTTTAAATGTTTTCTGGTAGAAAAATATTTTCTGTATTTGGCCTAAAAAGTGTTTTATGTATTTACATTTAAAACTTTTTGAGTTTGTGATCTCTGTAGCACACGCTGGGAAGGATTCTGATTCTGGGTGAAGTGGTTGTACATAGAGATGTAATTATTTCTGCAAGGTTGTTTAAATATGGACTAGAAAGTCAAGGATTTGCAAATCCATGAGTTCTTATTCAAACTTTCAACCAAACATTGACATATTTTTTCTAAAGCAAAACAAAAAAAGAACTAAAACTTGCAAAATAGTATCCTGTTAGTTTCTTATTGAACTCAATGTGTATTAAAGAAAACCTCATAAAGCTCCTGGATCATTTAATGCTTTCAGCCCTCCTCCTCCTCCCTCTGTCTGAGCTGTAATTCTATAATAACACTGAAAGGAAGATGTATATTTAATATCTCATCTTGCTGTGCTGATGATGTGGCATGTTTTGAAACATTGGTTTCATAACTATATCAATACCTCATCTCTTTTTCATGCCATTGATAATTGTATCTCCTCAGAGGAAACGAGCTGAAGCACTTTGGCTGATTTCAATACCTGATTGAAATCTGCTGCTTTGCTTTATTAACATGAGACCACTCATCAAGATGTCAGACTGTAGTAAAAATATGCATTCAAGAAGTTCAACCACCTGACTGGATTTCACAGGACATTAAGTTGTTGAAGAAGCAGCTGAGATGAGGGGAGTTTGTGCATGGGATTCACCCTTTTTGTTTTATGTTTTATCTGCTGCTGTTTATTGAATCTAAAGAGGAAAGTTTGTTTTCACAGCTTTGAGACTAAGCAGTTGTGACATCCCTGCTACCCACAGTCCCATGCGGGAGAAGCTGGCTGTTAGCGATATTTCCCCAGCGACGGGCTGGGTTGGGCCTTTACACCATGTTACAGCAATTAGATCTCAATTAGCTCAGGAGTGAACACACACACACAAGAGGAGAGACTCTGGAAGCAGAGAGGTTAGCGGATGAAAAAAAGGCCTGTTCTCTCTGGGGTCTTGTTTGAACCTTAGTGTCCCACATGTATGCCCTGGAGCCCTCTGGGCAGGATTTAATCCACAGATACAGGACGTAAACACACACAGAGGCACAAACACAAAGCCTGGACGACAACAAACACAACCCATGCTGATGCTCTGTGTGGTGCTGAGGAAACTCTCCTTCAACCACTTCCAGATTCATATCTCCTTTTTCTTTTATCTGTTTATTTCTTTTTTTATTTTTCAGTGTTTTACTCTCCTCATTTCTGATTTTGTCCTTCCCACTCCTCTCCTCTTTCTTCCTAGCCTCCTGCCTCTCCTCCACTCTGGCGGGTCACTGTGCTTGTCGCGGGTGATAATCCGTGTCACGGCGGCTGATTGGGGATTAGGACTAGCAGTTTATTCACGGCAGGGAGAATGATACAGCGCTTAGTGGCACAGGCTCCCGCGGCAGCCGCTCTCTGCTGAATTAGCAACATGTTTGAATGAGATAAAAGAGACGGCTTACCCCACCGCACTCCACCACCTAATCCCTATACAGCTGTGAAATGAGCCAGGCCGACCACACCACACCTAGACACCCTCTCTCGCACGCACGCACGCACGCACACACACACACACGCACGCACACACACACACACACACACACACACATGCTGTTGACTCCATACCTGCCTGAACACACTCCAAACTCTAATTCCAAACTGGAGAGCAACCAGGGAGCACATACCTGCACTACAGAAAACACAATCCTCTGAATGTGGTTTTCAGTGGCAGATGACACTTAGATTTATATTTTTTAAAATGCAGCTCCATCAAAAAGACTTTATGCACAACCTATAAAAATAGCATCATTTATTGGAGCTATGAACAAGAATAACTTGAGCCAAATTCAAGCGAGTCATGTTGCTGTGAGAGTGAATGGTAGAAATTATACAACAAGGCTGTTTACAGTGAGTGGACCACACAGGATTCACACGTCAGTTGGTTTACTCCAGTTGAATATATCTGAGTCCAATTTATCATCCAGTTCAACACAGACTCATGTCTATCCAGCTACATAAAGTCCAATTGAATTCACTTCAACTGAGTTCATTCTACTTTAGTGCATTAGAATTCAATTGAATCCAGTTTATCATCAGTTCAAAACAAATTAGGATTTCAATCTACATTAAGTCTGGTTGATCTCAATTTATTTTCTAGTTCAATACACATTCAAATTTCAGTCCATCTATATAGTCCAATTGAAGTAACTTCAATTGAGTGTAGTTTTCTTCAGTGCAGTAGATGCCAGTTGAATTCAGTTTATCATCCAGTTCAAATGAGATTCAAATTTCAATCCAGCTACATCCATCTGAATGAATTCCAAATGAGTTTAGTTTACTTTAGTGCAGTGCAGTCCAATTGTAAATAATTATGATCAATTCAATTTAAATTTTCATAAAAACGTACATCCAGTCCAGTTCAGTTCAATTGTCCTCCAGTTAGTTAGAGTCCAAGTTTAAATCCATTTATTTGCAAATCAAGTCACTTCCAACAAAATGAATTAACTTCAGTACAGTTCAATTTAATCCAACTGAAATTCTATTCAATTTTCTTATCTTATGATCTGTTTTCAGCTAAACGAGTGGGGAGATTCCCTACTGAGTGTGTTGCTCTAAACTCGGCAGCAAATCAATAAAATGTAATGAAAAGAACAAGAAAACAGACACTTATACAGAGAATCTGTTTATTATTGAGATATAACAGATTCAACAATTCACACAGACTCACCAATTTATTAGTGAAATGATCTTTAAATTCTCACTTTCTGTTTCATAAACTCAATTTAATTGACATCCCCATCAAATACTTGTGTCGTTTCGTTTTTATTTTTCTCATTATGAAAACTTGACAGTCATGGCTGCACAAACATATGCAGCTATAGGACCAAGTGATGGTAATTATTTTCACACTCCACCTTAGCAGAAATCTCCAGACAGCCAAAAGAGTTGATTTGTTTATTTCTTATTTTTCACATCTGATTAAGCTCTAAAAATAGCTCCCCTCTCGTCATACCCAACACACAACAATCTGAAAGCGACGAGGAGACAAAGTGCGGTCCATTTTGTTAATGGTTTTGGCCAGAAGGGATTGGCCATCTCCACCAATAAGCTCTGCCGTATATCTCACTTCATTTGGCCACCGTTGTGTCAGCAAAATCAGGCAGGAAAATAATAATGCGAGGCTATCTACATATGGAGAAGTAATGAAGGGGAGAGGGTTGGAGAGGAGGAAGGAGAAGTGAGAATGAGCTCAGGATGGAGAATTACAGCTGGAAAATTTGTATAGTTTTCAAACCAAAAGCATTTATTTCCTTCAGCATCTTTTATAAAAACAGAAACCCAAAACCAGATTTACTACATGTGTTTAATTAAAACGATCACTCATTCATCAAATGCTAAAACAACTTGGTCATAGCAGCTTTTTGCAGCCTGACTGATGGATGGAGTTGCTGTACATTTCATCATAAACCTGAAACTTATCTGACAGTCCTTTAGTTACCAACAGGACAGACGAGTGGGGCAGCTTTTCCCTGGGGGGCTGCTTCTCACTGTCTCACCGCTGCATGTTTCTGTCAGATTTTTAAAATAAAAACAAGACATGGAGAAGTTAATTCTGACAAAGACAATCCCCAGTTGCAGCACTGTTTCATCAGAAAGTGTGAGATGATGATGATGCTCTGAACCGAAGGAGCACCTCGACACAAAGCATGCTGGGAAATCTGCCCCAGGCTGCTGTTAATGAGAACCTGATAACACACAACCTGATTGATTTGTTAGTGACAAACTCACAATCTTTTAACACATTTTAAACCCAAAAGAGGAAAAATTACTCCTAATTAAAAAGTTAGTCATATTAATGACTAGAAGAAACCATAAACTTTCATTCTTAAAGCAGCACTGAGTGACTTTTAACCAGTAGTGGGCATTAGGAGGCTACGATTGAAAGTTTCACTTTTACTGTCGTAAATCATCTTACGCCTGAACTATGAAAATCTTTCAGAACATTATTTTCTACTATATTTCACCATGTGGTTAATAATCAGACTGGTTGTTAAACTGTGATATGCTTGCTGAAACAATCCCTCCTCGGCAGGAGGTCCTCCCCCTAGCGTTGCTAGACAGGTTCTGCCGTAAAGCAGAAGGTGACATCATCGGCCGAGGTACGGGCCGGGGCTCAAAACTGTCTAGTGCGGTATCTGGCCAGTAGAGGGGTGCAGAGTGCTGTCAAACATGAAACTGGTCAAGTTTCTAACTAAATAATCATTGAGATCAATTTTAATGCTCTAACTTAAAGTGTTAAAAACTGCTCAGTATTGCTTTAAGATGTTCATTAGAGATGGGAGACAATCAAAACTTGAATGTTGTTCATAAACGTTCAGGTTCTGACCCACAAAATAACTGAGTATCAGTGGTTCAGGGAACAAACACTTCAACACTTTAATGTAAACATCTGCTGCAGGCAGTGGCGGCTGGTGACATTTTTTTTGGGTGGGGCGCATTTTTGCAAGTCAGTTTTCAAATGCTCAAAAACCCATATATCACCACTAGATCAGGGAATGAAGCATAATGTTTTCATCTGACTGAAAATGTTGCTGGTAAAAATCCCTACCACCAATTCACAAAAAATGTGGAGCAGTTAGGTCACACAGTTTTGGTCTAATTCTACACATCAAACTGTAAAAAAATCATAAGCTCTTCATAAGGAGACCTTACAATAATAATACACTGTAAATATAATTAGATACAAATAATAAAAAACAACCACAATGTGGTCACAACAGAAGTAAGAGTTTCAGGGAAACAACAACCTGACCTAAACAAGGTCAAAAACACAACTTAATATTCACAATAAAGTTTGTACAGCTTTCTACTGACAGGACAAACTCTGCTCAGAAAAACACTGGTTCTCAGCAGCACCAGGCTTCAGATCCTGAACACAAAATGCATTTATTTTAAATCCTGAAGACCCACAGCCACACAGTTTAGACCCAGCAGGAAGAGTTGATGAAAACAAACTAAATTGAGATCATATTACATCAAATATCTAGCCTCATGGCTGAAACAAACTCTGACACTAATGTTCAGTGCATGCAGGCATGGACAGTCTAAACCTGGTCTGTTTAAAGAAAGGTTCAAACTCAGAATTTTTACAAGATACGAGGAAGAAGGTCTCTAGAATGTGCCTAAACACAAAATGTGAGTATGTGCATGTTATATTGCAATTTCATCTTTGTTCACAAACTACAGAAGTTATAAAATTGATACAAAATGTAACGTGGAAAGAAAAGGATTACATTAACTCATTATTAGTTATTGGATGTTGAAAAGGGGTGGGATTAAATAAGCTGATGCTTCTTCCTACTCCTTTTTGAACATGTGTAAACAATTCTGAATGGTAGTCACATCACTGACCATCACTTTTGTTATTATGATGGAGATAAGTGCTGGGCTGTTACTTTTGTTATAATTACATATGCATTTTTCTTTTGTCTGTTACTTGTGTGTGTGTGTGTGTGTGTGTGTGTGTGTGTGTGTGTGCGTGTGTGACCAGTATGTATATTTAATATACATGTTCTATCTGTCTGACACTGTTTTTGTGTATACATGTTCAAAATAAACCATAAACCAGCCAACCGACTCAGTACCAGCCCTGATTCGAACCGAACCCGTCCGGTACCGGAAACGGTCCGGTTCCGGTCCAAAATGACCCGGTACCAGGGTCCGGTACCGGATGAGTCGGTCCAAACCCGTCTGGTACCGGAACTCTAAGAAACAACCCAAAAAAACTCACCGACTGCCGAGTTGATTAAATCAGGACTCAATCCAGGGCTGTATAAGCTAGCTCAGTAAAATGTACGCTAGCTGAATTTACGTAAGATGTGACGAAAGCACAGAAGGGCAAGCCCCACCAGAACCCATAGACATTGTACTATAACCCCTGTTGTTCGAAAAAAAAACTTTTATATTACAGTCTATGAGAGCACTGGGGGCGATTCTCAGGCTGGTCGAAATTGCCCAGAAAGGGGTGAGACACAAAGTAACAAGGCTGTCTCGGGGGCTGGGAGCTGGGGGCGTCTGCCTGCTCTTCTTCCTGTGGCTGCCTGGTGGGATCTGGGCTGCCGGGGGTGGTCGGACCTCTGCTGGGGCCGGTTTGCTCCTGGGTCTCGGGTCTCTGGTTCCGGCTAGATCTACCCTGGATGGCCGGCTGCAGGCGGTGCCTGTGAGCTCCTAGCCGCGACCCCCCAGGGGATCTAGCGCGGCGACTACCGGGGGACACACGTGGGGTGAGCCTCTGCGCCCTCTGGGGGAGAGTTTAGCGACTGCCCTGATGGCGGTCTCCCTGGGGTGTCCGTGCCCTGGGTGGCCTCTGGACGTCTGGGGCCTGGACCTCCTCCGTGTCCTCCGTGGGCCTTGGGGGCGGGTCTGTGGCTCCTCGAACTTATTATTGAATGTTTCAATAGAGAAACCTTACTTAAACAAGCGCGCATGTATACACACAGGTGATCACAAGGTGCTCACATAAAGACGGACTCAGGTGTTTTCAGACACATTGACTGGGGCTGTGGTTGACACTGAACTCTCTTGAACTGGTGTATACGGATACATTTGAAGAATATCACAACTGTTGTGTATTCATATGCTGTTTGTTGCTGTTGTATCTTTTCTTCCTGTTTTGTTTGCTTGTTTGTTTGTGCTTTATTTACAGGTCTAGAAGTGGACTCTTCACGTCTCTTGTTCTCTTCTTTTTCTGTTTACTTTCTCCCCCATCCCTCTTTCTGTACCCTTCCCTTCACTTTCAGGCTCCGTGTCCAATCAACCATAAAAATATTCTAATAAAGATTTTGGGGGTTATATTTAAACAAAAATCAGGAGGAGTTTTATAGCAGTGGCTGTAACCTCTCACCTGAAACAGCAACACTGTTGGGCTTGTTTTTGGCACTCAGACATTATTCTGTTTGCTCCACAGCCGGACAGGACACGGGGTTAAAAAAAAAAAAAAAGATATTAGAAGTATATAAAAAAAAGATCTCATTCATTCTCCTTTGGTAGTGCGTCGCCCAATCGCCCATATTAATGAGCCGCCCCTGGCTGCAGGTAAGACACTGACTATCAGGGATGTCACCAGGATTAAACCTTTAACTTCCACACCAAAAAAACAGTGATGACATTGTTTCTTCTCTACATTTTTTATTAATTTGGGGTATATGAGTTATAATGAACTGTAAATTAATAACAATTATAATTTAAATAATAATTAACAGTATGGGTAATTCTCCATACTTTTTTCTGCATAGGTTTTAATAATGGTGTCTTTCTCTAGTGATGGAGCAGGAGATGGACCAATGGATCTGAGTTTCGTCTTCAGTATGAGGACGATGCTCTGGTCTGTCATAATGAAGAAGGAGCTGAGTCAAAAGGTAATGCTCTCAGTTTCTTTAAGCCATGTTTCCATTGCAGGGTTCGGTACGATTCGGGCGGGTCAGATTGATATTTTGTCTGTTTCCATTGTAAAACCGGTCCATACAACCGATCCGCTCCATTCATGGTCCATGAGCGGTCCTCCTCAGCTGTTTTGCTGATCTATGAGGGTTATTGATCAAAGATCAGTCTTGAAAAAGGGGGGTCGTCTTATAATCGGGGTCGTCCTATATTCGGGCCAATACGGTAATTAATCAGTCAGGAACCACAAAGACATATACACAAAATACAAATTCCTATAAGAAATCATTTAAACAGTTTTCTTCTTGTCTTTTGAAAAGTTTACAAATCAGCTCATTATCGCCTCCTATCAGGCTGTAGTGAAAACTGTGGGGCGCTGCTTCATAGAGCTATGAACACTAGAGCATGTTTGTTTCCAGTCTAATGCTCCTGATGCCTGTCAACAAGCAGAACAAAGTTTTTCTATTATTTCTGTAAATATAATTTGACTTAGCCCTAATATAGTTCTAACATCATCCATTCTGACTAACCTCAGGAAACATCTGACCCATCCATAGGTAACGTTTTAGTGATTTTGAATCTTTAATTTGAGAGACCAAATGTTTTAAAGTTTTGGGTTTGACTCTGCTGTAGGTTAGTCGATTTATCTTTCTGTTTTGAGGTATTTTCCTGCCTCCGACACCAGCAGGCTGAGCTCCTCGGAGGTCGTCTCCACGTTCAGAGGCCAAACCGATGTCAGCTCTGCATGCCGCCGCCCCAGAGTCATCTTTGGTTACCAGTGGATAAGCACTTTCCTCCTGATTGGTTTATCCAGTGTCTCTTAATATCATATTGATGATAATTTCCCTGTAATGCACCATTTGCTCTAATTGTGATGCAGAGAGTGAGTAATGGCATGTGACTGCAGCCGCTCCTCGGCCTCTCCTCAACACTTAATCTCCTGATTGTCCCAGAGAGACGAAACGTGACATGATCGCCATAAACAACCTCACCCCCCACCCCCCACCCCAGAACATACACACTGCTGACCTCTGTGTGAAACCTGTCTCCATCCTGCACACATTCTTACTGTTTTTGATTGTGTTATTCTGAGGTCTGTTCCCCTCACGACTCTGTTAGATGTTACATTTAAAAGTTTTCACATCATGCAGATGAACTCCAGGATTGTTATTGGCTTGGATTGGGTTTTTAGTATGGTGGCTGACAAAGGTCACACTGTTGTGACAAATAAAATTGAACCATTAAAAATCAAATGACTTTTATTTCTTTAACATTTTATGAACCTAAATTTATTTTGGTTTTAAGTTCCATGTCCTAGAACCAGCAGACTTAATGGCAAATTACAAGTTTTAGCAAAAGGTGGGGAAAAGTTACAGATTTATTATTAGTATTTTTAGCCCAGTGTGTTTAGGATGACTAGATGGCAGAAAACTGATGAAGAGAAGAATAACTTTAGTCTTTAAGGCCAATTCACACTCCACGAGAAGCATGAACTTTGTTCTCACTGGGGGCTCCAAGAACAAGAAAAAAGTTTGTTTCGGCAGGGATCATTCATACTCCCCGAGTTATATAGGTGGGCGTATTTTCTCACCGCCTCAGCCAGCTGATCCTCAAAGGCATCCATTTAACTTCCGCGCCGGCGAAAAAACTTGCTGTCATAAGACACAGTGTGCCGGAAAACCAGCGTAAATCTGCGGCCACTGTGTGTCTTATGAAAGCACCGTGGTGGCATGGCGATGTGGGAATTTTGCGGCGTTCGTGCCGCCATGCTTGGTAGTAATATTACTGCAATGCCGGACTTGTAAATGAAGATTACGCCATAGTGCAACAGAGGGAGGTTTCACTAATAACGTGGCAAAGGTGAGCTGACTCCCAACCAGAAAAAGTATTTAAAAATCAGGTAAACACGGGAAAGCTGTTACAACATCAACATGAATGTACAACATCAACCACTAACCGCACTAACCACGCCCATTCTCCCTTTCTGACCAATCACAATAGTTGTTCTCAGACGCACAGCAGAAAAAAGTTCTGCAGCTGATGTGTACAAGAACAATCTGCAAGCGCTGTCGAACTGGGGCTGCAAGAACAAAATGACCTCATTTTTGTTTTCGGAGACCCCCAGCGAGAACAAAGTTTTTGCTTCTCGTGGAGGATGAATTGGCCTTTAGAGACTTTAACTTTATTTCTGCTTACTACAGATGTTTTGCGCATGCTCGATCAAAACCGTAACTTATTGAGCTCCATCACAGGTAACAAGAAGGCTGCATTCTCCACACAGACCTGAACCTCACCAAGACCCTGAAAAGGCCATCCACGTTTATCAGATTTCTTACGTCATAGGTGGGTCTTCATTCTGGGTGAAGACTCGTATTTAGGGTTGAATCTCAGCTTCATCACCACAGAAAATGTGGACTCATCAAAACTTCTTGTGATTGACTTCCTTCACGCAAACTAAATGACTTGATTTGTTATCAGATGAGTAAGTAAATATAAATTTGGTTTCCTCATGTAGAGACACATTTAACTAGATATATTACCACTTAAGCAAATGAGACCACAGAACTGGTTGCAGCAGTTTAACCTTGGAACAGTGAATCACTGTGTCTCAACTCCAAACCATTTACATGAGAGGGTATCATTTAAAGGCCTCCTACCTTTAAGCTGCTGCTGAACACTGACTCAGTGCAGCCCGTCATCTCACACATCAAACACACACATATGACAGCTGATTTTCTCCTCTTTATCTGTGCTTTGGGTGTGAAATCAATGTAGGTGGCCCATCTCCTGCTCTGCAGGGGAGAAACGTTAACAGACGTTCACCAGAGAGAGGGCAGCAGGAAGATGGAAACCTGGAGAAATTATGATAATAATCACAGAAACAGATCATTTTGTTAGTCATACTGTAGTTTGGATTCCAGAGAAAAGGAAATTGATGCTCGCCTTTAAAACCAAATACCAACTGATTTATATCTCAATGTGATGAGAGAAAGAGGCTATTTTCTTACACTGGATTGTTTTCCCGCCTCCTTCCACAGAAGATGAGTTAGCTGGGGGTTTAAATAGAGAACTGAAGTGGCGTTTACCCAGGGGGAAGCTCAGGACCTGATTCCCAGGCTACTCATTGTTGCCCAGCTGTAATTTAGGAGGAAAGCGGCGTCAAAGCTCCAATAAATCGTTGATGTGCCGAAAGCATCCTAATCACAATCTGTCACCAAGACACTGGTCAGCAGGTAAATACTCGTCTCCCGCTCCTCTTTACCTGATCACACACACAAACACGAGTTAACATATACACTAAACAAAAACAGTTGGGTCTGTCTGCTTTTTTAGTTCTACATGAGAAAGCTGCTCTTGCTGAGGAAGCAAGAAAAGCAGCAAATGCACAGATGTGCAAACGCACTCACACAGCACACCGTCTTCCATATGCGCGGAATCTTCACGACTTTAATCTTTACAGCAGGAACAAAGGAGATTAAAGAAGTAGTAGAGCTGCTGTTGGGTCAAATCAAAACATGCTACTAGTTTACGCTCTATCAGGAAGGATAGGAAGGATTTATCTTCTATATTTTGGGGGGGGGATGTACAATTTTCATCTTCTTAACATCTATGAAAAGTGGAAAAAATAAAGTTTAAAGAATGGATAAATGATAACGTTATTATTGTTGGAAAGAAAAGGAAAATAAGAAAAAGCAAGACAGATTAAAAAGAGCAATTGGAAATAATGAATAAAAAAGTGGAAGAAGGAAGAACAATAATAAACTTTTTATGATTTTCAGATGTTTTGAGGTAAATGTTTGAAAGTTTTATTGTGAAGGATTGAAGGAAGTTCTCCGACTGCCACTCTGGATGCTGCTACAGGAGTAAAAACTGCACTTTGCATTGAGAAAGTGCCTAATTTTTAATAGTTTACAGAATACAAACACACTCAGAATAGTGATGCGTGGGTTGTCTTGTATTCCGCGGGTTGGGTCAATACATTTTTACTTCAGTGCGAGGTGGTTTGGGGCAGGTTCATCAAATCAGGGGTCGCGTTAGTGGAAAATTTTCCTTCCATCCATCCATCCATCCATCCATCCATCCATCCATCCATCCATCCATCCATCCATCCATTTTCCTCTGCTTATCTGAGATCGGATCGTGGGGGCAACAGCCTGCAAAGAAGCCCAGGCTTACCTCTCCCCAGCCACTTCGGCCTGCTCCCCCGGGAGGATCCTAAGGCGCTCCCAGGTTAGCCGAGAAACATAGTCCCTCCAGAAAAATTTACGTCACTGACGTTTGTTTTTTTAACTTTGTGTGTGTTCGTGTGTGTGCTTGTGTGTGCATGCATGGTAGGACCACGCTGTTACATAGAGTGAAAATGACAGCGAACTGCTGCAGCTGTAATGACAGGCTGAAAGATGGCCGTTTCTCGCTCCGTGACCGCTGTAGATGGACACCTGGAACCTCATTTATAAAACTTGCTCATGCCTGAACGTTGCGTAAGTCACTTTCTCTGCAAACTTTGGGATTTATAAAAGAAAACATGCCTGGGTTCTGCTCCACACCACACCCCAAATTCTACAGGAGCACAGTGGGATTTGTTTATTGAAACAGCTTATTTTAGATTAATTTTCTTTCAACAGTTCCTAAAGCTAAAATGTCTCAAGAACAATCAGTTTGTCTTAATAATCTACAATAGATTAAATAAATGATGAATCTAGTTTATGTGACCAATATTAAACAATAAAGGAAATAAGATTCTTATATAAATGTTGGGTTTTTAACTTAACAGTGCTGCTCTACACTTTGAACCATTTTCTTTTTTTCTCATCTCTCTTGTAGTCAAAGCTTTTCTGCCCTGATAAATAACATCATGGTATTTTGAATCTGTTAAAAACATCTGCATTAAAAAAGAATCGGTGACAACTGATGATTTATCTGCTTCTTAAAGGGTAACCCAGTTTGTATATTATTGGAACTGTTTTTAATGGTTACACTTTCTCTAGTTAAGAGCTAGGACAAATTTAGCATTCATTTAAACTCAAGTGGCTCCTGGAAATTACAACATTTCTCACATCAGGATCTTTCTAAAGTCCATCAGTGAAAGTTCAGCGCTCTGCCCTCTGGGTTCATGACTCTCATTCTAATTTAAAGTTCCTGCATTAAGAGACACATAAACAAATAAACACATGCATGTCCACTTCCATCAGATGTGCATAGAGACGTCCTCATGTCGATCAATATCCCTCATAGATTGTCAATTATGACCCAGAAGGGGAATGAATGGGATTTGCATATATATAGAGCCGGTTTACCCAAGCGCTCATGGGATGTCCTGAAACTGCTGCCTTCAGCACGCTGACCCCACCACCCAGAGAGGGGGAGGAAGGTGAGGTGGGGGAGTGACAGGACGAGGAACAGCAACACCCGAAGTATGGAAGCAGACACCTGAAACGCTGTGGAACAAATTGAGATTATGCAGAAGACGATCATTATGATTTGATCCAAGTCACCCTAATCTGATTGCTACAAGTCTGGAGGATGTTAATTCCATGATGTCGTTACTTTCAACTTTGTTTGAAAATTGCTTTAGGCTGCAAAAATCAGCATGAGTTATAAAGCAACTGGAAAGAAGTAGAGATGTAAAAGCTTTTGCTTTAAAACCAAAGTTATTTGAGTTTAATTTTGGGAACATTCTGCTAGTTTAATGTGTGATTTTTAGTCTTATTGGTGTCTTCTGCTAGATCCAAAAAAAGATTTCAATGTTTTTGTTGGTGTTGACATTAACCCTTTAACTTCCACACCAAGATAAAAGTTTAAAAAAGTCTTTTGAGCATATTTTTATGCATTTGAGGCAATAAGGATTGAACATAATGTGAATTAACAACAACATGAACATCATATTCATTTTAAGGTAGTGTAAGTTTATATTGTTGAACATACCATATGTTGTTGTTTTTTTTCTTTGTTGAGTGCATGTTCTAATAAGACTGAGATTGAGATGCTCTGTCAGCTGGTTGACCTGCTGGGCTGATCATAGTTAAATGTTTAAACAAAAACTTTATAAAATCATTTTTCAGGAGTTTTTAAATCTAATTAGAGATTTAAACACTCTCTACTTGACAGTTTCAGTGTGATTTCAGTCAGCAACTTTAAAAAAAATTTAGAGAGAAATGAAAGAGACTTGATCTCATCTTTCATCCCGTTCTTTTACCCTGTTGATGTAGAGCTGCTGCTCGGTGTGCAGCGTTGTGAGTATTTCTGTGTACCTGTAACTTGCAGTGGCATCGGGGGCCAATTAGCAGGGTGGATTATGTGTCTGAAATTTGGTCCTGAGGGAGGGAACCGAACCACACCAAGAGGAGGGGCTGTTAGGAGCCTCATCGCGTGAAGCTGCACAAATTACACATCAGCTCACCATACCTGTGCTGTATAAGCTGTCATCACAGCAGTGTGTGAGTGACGGCTGTGATATCTATCAGGTGCTCAAATGTTGTATATATTTACAGTTACGTGTGTGTGTGTGTGTGTGTGTGTGTGTGTGTGTGTGCGTGTGTGTGCGTGCATGCGTGTGTGTGGTTTGAGTCGGTCGATGGGGACATGAAGCGTAAGCTCGACCACCAGCGTGTCCAATGGGATTGATCGATTTGTTGTTGATTGCACAGAAACTCCCAGAGAGTGTATAATGTCTTTATTCACTCTGAACATGGAGCGAGCTTTAGTTACAACATCTGAAGAAGAAGTTTATTTTTTATGTATTTTTAAAAATTATTTTTAGAGGAATTTGCCATCTTTACTTTTGACTCTCAAACTAAACAACAAAAGCATCCAGCTGCCACTGAGGGTGGCGTGGAGTCGGCGTTGGTGGAACGTTGTTTTGACAGCATCACGTTAATGTTGCTCTCCAGTTTCGAAGATTCTGTTCTGGTAAATCTGCAGCCATTGAGGTGAAGGGATCAGACTCCCAGTGTTGGTGGGTGTGGGGGGTGGGGCAGGGCGGCTAAATAAATGTGTCTGGAAGACGGCCTTTTCATCCCCCTCCTCCCATCCCTTCCTCCCTCTGGGCACACCCCTCACACTCTCCATCCAATCTGTGTTTTTTTTTTGTCCATTTTTCCTGCTCTGTGATGTAGGGAGGTTTATGTCACCACTCACACACTCACACTTACACACGCACTCACACACTCTCTCACACACAAGGCCCCACGGTGCATTAGAGTGGTGATTTCCCCTCCTTCATGCCTATGCTATGGCCTCATTTATCATAATTCATCATTTCACCAAACCCACTCCTCTTTCTATTCACATGGGCATTATCATATTGTGGTGTGGCTGCAGGCGACTCAACACGGAGGCCAAATGTATCCAACCCAAACTTCATCCCTTTAGACGCTCTCCTCAAACAGCCTTTAAAGGCTTTTCTGCGTGTTTTGTCAGGGAAATTTAAAGTTCAAAAGCATGAGCGATCCACAGCAATGTAGAGAAAAGAGAATATTGACTATGATCCTATAATGTGCAGTGCTACCAACACAGTGAGTCCTGCTTCGTTCAGGTTTTATTCACAGCTGGGATCAGAGAACAGGATTTAGTTAAATATGTTGAAAGCAGATGAAGTGTACCTCAGAATCTACTCAAATGACATTTTATTCTAAAAAACGAACAAAAATAATCATAGAAAATTTAGTTTGCAGCTTCAGATACTCGCATTGGCTAACAGTCTGATATAAGGTTGTATATTCTGTACTCATAAAAGTACTCAGATACTATGGAGACGATAGTATCAGCTCTCAGTTGAGCTGCAACGAGAGACAACAGCAACTGAAGCTAGCTCTGGAGGGTTTTTAAAAGTTGTTGTTGTACTAAACCATGATTTAGATCAATGGCATGTATTAGTGTGGTACTCAGTATTGGCAATGTAAGTACTTGTTTTCGGTTTCTAAGGCAGTGGTTCCCAAACTGGGGGGCGCGCCCCCGGTGTAACAGCAGGGGGGGCGCGGGATGATTTATTCATTTATTAATTTAAAAATTTTTTTTTATTTAAAATATATATATTTTTTGAGTGCTAGGCAGGGTTATCTGGGGGACGGGGGGGGGGGGATGGGTGAGATTTACCTTGCCTCTGCTTTGCTGTCCCCCCTAATCTCTCACCTCATGGGGAGATGGTCTGAAGTGAGTCCGATTCACCGCAGCGCGCTCAGAGCTGCAGAGAGCAGGTGGGCGTGACGAGGTTGCAGTGCAGCGCCGTGCGCAGAGCGGAACACCGGTTATAATATTAACATTCATTATTATGAGATCATGAGAAAAAGAGAGAAATGAGGGGTGCACATAATTTTTTTTTATTGAGACACTCAGGGGAGAACCTGGTGCTGATGCTCAACTCCTCGCGGGGAGGTGAATGGGTTTGGATAGCTCTGCGTTTGCATGCTGGCTCAGCTTGTGCGTGTCAACCAGTCTTCATAGCCTGAACGTATGAGAGCTCCTTCAGAGCCACCACAACAAGAAGTGTAGTTAAAATCAGCATCTGATCACGGGCTGAGTGATCGGACCGCAAAGCTCCCATATGCGCAAAGACGCGTTTGGGCACCTCGTGCGCACTGACGGAGCGCACGAGTCTGTACGATTCAGTAACGAGCGCGCGCGACCTTGAACGCGCAGTGCCGGATCCGAACCTCCACAGACACCCCCCCTCCCCGACACACACACACCCCACCTACAGATCCCCCCATCTATTTTATTCTCAAATGGCACACAGGACACTGTTTGGAGGACAACTCAACACAAAGAGATCTGCAGCAACAAGCCGCTCACACCAGTCACTGAGAAGATGAGAGAACTATTTTTTAAAGTAAAAATAAACCTTTACATTTTTTATTTTCATTTTCTCAGGGAGTTTGTCATTTTTTAAAACCCATTTTGCACTGAGGCATTTTTTAAAGTTTCTATTGAGCTGTAAAAGTGGTTAGTTTGTTGTTTTTAAAGAAAGGGTTGAAGTTTATTTTATAGCAACATGTAGTTAAATGCAGTTACTTTTACTTGTTCAAATCTCAAAGGTTTGATGTGAAATAACCTGTAATGGAGTTTGAAAATGAGATTTGTCTGTTCGCAGTGTTTGTGTGTGTATGTGTGTGGGCGCGTGCATGTGTGTATGTGGGGGGGGGGAGGGGGGGCACGGGAAAAATGTGCAAAATTAAGGGGGGCCCAGAAGAAAAAGTTTGGGAACCACTGATATTGGGGCCTCTGATCTGACATCACCTGATGATGTCAGACTGATGACTTTACCTGACAGATATTTGTTTTATCACATGGTGACAACATTTTATCAAACTAAAACAAGTGAGATGATTCTCTATTTTGTCCTTCAGTAATTTCACACTGCCCTTAAAAAGTAGAAAAGATCATATCATTTTAGAGGTTCATCTTAAAAACACTGAACCATCATAACTGTTTCTATTTTGCAATTTAAAAGATGATAAATCATAAAGAGAAATGAGAAATAAACCCAACTATCCTGTTAGAATCAAGTGGAGCACAGTAAAAATATTATTTTAAAGAAAAACCTGAAACGTCCTATTTTATGTTACTGATCTTGAAACAGTTTTTTAAATAATCTTTTGGTGTTTTCTTAAATAATTTGCTGATTATTTTCTGAACCTTGCCTCCTATTTTCTGATCTAACAGTTTCTTATTTTTCCCAAAATGGTGTTTAATTGCTGTTATTTTTCAAATTTTAAATGTAAAATTTAAAGTCACATAAGATTGAATGTTTTTCTCATGTGAGCACATGAACATGTTAAAATTCACACAGGAAACATGGGTTCACATGTTAATTTAACATGTTTTTACATGTGAACACATTCTTTCTCCCCATGTACAATTCACAATTCACATTGTTTTTGTTCCAAATTCACACAGGAAACATGTGGAAAACACATTTTTACATGTAGTTCACATGTGTTACATGGTAATTTCACATGTTGTCACATGTGACATCCACATGTGAAGTTCATTTTGGTTTTGAAGTTTGATATTTTTCTAAAGAATTCCAGATGTTTCTGAGGTTAAATTGAGACAACAAATAAATCGTTGGGTTACTTGACGTAATCCCTGGTTCTTTGATAACAGAGTCAGGTGTTTCACTATGGGAATCGCCTCGGCGTGACCCACTACGGAAGATCCAATGACATCACGTCTGTCAGAGACAAACAGGTTGAGCCGTGTCTGTGGCTCCGCCCACCATCCTATCTCACGGCCAACCTACCCCTCCCAACTCATTCTGGACAGCTTTATTTACGTGCCCATGCCAGGAGGGATGTGTTGGTGAAACACCTCACTCTGTTATCAAAGAACCAGGGATTACGTTAAGTAACCCAACATTCTTTTTCTAACTTTGCTCTGTGTTTCACTATGGGAGATATAGACCACTCCCGTATGGCATGGCGGCCCCGAAGTCCAACCAGGCAGCCAGAAATCTATCCTGACCTCAGGTAGACCCAGATGTTCCCATCCCTAGCACTGAGTGTGCTAGAGAAGGTTGTGCCACTTCCAGCCGGTAAAACCTCACAAACGTGTGTGGGGTTGCCCAGCTGGCTGCTGCGCAGATGTCCTGAACCGAGACCCCCCAGAACAAAGCCCACGAAGTGACCACACTCTTGGTGGAATGAGCCCTCACACCGTGAGGGGGCACAGAGCCTGCGCATCTATATGCCAGTTATAGCCTCCACAATCCAGTGTGCTAACCTGTGACGGGAGACAGGTAAGCCCTTATGAGTAATGGCCCAAGACACAAACAGTTGGTCAGTTCTTCTGAAACCAGCTGTTCTGTCCACATAAGACCTCAAAGTTCTCACAGGACATAAGCAATTAAGCCTCTGCTCTTCAGGTGAAGAGAACAGAGGTGGATGGAATGCCAGGAGATCATAGAACACCTGTAGGATGACTCCATCACCTTGGGCACAAAAGCAGGATTAGGCGTCAGGCACACCTTAGAGAGCCCAGGCACCCACTGCAGACAGGTAGGACTAACCTACAGGGCATGCAACTCACTCACTCTCTTAGCTGTGGTCAAAGCTAGGAGCAGAGCGGTCTTTAAAGACAGAAACTTCATCCCAATCCCCTCAGGGATGATGGCAAAGGGCCTCCAGCACTAAAGTGAGGTCCCATAAAGGTACTAGGGGTCTAGCCACTGACAGTTTGCGCCGTGCCCCTTTCATGAAACGACACACCAAGGGGTGCTGCCCCACAGGTTTGTCACCAAATCCCACATGACAAGCTGAAATAGCAGCCAAATAGACCTTAATGGTTGAGAAGGCCTTACCCTTCTCTAACAAACTCTGCAGAAAAAAGAGCACCTCCATCACCGAACACTGGAAAGGAATAGTCTGCCTTTCCTCACACCATCCCTCAAAAACTCGCCATTTACCACTGTAAAGAGAGCAAGTTGAAGAAGCTCTAGCATTCTGAATGGTGTCAATGACCTCTGCAGGGAGTGGGTTCCTCCTTGGCGGTTCACATATGCCACCACAGTGGAATTGTCCGTCTTCATCAGAACATGTCAGCCCTCTAGATGGGGCAGAAAGTATTTCAGAGCCAGGAAGACTGCCTGGAGTTCCAGAACGTTTATGTGAAGCCGAGTCATCCCTCGAGCCCACATACCGTTCACAGTTCTGCCCATCATGGTGGCGCCCCAGCCTGTCAGGGAGGCGTCCATCATTAGGGTAACTCTGGAGGTTATGGCGCCCAGCCAGACACCTGCTGAGAAAAGTGTGGGGTCTCTCCATTGACGAAGAGCCGCCATGCATGTTGGAGAAATCTTCAGCTTGCGGTGAAGATGGTGATAGGGACAGAGCTGCAGAGAGGCGACCCATCTCTGAAAGTCCCTCATCATCAAAAGTCCGAGTTGAACCACCGAGATCACTGAGGCCATAAGGCCGAGGAGGCGCAGGCACAGCCTGAATGAAACCAACCTCCCCAGCTGAAAACGTGTTACGCACTGACTGAACGAAGAAATCCTCCTCTCTGACAGTGTGACACGACATGAGAGGGAATCCAACCTCAGACCCAGATTTTCCACACGTTGCGTGGGGATCAGGCAGCTCTTCGGTCGGTTTATTTTGAAACCGAGGCTGCTCAGGTGGTTTAACACCATTTGACAATCGCTGACCGCTTGTGCCTGCGAGCGGGAGCATATCAGATAATCGTCGATGTACGAGAATATTCTGATGACGCGCACTCTCAGAGGAGACAGCGCTGCCTCCACAAATTTGCTGAAAACCCTCGGTGCTAATGACAGTCCGAACTGAACAATTTGATACTCGTAGGATTTGCCTCGGTACGAAAACCTGAGGAACTTCCTGTGTGAGCGTAGATCGCTATGTGGAAATGAGCATCTAAGAGGTCGATTGTCACAAACCAGTATCCCCATCAGATAGATTGGGATAACACTTTGTGCGTGAGCAATCTGAAAGTGTACTTGCGTAAGTGTCGATTCAACACACGCAGATCCAGTATGGGACGGAGAGATGCGCCATCCTTTTTTGAAATGAGAAAGTAGCGCGTGTAAAAACCCTGTTGTACCTCGCCATCTGGGACTCTGCTGATCACCTGTTTCTCCAACAGGGCTGCAATTTCGTCCTCCATGACATGAGCCGAGTCCATGGGGGCCGTTGAGACAAGAACGCAGCTGAAACACGGTGGTTTTGTGGTGAATTGTAGCCTGTAGCCCCAAGAGATGGTAGCTAGCACCCATGGGGGTGCCGCGCATGCGCGCCATATCTCGGTTCGGTCCGCGAGGGGAGTCCCGAGTGATGTAACTCTGGGAGTAAGTCCCCCCTCTAGAGGGGCGACAGCGCACTCTTGAGGGAAGAACGGAGCTGTGAGGGGCTCTGTTCTGCTCATATTCTGGTTCATTTTTATGCTTTTTTGTGGGGGGCTTCCTGCCCTTGGCTATGGGTCTGGTTGCAGAGAAGCTGTATTTATTTTTCTGAACTTTACCCTCTGAACCAGGTGAACCAGCAGAGGTGCTGAACCTCCGGCCCCGAGCAGAGTCCCTCTCCCCTGCAGCCAAAATCTTTTTGGCGCCGGAGGGAGTAGATAAGAGGAGGGGGTTAGGTGGCCTACTTCTTCTTCTGCTCACCAGGGTGGGAGGGGCGGCCTTTGGCTGCCGCTGCTGCTGCGTAGGAGTGTTTACCCCACTGTCTCGGGTTCTCTGGTTTCTGCTGACCCGAATGGCTGGAGGACTGCCTCTGACCTTTAGCCCCACTCTGACGACCTCTGACAGCTGCAGCGGTGGCTGCAAAGCCTGTTCTAGGCGCCTGAGAGGGGAGGGGGTTAGGCTTACATGGCAGGCAGAGATTAAACGTCTCTCCCTCCTGTTTTCTGAGGGTGCTGGTCTCCCTCATCTTCTCCAGCTCAGGGCCAAAGAGGCCTTTGGTGGGGTCAGGGTGCATCCATGATGTCGGCCTTCTGTGAGTCCCTCAGACCTGATTGGTTCAGCCACAGGGCTGTCCCACCCGAAGACACTAAACCCATCACCCGGCCGCATCCCTGCACCGCTCCCCTGGAGGAACAAAGGATGAGGTAGGTCACCACGCAGATCTCGTCCCATAGGGCAGGGTTAGGTGACCCTGAGTCCAGCTGCCCCCCCCCCCATCTCCTCCAAGATCTCAGCCTGGTAGGCTGCCAGCAGTGTGATTGCATTGAGGGAGCACACTGACTGTCCAGCGTATTTGTACATATGCTGGTAAATGAATGCAGTATCCATCTTGGATGGGAGAGAGATAAAGGATGAGGCTGAAACAGCTCTGCGGTTAGGGTGGACGTGGTAGGCCACCGAAGGCTCCACCGTTGGGGGTCCGGCCAGCCCCAGCTCACCCATGCCGTGGATCTCTAATTTAGAGCAGCCCATTGCGGGGAGTTTGTCCTTAAACGGGCTGGACCAGGAGCGGCTAGCTTCCTTCATGCACACCAGAACAGTGGGCAACCGCTGTTTGGCTGGTGGTAGGGCCGGTGGAAGCCTCTTACCATCATAGACATCCCGTTCCGCCCCACCACGTCCTGCGTCGCAGGCCAGGGGATGCCCAGCTTTGTAGCGGCTCACCTGCAGACCTCGTACAGGTCGCTATCCACTGGAGAGGCCGCTCTGGCTCCGCTAGGAGGCCTAGAGATGGGTGCTGGGAAAGCGGAGTCGTCGTCGTCCTCCTCCATGGCGTCCATGTCGAGGAGGTTGGAGTTGGCGTCGTCCTCCGCTTCATCAAAGCCCGTTAGCTCCCCGCTGTCTGTTAGCCCTACAAAGAGCGGCGGCACAGATGGGGACGCCTCTTCCATCAAATCCACCCAGCTAGTGTTAGCTCGTGGCTGACGGGTGCTGTCTGCAGCCGTAGCTGTCCCAGCAAAGAGACACAGGTCCTGGCTGTTAGCCACCGCTACCCGGAGTCATCTCTCTAAAACTTTTTTGGGCATCGATGAACAGTGCTGGCACCCTTGCGGGTTAGCCAGCGAGGCCTGGGCATGTTTAATGCCCATGCAAGTAATACACAAGGGCCCACGATAAAAGCCCCACATGACGCGGAGCACGGGCGGGATGCAGCCTCTTTAGCTTTTGCTCCGCTAAAGGGAGTAGCAGTAGTCGACATGACGTTGAAGACGGGGTTAAATCCGCACTTTAGCATCCGTGAGGTTCAGCTCGCCATGACACGTTAGCTCAACGCCAACTAGCAAATTAATGCCTAGAAAATGCCCGGGCTCACCTTGACGTGCTAGCTTGGTTTTCCGACTCATAGCCGCTGAGAGCTACATACAGTTCGCCACTACGCGGGCACTATCTAGCGTTGGGAAAAGCACTTTCTAGCGTATAGCCTAGCACAATCCAGAACAGAGCACCTGCGTTCGACAACGTGCACCTCGACGGGACGCCTGGAAACTGTTGAGCAGATAGCCAAGCTAGCCTGGATGCGCTGAGGGAGCTTGTAGTTCTTCACGGGAAGAAAGCGAGAATGAGTTGGGAGGGGTAGGTTGGCCGTGAGATAGTATGGTGGGCGGAGCCACAGACACGGCTCAACCTGTCTGTCTCTGATAGACATGATGTCATTGGAGCTTCCGTAGTGGGTCACGCCGAGGCGATTCCCATAGTGAAACACCGAGCGAAGTTAGAAAAAAAACCTTGTTTTTGTTTGTTTGTTTAGAAAAGAAAAATGAGAATTTGTTGAATAAATCGAGAGTTCCCACTGTTCTACCAACAAAGAACAGAGTGGATTAATGTAGATTAGATTATCTCAGCTTCAGTAGAAATATACAGACGCTTTGAGTTTAATAAATTCCTCTCCAGTCGACCACACAGACACTCTCAGCATCACTTTGCTCTTCAGATCCTAATTAGAAGAGAAAAACCTAATTTGATCCATCTCAGCCCTTCACTCACCCCCCTGCTCTCCCCCGCCTCCCCTCGGCTGGTCCAGGGCTATTCCCGCTGCTCTGATTATTGTTAATCTCATCATATGTCTCTTTCCGCTCAATAAACCCCCCCTCCTCCATCAGTGCTCCCCATTTTCACTCAAATCAAATTGTTACCGAACATAACCTGCCCGAGCCCCGCCGTGCCGCGGCAGTAATGCAGTTTGTCATAATTAAGTGCCGAGCCTAATTAATTAAATGGTCAGAGGGCTAATCAGTGCATTCTGCAGCCAAACTGCTGCATGATGGGAAAGAAGTAGGGATGAATAGAGATTGAGTGATGTTATGGCTATTGACGGTTCAGCCTGAGCTGAGGTAAACGTGGCGGCAGCTCAGAGCGTCTCCACGACATCACAATGTCCTCCAGAGGTACACACACACTGATATTCATTCTAACATGTTTACACACACACAACACAAACACACCCTTCTCCAGTCCAAACATCACATTGTGTTTTCATTGAACTGCTTGAACACACAGTGTGTATTGATTAAGTAAATGTGCTAATGAAAGTGATGCACAAAGACAGTTCATTAAAGTTGGTCTTGATTAAAAGAGGGATTTAACTTAGCTCCAACACACACACACACATGCAAAACAGATGCTCCGATGGTTCACCGCTTTTAATTTTTACACTTTTACTGTTTCTTTAGCTCAGTTTTCACCTCACGCTTTCAAAGGACAAAACTCTTAACGCAAAAGTCCACATTCATTATTCTGACTCTGACTTTATATACAACAGGCAGAATAAACAGGAGAGAGAAGGAGAAATTACTGTGCTTCATTAAAGACTGAATTAATGTGTTGCCTCAGTAAAAGTCATATTTTATAGCAATAAATGCCAAAATCTGAAATCTCAATAACTGAATGTTTAAATTATTTCTGAGCATCACAAAAAATAATTGATAACAAGAGAACGAGTCGGTTTTCTTGTTAAATTTCACACAGATTTTGTAAAACTATTGAAAACGTTTTCCTTTTATCTGGGTCTTGGGGCAGCAACTCCAGCAGACCCAGATTGTCCCCAGCCCCGTCCACCTGCTCCTCCAGTGAGACCCCAAGCTGTTCCCAGACCAGCCTGGAGAGGTAATCCCTCCAGTGTGTCCTGGTCTCCTCCCAGAAGGACATGCTAGGATACAATTAAATAAACAACTAAACAATTGAATATTTAAGACAGATTAATGGTTGTAGTGTGCAAACATAGCTGTGGGACAGAATTTAATCAGTTTATTCTTTCAGTGAAGGCCTGAATCTCTAGTAGACAGCCTCCATTAACACTTTATCTTCCACATCAAGAGAAAAGTCATAAAAAATGTTATAATACAATAGGGGTAATAAATTAATGTATGCTAATAATAATGTTAAAAGAATAATATTATAGTATTATGAAAGCTTTTTTTCAGCTAACAGTTTTTTTTAGTTAAGATCAGTTCAGTGCATCAGTCAGATATATAAGGTCAGATATATATAACAAAAATGTTAAGTTGGAAAAGGATTTCCCAGCATATTTTAGTTGTATTTATTACAATAAAAAACAATACTGAGGCTGTTTGTGATGCATAAATCATCAAAAGAAATGTGTTTTTATAAAATATATGAATAATTCAGTATTAATTGTTAATTCAGGGGCGACATGTAGCTCAGTTGGTAGAGTGGCCAGTCTGGTAACCGGAGGGTTGCTGGTTCAATCCCAGCTCTAGCTGGGTTGCTTTGTCATTGCCTACTGGTGGTGGTCAGAGGGACTTGGTGGCCACTGATGCATGGCACCCCCGCCTCTGTCAGTGTGCCCCAGGGCAGCTGAGACTACAAAAAAGTAGTTTATCCCCACCAGTGTGTGAATGACTGTTGTTGTACAGCACTTTGGGACTATAAAATACAAGCCATTTAATTCTCAGTTTTTGTTTTAAACTGATCCATTCAGATAGAATTATGAGCTATAATAACCTCAGTGTGCGATATTGCCTGTGGGTGTATCCATGTGTGTATTAATATAAACAAAACAGTGAAATCCTCAGAAAATCTTCATTGGGTGAACATCAGTCAACACAGATGTGACCATAACTCTGTGGTTTTAAAACTTATAAACATGTGGTGGTTAGAGTCCCCCACTCCCTCTAAACTCTGATTGTGTAAAACCTTGTTTATTTTACATCCATGGATTTGAATGAAACATTCAGATATTAATATTACATCAACACATTTTGTAGTCAGTCACATACAGAACCTTTAATTCTAAATGAGAATTGACCTCCTGTTTTCTTTACATTTTAATGGTTTAACCAGCTCATTACTGGAGAAAAGACCGTCCGATTGGCTGAATTAAGATGAGCACATATCTCTGAGTTCTTTAAAGTCATGTTTTTATTATGAATGATGAGGTGAACATATGAGTTGTTTCTGTAAACACAGACTCATCTGAAGTCGTTTCATTTGTTTATGACATCATTCTAGCACAGGAATGATGTTCTTCTCATTATTATAGTAAAGTTATTCATGTCTGGTCCTCTCCTGATGAGTGATGTTCTGATTTTTCTTTCTCTCTCCCCCTCTGGTCCTCTGCTCTCTCCTCTTTCTTAGCGAGGCCATTGTGAGAGCAGTAAGTGCTTGACCGCAGAGGGGAAGTTGGCTCAGAGAATAGGAAGTGCTTGGCACAGCAAGTCAGGGACTAAAAACTTCACCAAGTTTTTTTCTCCATCCATCCCTCCTGCCTCTCCTCTCTGTCTCCCACCCTCTCTCACTCTGTTATTTCTTCCCTTGAAATTTCTCTTAGGAGATTATCCGCAGGTAAGCTTGTTACCTCTGCTGGCCTGCGTCAGCAGCTCTTCCTCCTGCACTGACCACTGAGGGATGAGGAGCTGTAGTGAGAGAGAAGGAAAGGAGGTGGGGGGTCAGTGATCCAGGGGAGGAGGTGTGGAGCAGCAGGGGGGGACGGAGAATGATGGCGATGGCGCCTCACGACTCTCCAGTAACACACCGTGACCACATCATAAGATGAGCAAATGACTCCACCGTCTCTCCAGGGGGCTGGCGATGGGGGAGGAGGGAGACACAAAGCTGTCCTCTTGTGAGGGGATCTTCATTTCTATGACCCCCCCTCACATGTCACAAACCTTACTTCCACCCTCAGAACCACAGCCCAGGTGTGAGGACCAGGTGGAAACCAGATTCAGACCTCTGACATCAAAACTCTTGAGAGGGTGCTCGCTGCAGAACCAGAAAGGTGGAGCTGCACCAGGTGGAGCCACGCCCTACCCCTCACCCTAACCCTAACCATAACCCTAACCTGGGCTGGGCAGACTCTGGTTGAATGAGCACCAACATTTGTTTTGGTTTTTGTGGCAGACCAAAAAGGGCTACACATAACTAGTCCACCACATGTGCAGCAGATACATGCCAGAACCCTCTGTCCGAAAACGCCTTTGAAGACCAGCGCTTTTGCGGTCCGAATTGCGCAGCCCACGATCAGACACAGATGTACTTCACATCCTGCTGTGGTGTGCTGCGAATGAGTGCACTCATATGATCTCTGAAACTTGTAGACACACATGCACAACATCACTGAGACACACCAGTGGCACACACTGGCAGAAGTCGTCCTACCCCCCAGACGAACTCACGGAGAGGTGGTGTGTACCAGACATCCCTTGAGTATCTCAATGGAAAAATTGTGTGAAGATTGGATACATAGCAACAAAAAGTGGCTTTGTGACATTATTTATTTTGTTTAACAGTGCTTCCTGCAACCAGTGTTGTTTTTGGCACCACTTTGTTTTTTTAGTGTTGCTGCTGATTAGTGTTAAATGTGGAATTCATTTTAAAATCCTGACTCTAACTTTCAGGGCCCTACATGGTCAAGCTCCTCTTTATGTTACTGAACTGATAAAGCCGTACGCTCCAACCCGAGCTCTCAGGTCCACAGACCAGAATCTCCTAACAGTTCCAAGGACCAGATTTAAAAGTCGAGGTGATTGCTCCTTCCAGTCTGTTGCACCTCGACAGAATGAACTTCCTTTAGTTTTATGCTGTATAGACAGTCTGGACTCCTTTAAAAAGCAGTTGAAGACCCAATTACTTAAAACTGCTTTTAACTAAATCTTTTATGTTCTCTTGTTGTTGTTTAACGATTTTGACTTGTAATGATATTTTGTTTGTTTTATTGATTTTATTTGTTTTTTATCATGTTTGATTCTGTTTTTTGTGAAGCGCTTTGTGATTTTTGTCTGTGAAAGGTGCTATATATTATATACATAATATATACTGTATTTGCCCGAATATAGGACGACCCTGATTATAAGACGATCTCCATTTTTCAAAACTGATTTTCAGAAAAAAGAATAAATTCACTTTATAAAGAAACTATTTTTAATTAAATTTTGAAAAAATAATTTATATAATACCTTAATTATAGACTGCTTTAATATTTGCATATTAATCAGACAGGAATTAAAGTTCTATGTGACAACATATTTCAGTCAATTGGGGGAAAAAAGAGAGAAAAGAAGCTCTCTCTTCCTCAGTCTGGCTGAGTGGGCCCTCCCTCCTCCCTTCCTTCATCTCTCTCTCACTGAGACTGTGTGTGTGTGTGTGTGTGTGTGTGTGTGTGTGTGCGCGCAGCTTCAGAAATGGGTCCCGTGTGTGGACACAGGCAGTTCTGGATTCTCAGGTGTTTTTCAGGCTTCAGGACGAATGCATGTGTGAATCGAGCGCCGCGCTCACCTGTACAGAGCTCACGCTGAAAACACTGCAGCCGCAGTGGGTCCGGTAATCCCCAATCAGCGAGGTCCGACAGAAGGTGTCAGCTCCGTACGTCTCTCGTCTCGTCTCGTCTTCTTCCGCTTATCCGGGTCCGGGTCGCGGAGGCAGCATCCCAATTAGGGAGTTCCAGATGGTCTTCTCCCCAGCCACTTCTACCAGCTCCTCCGGCAGGATCCCAAGGCGTTCCAGGGCCAAACCAGAGATACTGTATATTTTCTCCAGTCCTGGGTCGACCCGGGGGCCTCCTGCCGGCAGGACATGCCTGAAACACCTCCCTGGGGAGGCGTCCAGGGGGCATCCTTACCAGATGCCCAAACCACCTCAACTGGCTCCTTTCGACATGGAGGAGCAGCGGTTCTACTCCGAGTCTCTCCCGAATGTCCGAACTCCTCACCCTATCTCTAAGGCTGAGCCCGGCCACCCTGCGGAGAAAACTAATTTCGGCCGCTTGTATCCGCGATCTCGTTCTTTTGGTCATTACCCAAAGCTCATGACCATAGGTGAGGATTGCGAGGTAGATCGATCGGTAAATCGAGAGCCTTGCTTTACGGCTCAGCTCCTTCTTCACCTCAACAGACCGGTTCAGCGTCCGCATCACTGCAGACGCTGCCCCAATCCGCCTGTCGATCTCCCGCTCCCTCCTTCCCTGACTCGTGAACAAGACCCCGAGATACTTGAACTCCTCCACTTGAGGCAGGATCTCTCTCCCGACCTGGAGTTGGCAAGCCACCCTTTTCCGACCGAGAACCATGGCCTCAGACTTGGAGGTGCTGATCCTCATCCCAGCCACTTCACACTCGGCTGCAAACCTCCCCAGCAAGAGCTGTAGGTCAGAGCCCGATGAAGCTAGGAGGACCACATCATCTGCAAAACTCAGAGACGAGATTCTCCTGTCACCAAACTCGACACCCTCCACACCACGGCTGCGCCTAGAAATCCTGTCCATAAAGGTTATGAACAGGACCGGAGACAAAGGGCAGCACTGGCGGAGTCCAACCCTCACTGGGAACAGGTCCGACTTACTGCCGGCTATGCGAACCAAACTCACACTCCTCTGGTACAGGGACTGAATGGCCCTTAACAAAAGACCATCCACTCCGTACTCCTGGAGCGCCCCCCACAGGGTGTCCCTGGGGACACGGTCATAAGCCTTCTCCAAATCCACAAAACACATGTGGATTGGTTGGTACGCTCCGTACGTACTAAACAGAACCAAACCGGACCGGACCAAAAACCCAAACTAGTCTGAAACGCCAGAAGTTGATCTGGCTGGAGCTGGACTTTGCCATCAGGTGTTTTAATCCTCATTAGACCTGTAACTTTGAGGTGGAGCGGACATCTGGGACTGCTCGCGGTCTAGCTGCTTCCTGCTGGCAGCGCCGCTTCTGCCGTTTGAACATAAAGCATGCGCCCCCTGCTGGGGCGCGATAGTAAGACGACCCCCCCTTTTCAAAATTATTTTTAATGAAAAAAAACTCGTCTTATATGCGAGCAAATACGGTATTTTATCTTCCCTATCTTTCCCTCTTAATAAAACATGTTTCTCTCTGTTATGCACATGTCATCTGCAAGGCAGGCACCTCATGGCACCTCATGGTTCACTATGTAACCAAGTCATTTTCCTGACTGACAGGACGCTGTCTTTCTGGCAATAAAGTTGATTCTGATTCTAAATAAACTTTACTTATGTAGCATTTTGAAATAACTATTTAGTTATTTTAACTACACCCTCTTCAATAACATTAGCTTATTTTTGGTTTATAATGAAAAGTGATAAACTGTCATTTAACCCTGATAATAGCTAATATTTATTGAAGGTATCTAGGTTCTTTGAAAGAGTACAGTGAATTGAAATACCTTATTAATAACGTGAAGCTGAGGCAGATAAAGATTGAACAATCGTTTAATTTGAAAAACCTAAGAACACAGACAGATAAGACAGTTTGAAAGTTTGATGTAAACACAATTAATATTCTTAAACATGTTGAGGATGTTAAAGATAGTTTAATTGTGAGTTTTAACGGACCGTAGCATATGTTTTAATGACTAGGGAAGTTAGTTAATTTAGTTAACCTAGTTAGGACTTTAAGAGTCAATTTAGGCTAATTTGAGTTGTTATGGAATTTAGTTTTGGCTTAATCTAGTTTGGAAGAATTAAGCTTTATCAAAGCAAACCTCTCAATCAGAAAGTGGTGTTTGCTCACTGAAAGGTGGACGCTCCTAGATCTGGCAGGCGTTGGTTTCTCCACGAGCTGAGGCTGGAGTCCCCAGACTCGGAGTGGTGGTCCTGGAAGGCGTGGCCGCCGAGGACCTCGCCGGACAGTCCGTGGATACGTCCCGGTCAGCAAGGGAGGCATTTCAGCAGGCATGCTGAAATCATTTCTGATCTTCTCCCGTGGTGAGGGAGAGACGAGAGGCCTTGTTCAAAGCTGATGAAGGTTCAGCTAAGATAGCAGCATAGCAGCTCCGACTGCTTCAGGCTGTAGCTCAGACCAAGACTGAGACTGAATGAAGACTCGACAAGACAAGACTAGACAGGACAAGACTTGTACCGGAACTGAGTATTAGTTTTGAGACGAGTTATCTTAAATTTAACCAATCAGAAGATATTAAGTGTACTAATCAGAACTGAGTTAGTGGAGTTGTGAATGGTTCTGATTGGACAAGGGACTGTGAGGGAGTTACCAAGTCACATGACTTCCGCCCGTTAACACTCACATTATAATGTAGAAAATGCATGAAAATAGCAGAGAAGCATTATAACACTTTGAGTGTGAGTGTGTAGGTGACCCTGAACAGGAACACTACAGGAGAATGTTCTGTAAACAAGAGATTACAGTTGGAACACCAGTCTGTGGTGTTACAGAAGAGACTTCTTTAAAGAGAGTGTTTTATTAGACCAGCTAGTGTCCAGTTAAGGTCATCTGGGAGATGGACCCTTGAAAGTGGACAGTTGGATACCTGTAGGGATCTTGATTCAGGTTAAAACATAATCCAAGAGTGATTGTATTCCAAGTTATTGGGAAAAAGATGGATTATTGTTGTGATGGTCAACAGAGGTCAAAGGTCAGAGGATGTAGCCTATTTGGTGAGGCTACACATCCCCCCTTTATTTCAAGGTCAATGACTCCTAGCAGAAGGTCGTTGCCTTGAAATACCAAATCCGATGACGCAGGACATCATTGATCATCTTGACCCGAAAGGGAAGAAAGGTTATTGGTACCTTTCCAACGGACAGAGTCAATCAAAAATGAATCAGAGCTTGAGTTTAGAGTTTACCAGACACAGGGGCACCTGTGTCGATGACCTTCAGGAATTTTGAGCATCCCACCACGAAACAGAATCAGGAAGAGGGCACCGATCCAAACGATGCCAGGAGACTGAAGAGTGGGGCAGTTTGTGAAGGAGTAGGCAGCAGCGGAGGCGTCGTTGATGAAGATCTCCAACCCAGAGCAGCGTCGGCAGATGAGTCGCAGACGAGACCAGTTGGGACCTTGGACGTCCGGTCGCTGGACAGAAGAGTAGAGCAGAGGCACAGCACAGCAAAACAACCACAATCTGATGGAGGGCATTCAAAAGTGTGAATGTAGGCAGATTTGGTTAAAATAAACTAGAAAAATTAAATTAATCTAATTTTAAAATAAGGCTATGTGTCATGCCATTACATTTATTTAAGGATTTAACCTATTTAAATGATTTAAGAGCTCTATTATTTGTATAAAACTCTGAAGAGATTGACTTCCACCCCCATGAGGTTACTCTAGGAGTGACACTTTTAAAGTGAATTTGGAAAGACTTTACGTCATATTTTAAACTAAGTTTAAACTATTTAAAGTTTTGGAAATAACTTAGTAAACTAAGGATTGAGTTTTTGATAACCAAAATTGAGTTTTGGAAATAGTGAAATCAGTCATATTAGAGCTGAAATCTAAAGTTTTAGAGGACATTTTGTTTTAAATGACCTAAAATATATTTTTATATCCCTAAATTTGAATTGAGGGAAATAAAGTAAAAATTGACTTGGCTCGCCTTTACAGTAATTATTATTAAAATAACTGTGAAAATAGTAGTAAATTAAACATTAAGTTAGATTTAAAAACATAAAGTAATTTTACTAAATGAATACAGCATTAGGCTGTAAAATAAAGGAACTCTGGCTCAGTGTTTACCAGGATGGACGCACAGCTGACTGGAGTACAGCAGGCGACGTCAACAGCTCGACCAAGTCTGTTTATCAATAAAACACATGGTTAATAACACATGTTTTAAGGAGGCAAAAACATGGAGACACATTCACGCCGATCAAACAGAAAAGGGAGACAGCTGGTGTTAGAAGTCAGAGAACACAGAGACTCGTTAGTTGAAGTGAAAAAGAGTCTTAAAGAAACGTCACCCCCCTTTGCGTGGAGGATGAGGTCGTTGTTAGTTCTCCATAGGTTAGAGATTGTCATAACCGGGTAAGACTGATCTTTGAGAAAGGTCGTTTTTGTAGGACCAGGGTCAAAGGTGAGTCTGGGAGACAAAGTAGTCGCGTCGGAGGACACGACTGCACACACCGTTAA
This sequence comes from Callopanchax toddi, assembly GCA_006937965.1. Classification (NCBI taxonomy): domain Eukaryota; kingdom Metazoa; phylum Chordata; class Actinopteri; order Cyprinodontiformes; family Nothobranchiidae; genus Callopanchax; species Callopanchax toddi. The sequence goes on along the minus strand of SSNR01000029.1, from coordinate 2,785,650 downwards.
CATCAAAAGCATCGCCGGGCCGACGTATCGAACGCTCGGGAGGCGGAGACTGAATGATGAAGGATGAAAGAATGGTTGAGGTCCCTTTGGAGGAACCACCAGGGGTGTGTGAGAAGAGGTCACACCTGAGAAGGTGGCCTTGAGTCTTTTCTTAATTGCAGGAGGACTGCAAAGAAGAGTGATGGGTTCTGTCTGTGACAGAGAAGTCTTAACCTGCACTTCCGGGGGAAGAGGAGGTTTACCTTGAGGTCCAGTAGGAGGAGGCTCAGTGTGAGGTGCCGTAGGGCAGTCTGGTTCTGCGGGGGGCAGAACGAGTCCAGCTAGGGGCACCTGAGGACTGAGTGGGATTTCCTCTGGTTCTACTGTTGACACAGTAGAGTTGACCTGTTCTACCTGAGGAGGAGGAGGAGGCTCACCTTGAGCTCCAGCAGGGGTGACCAGTTCTGCGGGGAGCAGAAGGGGTTCCTGTGGACTGAGTGGGAGCTCCTCGGGTTCTGCTGTTAAGAGAGGGGATTCAGTCTGGGGCGCCTGAGGGCTGACCGGTTCCGCGGGGAGCGGGACGGGCTCTGTGCCGGACGCCGGAGAACTGCCCGACTCTGGGAGAAGCAGAGAGATGTTGGACTCAGGAGCATCAGTGTTGACCACTGCAGGGTCTGAGCTTGACACTGGAAGGTCAGATGTTGTTAGAGGAGGATCAGGTTGTGTTGTGACCCCCCTTTTCTCAGTGATGGAAACTGAGATTGGTGGATCAGATGCAGTAGATGGACTAGCATCTGTAGGATCAGGTAGTGGATAATGATCTAAGATGGCTTGACGTAGTAGGTCCCAGCGCAATGTCACGTCTACTGGCAGACGTTTTATGAATTTCTCCCACGAACCATTTGCAACGCGTCGAACAAGATCGCAGTTATACCAGCCTCTAAACCCTTGGGCATCGATCAGAGTGAGAAAACTACGAATACCTCGAGGATCATTAGGGTCTGGCAAGTCTTTTTTGAATCGCTCTGCCATCCTCTGCATTGGAGAAATTGAAGGTGAAAAAGTGGCTGGACCATTAGACACAGTAACTCTATATGCTGGGGGTTCCAGCACCAACCGCGGAGGTGGGCAGATGGGAGTCACCTTGGGGTTGACTGTCTTTTCTGCACTCGCTGCGGCAGGAGTCTGAGGAGGAGGCTGCTCTGGTCTCCCAGCCGGGAGGCCTGCTGCCTCTTCATCACCGTAGAAAAACATGGCGATTTCTCGGCGTAGACGGTTGAAATCAGATTTGACTTCTGGTGTCTGACGATCTATGAGGTTCATCCACATCAAGTTTGATGAGTGGTAAAGAAGAAAGATCTTGTCCTCTAAACATGTGTCAGGGTAGTTTTCCATGAGCCTGTCAAATTTCCTGAAATAAGCAGATAGCTTTTTTTGGGTACCTTGGTTCAGGTACAAACTTTTCCATTTTTACTAAAAAGTCAGCAATTTCACCAGTGGTGAGGCGTCTACCCTCTTTTATCTGTTTTTGTTCAGACATTGTTTATTCTGAAGAAGATAATTCACTGAAGGAGAAAGAAAGAGTTAAGCTCACAAATGGAATGAAGTGATGTGTCTCTGAGACAAAGAGTTAAACGAGGTGATGGAAGACGAATAACAGCGGCGTTGTTTAGCGGAATCAGCGGATATTTACCTATTTAGCGGTTAGCTCGGGGGACGTACTCAGCCGATGCTACCTAAACTCATCGTGAAAACGCACGAGATTTTTGACGAAGGACAACAGGTCTCTACCTGGTTTGTCTCTGGACGTCGGATTTAGGCCACGCGTTCTTGGACGTCGTGTTAACCGTCTGATAAACAGCTTAGAATTTAGCCGGAACTTTATTGTTTCCACGTCGGAAAACTTTTGTCACCAAGCATACACAAGTTACACAACAGACATTTAACTGTGAAAACAGACATGAGGTGAAACAGCTTAACAAGTATCAGACTTGGCTTCAGTGATGAGGTGGCAACGCTTATCTTATCAGCAAGGACTGTGTGTGCTTCTTGGCAGGGAAAATGGAGTTCAGTCATTAAACAGCTTATAGTTATTAATCCTTTTTTAGGTATTAATTTTGTACTTAAACTGGTTGGCAATGCCATTACAGTTTAAAACCTGGCTGGCCACTTACAGCCAGGTTACAGCTGGCTACTTACTTACTTACTTACTTATTTACTTACCGGTACTTACTATTTGTCACATTTAGTCATTGCTATATGTGATAGTTTTAGTCAACAAAAACTCAAAAAGGTTTTAGTCTAGTTTTAGTTTTAAAAATGTATAAATTCTTTAACAAAGTAATTTAGGTCAATAAGTTGGAAATTAAAACCACATCAATCAATTCAAAAAGCTGTTTTGGCATTAAACAGGAAAAGTAATGAAAACAGACAAAAAAGATGAAACTACAATAACCAAAGCATTCAATCAACATTATGAGTACTGCTCTAACATTCAACCATAATGATAACAAAGACATGTCGTTGTTGAATGAATAAAATCACTAATCAGGACTTAACGCTTGTTAGCTTAGCATTAGCTCATCAGCAGGTTCTATGGGGTGACTGTTAAAATGCATTTTTTCAAAAACAAAATTAAAACAAACAAATCAAACAATTCACAGTGGAGTTGATTAAATAGGGACACTATATTGAATCAATCAGCAGGGTTGTCACAAACTGTCAAGAAGGATTCTTTGAATAAGGATCCATTTGATGCACAACGACACACAGTAACACGCTAGGTGACGTCAGGGCGTCTTTGAAATGCAAATTTTCCATTTATAGGATCAACTGCTGTCATATGATGCATCATTTTCACAGTTTGTCTTCGCAATTCACAGTTTCTTACCTCACCTCGCCCTTCCCACTACAACAGAAACCTGCAGGCAGAGACAGTAACTGGAGATTAATGTGGTTAAAAAACATAATGCACAAAATATGGCTGTAGTTAATTAATTGCAATTAGCATAATTTGACACCCCTAATTATATTATAACTCTTAATGCACCCAATTTATTTTTTAAGCAAAGTACAATTTTTTTATTTTTTTCCTGGTCATTTAAAGGGCCTATGACATCAGTTTCCATGTTTTCTGACTTATCTATCATGTTGCAACGTTGAGTTCTCACCTTAAACCTGCCAGAAAGAGCAAAAAACGGCATCCATCTGTCTCCTAGTACAGCCAGTGAGAAGCTCTTCAAGATTTCAGACCCAGGTTTCAAACAGTTTTTTTCACTCCAGCCCGCTATGAGGTCATAGTGATCCGGACTTGCTTATATGGTAAATTCTCCTCCCACATGCATGTTCACGACAACTGGAGCGAGGCAGTGCCGCCGCCATTGCCCATAGACCGTGTAGTGTTTAGTTTCAGTTTCGTTTCTCTTTCACACGACGGCACTGCCCCCTGCTGCAGCAGAAGTGTCAGGCTGCCAAATAAGGAGAAACCCAGCAGAACCGGAAGGCGGCGCTTTCTTCTGATCTCTGAGTTGCTCGTTAGGAAATAATTACAGCGTATTTTGAGTTATAATGGGTACAACACTAATCTAGAGGCATCAAAGATTACACCTGTTTAATATAAAGTGATTTAAAAATGGAGTCATAGGCACTTTAAAGCCTGAAAATAATGATTGATGAGGGTCTGACCTGGAAGTCAGGGTTTTTCCTGTGTTCAAATTTGGCGGCCGCCTCCAGCTAATTTTGTGCCGCCCCAGCCTGATTCCCTCTGCCCCCAGCTATATGGATGTTATTTTAACTGCAGTTGCAGTGTTGCGCCACTATAGGGGCACTGTATCAGCAGCGGTGCACCAGAAAGCTCTAAAACAGCTGTAGAAAAAGATCATAAATAGCTTTTCCCGCTAGTTGGTGCTACGTGCTATGTTACGTCCCCCTAAAAGGGTCTAGGAGTAGTACACAAAAGGAGGACTAACACAAAAGGCCAGAAACACAAAGTACGAATTATCAGAATATTTTATTATTATCGATCAGGCAGAAGGAGGTGCTGCAAAAAGGTAAACGAACTAAAAATCGCTCCTAA